>JAWNNW010001029.1:0-11162 GCA_035044465.1 Scaptomyza tumidula
GGTCCAGATCAGGTTTGCATTTGTTGCAAAGGTTTGTGGTATGTGAGGCAGACAGTAGAGATATTTTAAGTCTTTTTATGCACTTTCCTTCCTGCAACAAAAGGTTTATTTTTTGTAAGACATGTAGCAGGAGCATAAAGTAAGGCAAGAAACCAAATGCCTTCGATTTTCCTGATATTTCCGATTTAATAATTTCCGAATTTATAATTTTATGTTTAGAGGAACGGCTAATTTCCCCACGCCTTGCTTGTATGGTAATTAAGTCTTAAGATAGGCCGTCAAAAAACGCCATTAAGGGAGCAGTGGTCAATGTCCCAATTTCCGTAGCCAATGTTGTGACGTCACCTCCGAGGTTGTTCAAATACACCTCAAGCGTAGGATGGAATATAGCCATGATTTCATGGCCGAATCCATTAGGCCTTCAAAAATTTCTGATGCAATAACATTTTTAGTCAACACAGAGCTGTACAGAAAACACCAGATTGTAATTCATGAATCGTGGCTGTCAGCTTTTTCGTCTGACGTAGTTCCCTTTGTTGCATCAGCAGATGATAGGGACTTAGTTTTATAACTAAAAGAAAGATCTGATCAAACATCCACAAACGGGGAAAATACTGTAGAAGATGAGTGTTTGAATCCCGGAGGTCAGGAAACATTATTAGAAAACGTCCCTTCTGAAAATGTAGCTGTGCAGAGAATTGTAATGGCACCTGGAGAAGGCCAGCGTCCTTTGGATATGATTGCAGATTGCGTCTCCGAGCAACCGGCCTTCCCAACAATATTCGCTGGCATTAAAAGAAAATGCTAAGAAAGTCTTACAACCATTGTTAGGTCTGAGCTTACGTAAGCGCAGCGCCACTCAAGGCATTTTCGCAGCAAACACTTTCAACGAATAGCATACAGAAAATTTAATTCGGCACGATGATGGCTATAGGGTTTTGAAAGGTATTCGCACCTCGCCCGCTCACTGGGAGTCGGAGAAAAAAAAAGTTATGGCTGTGATAAGGCAGTTTGGTTTTTCGGCATTGTTTATAACGTTTTCAGTAGCTGACACTCGGTGATTTCCAAAAACGTTGACAAGGTAGAAATAATTGAAGAACTAGCCTCAAATTAAAATTGAAATATAAAATATATATATATATATAAAAATATGAAGGAGGGCGGTGTATTCGGTAGTTATAGATCACTAAATATTATTGACGAGTCGAGTTTCAGCAAAGAGGCTTACCACATATTCATGGCATGTTTTTGCTGAAAGATGCCCATTAGCTTGATATTAATGATGAATCAGGCATTCCCTTAGTTAAGTCATTTATTGATCAGTTTATCACAACTGATACAACTAACCCGGATGTGGCTCCATTTTTAGAGTACCAAACCCACTATCATGGACACTCATGTAGGCGCGAAGTTAGAAGACTGCAAGTTGTAGGCGCGAAGTTAGAAGACAGCAAGTTTGTAGATTCGGTATTCCTGACCCTCCCATGCCCCAAATAGAGATTCTTTTTCCGTTAGAAGACGATGCTGAAAATGTAGAAGCGCATCGCAAGAATTTCGAAAAATTTCAGACCCTATTAGAGTTTCCGTTTGATCGCGAAAGGATAGAGCGTTTTAGTGCTTCGAGAGTTTTTTGTCCTGCGATCAACTTAACATAACTTATGATATAAAAGCACTTAGGTCGAGTATTAAGAAGCCCAAAATATTTTTAAAGCGAACGCTTTCGGCTATTTAGCTAAACGCTTACAATACTCATTTTCTCCAACTGCAGCAAGCCAACATTGATATTCAGTTTATGTTATATCCTATGCCTGCTGCAGTCACATCGTTAATTATACTAAGAAGTCCCAGAGAGGTATTTCGAAATTAATGCGTGATGCAGTAAGTGAGGTCAGTAGGGGCAATGTAACAATTAAACAAAAGTCACAAATTTGTTTCAAGTACTGTAATATCCTCCCAAGAAGCCGAAAGCATTAAGGCTGAGATATATATTAATACTTCATTGCCAGAGCAACGGGTTCAAATCCAACAGACATATTTGAACAAGGACTTATAGATCATTATGTTCAGCGCCCCGTCGCCTTAGAAAATTTATGCTTAGCTAATTTTGCTGCTTTTTATAGTTATAACTCGCCAATATTTTGATGAGGAAAACGATAATCAAACACCTCGCACTTTTAAATCATTAGTTTTCGCTCTTCGCGAACGTAGTGGTTTTATTAGAAAGAGACAAAGTCCGTGTATATATTCCTTTACCGAAGATTTAATATCAACACTGATAGAGCCAGTTAGTTTCGGGAGATAGTTATGCTATATGCGCCCTGGAGGGACGAAATTTCAGAATTAGTTACTTGGGATTGCGAAATATATTGTAGTGAGAATCGGGATATGGTTGAGAACAATCGTAAGAAGTATAATAGTTTTGACGATGACGAACTTCACGACGCTGTGCGGGATGAAGAGAGCGATGCCAAGCAGCCAGACGAAGTGTTAGGCAGAGAAGCCAATTAGTGCAAGGCAAAGACGACAACTAGTGATGCGCATAAGTTACGTTATAAGTTCCGTTAGGTTTATAATTTACATGTTTAAATTGTTTGTTAGCTGCTGCTGCATGCTCCGACATGCTCCCCCCGTTGGATGTGCAAGGTTTCCAACAGACTTGGTCTCAAGGAGCAGCACAGCGATCTTGCCAGCGGCTCGTTTGACGGTGCCAGCTGCAGTTTTGTTGAAGTTGTGATTGTTGTAGTTGTCGCTGAGGTTGTTCTTGCTTCTGGTGATTTGCTGCGCTCAACACTCCGCATATCCACATCCCTGCAGACAGGTGAGCGACTGCGAGAATGCTCCTTGCTGGCTCTTCCAGATTTGCTGCGACTAGATGAAGCTTTTTGTGTGGGATTGCGGTTGCTTTTGCTGGGCGAGCTTGAGGGGGTGAGCTACTTTTGCGTTTTGACAAAGCCGGTGAGCTGCCATTGTGTGCATAGCGTGAGCCGGATGAACGCTCCACAGGAGACTGGTCACTCTTGTGCCTTCCATCGGAGCCCGAGGATGATGTTGAGCTCTTGGAGTCACTGCGTTTGCGACTGTTTCTACTCGAGGCGCTTTGATGAGCACTACTGTTGGTCTTGCTGGAGCGGCTGTTGCACGTGTTGCTGCTACGCATTGGTGACTTGCTTCGTGATCGACTAAATTTGTGCGCTGGGGCGGATTTGTGGCTTTCGAGGCGTGGATTAAGGCTACGAATGGGCGCAGCCATTTGCGCTGACTGTTGTGGCTGCATTTGACGCGTACCACTGGGATACATGAGCGCTACGACGGCCGGTGCCATGGCAACCTCCGTGCCAGGTGGACGGAGTGCTACCACTGGTGCAGGCGTAGGTGTAATAGCATCCGCTGCCTGATTTAATTGACGATCCTGCTCCTGTAAATGCATTTTAGTCTGCTCCAATTCCAGTTCCGGATACGCATCTGAGGGTTTGTCGGCTGCAGCTAACGATGAGTTTTTGTGAGCGGCACAGCCTCCAGACACTATCCAGCCTAATCTGGTCTTCTGGAGCGTTGGCAAATGATTTCCAAGTCGAACTTGCCCAACGCAGAGCAAGTCAAAGAATATGCCAGCGCCAATGAGCATATCGATCCTTTGACCCTTGTAAAATAGTGGGTCAGCGAGGTGTAGATTGTTCGGTATTTTCCAGCTGGTGGTATTAATATTGAAGTGGGGCTGATAATCCGTTATTTTCTGCGTCACGACTGCAGAAAATGATCCTTCATATGAGCCGTTTGCTGATTGTGCGAATATATCAGCTGATTTGTTTAGCGATAGCGACGATTCGCCTATGCCTGATACTGCTACGTTCGAGTTGTGTAGATCCAACTGAAGCTGGTTAGCGAGACGAGTTGTGATTAGGTTGAGCTGCGATGCTGAATCCAGCAGAGCTCTACAGGGTACGAAAGTGCCAGATTGACTTCTGACGTATATGATAGCCGTTGCGAGCAGCACGTATTCGGTCTCGCTTTGTTTCAAGGGCGATGTGGATGTGGAGACGAGTGATGCGGATGTGGAGACGAGTGATGTGGATGTGGAGACGAGTGGTGCGGTTTGAGGATGCGTTGTGTCGGGCAACTGATGCGTGGATGAGTTGGTGTCCATATGCAACAATGAATGGTGCTTCTGCTGGCAATGTTTGCAGTGACCAGACTTGCATTGCTGCAGACCATGCCCGTTGCGAAGGCAGTTGAGGCAGAGGTGCAGCCTTTTAGCTTCTTTGTAGCGCATGGTGGGAGCTAAATTTACGAATCGTGGGCATCTTGATATGTAATGCTCAGCAGATTCGCATAGGACACAAGATTGAATTTTGTTGATGACGAGTGTATTGCGAGCTTGTGTGTTGGGCTTGCCGACCTGCTTGCCAGGTGTGTGTGTTTCCATGGCGAATTCCACGTTTTCCAACATACGGCATCTCGTCTCCAAGAATGTGGCCATGTCGCTCCATTTCGGCAGACCTTTCAGGGGCAATGCTTCTTCCCATTTCTCCTGCGTTGCTTGATCCAATTTGGATGTGGTCAGATGAATCAGTAGCCCATCTGTTATCTCCTGCGTAGATGCCACTGTGTGCAATGCGCGTAGATGTGAATTGATGCTGTCGCTCAATTGACGCAGACTGCTCGCCGATCCCCTTTCAACACCAGCGAGCCTAAATATAGACCGCACATGTGCCTGAAAATGCAATAATTTATTATCGAATCGATTGATTAATAACTCCATGGCTTTGTCATAATTAGCTTCCGTTGGTTCGAAAGCGCGAATCGCTTCCAACGCTGGTCCTGTGAGGCATGATCGGAGATGCTGGAACTTTTCCACGTTGCATAGTTCCTCGTTTTGGCCGACGACAGTGTTGTACATGGCGAAGAAGTCAGGCCAGTCAACATATGCACCGCCAAAACGTGGAAGCTGAAGTTGTGGTAGCCTAGAGAGACGCGCTGAGCTCCTTGAAGTACCACTTGGCTCGTCCGTGTTGCGACGAATTGTTGTTAAGTGCAGCATGGAAGTCTTACGCAGGTTGGTAAGCTCGCGAGAAAGCTTCGATGTCACTTCGCAGCAGAGGTGGTCGAATTGCGGCCTTGCGTCCGTGGTCAGCTCCATGAGATTAAGCTTCTCGAGGCTCGATTGCGCAGCATCAAAGCTAGACTGCATTTTGGCAATTAAATCCAGTCGAGCCTGCAGTTCAGCTTCATCGAAATGCATGAGCTGCTCCGGAGTTAAATATGCGTTTAACGCGTTGAGTTGCCGAGTTACAGATTGCGCCTTTGCTTTGTAGAAGTCAAAGTCAGAGGGCAGAGCCGCGCATTGATTAGGTTCGTTTACAGACATTTTTTGTGTTAGTCACGATAGACTCACGCGATCAGCACTGACGAATATGCGCGTATGTATGTTTGGCGAAACAACGGACTAAACAAAATGCACAAGAGATTAACGGCAGGTATAAGTCACTGACCGCTGCGTTACCGAAAGTTCTAGCGCAGCCCGTTTCTAAGCGTTTGCAGATAAGCAGCTCAAGCTTGCGCGAATGCAAGAGTGCGGGCGGGCAGACGAAGACGAGATGAGTGTAAGCGCTTGCAGTAAGCTGAGAGCGAAAGTGTTCAAATGTGTGTGAGTGTGTGCGCAAGAGCGTAAATGTTAGCGAGCGAGCGCGTTTGTGGTCTTTGCATCGAGATATGCAGAAGACGCATTGAATTATTGTTAGCACAATAGTTAATAATCATTCACCTTTAACACTTGAACAACGACACAACACCATGAAAGCAATGTAAAATAATATCACGTCGGGGTCACCAAATGTTTAGAGGAGACACTATTTTGTGTTCACCTATGTTCGAATTTAAAGAAGTTTTGTGCAGTAATTTTACTATGTTGAAAACACGATAGCTTTACAATCAAGTTTCTTTCATTTGTTTACCTTAATCACTTAGCTTAACAAATTGATTTTCGGATGGCGGCGTTTTTAGTGCCGTAAATTACCACAAAAATAATGCGCGAGACAATTAGTTGTTAACGCGCAACCGTACCGATCGAATGTATAAAAAGGTGTGTGTGAGAGAACTAGATGAGCGATGCCAAGCAGCCAGACGAAGTGTTAGGCAGAGAAGACAATTAGTGCAAGGCAAAGACGACAACTAGTGATGCGCATAAGTTACGTTATAAGTTACGTTATAAGTTAGGTTTATAATTTGCATGTTTAAATTGTTTGTTAGCTGCTGCTGCCTCCGACATGCTCCCCCCGTTGGAAGTGCAAGGTTTCCAACAGACTTGGTCTTAAGGAGCAGCACAGCGATCTTGCCAGCGGCTCGTTTGACGGTGCCAGCTGCAGTTTTGTTGAAGTTGTGATTGTTGTAGTTGTCGCTGAGGTTGCTCTTGCTTCTGGTGATTTGCTGCGCTCAACACTCCGCATATCCACATCCCTGTAGACAGGTGAGCGACTGCGAGAATGCTCCTTGCTGGCTCTTCCAGATTTGCTGCGACTAGATGAAGCTTTTTGTGTGGGATTGCGTTTGCTTTTGCTGGGCGAGCTTGAGGGGGTGAGCTACCTTTGCGTTTTGACGAAGCCGGTGAGCCGCCATTGTGTGCATAGCGTGAGCTGGATGAACGCTTCACAGGAGACTGGTCGCTCTTGTGCCTTCCATCGGAGCCCGAGGATGATGTTGAGCTCTTGGAGTCACTGCGCTTGCGACTGCTACTACTCGAGGCGCTTTGATGAGCGCTACTGTTGGTCTTGCTGGAGCGGCTGTTGCCCGTGTTGTTGCTACGCATTGGTGACTTGCTTCGTGATCGACTAAATTTGTGCGCTGAGGCGGATTTGTGGCTATCGAGGCGTGGATTAAGGCTACGAATGGGCGCAGCCATTTGCGCTGACTGTTGTGGCTGCATTTGACGCGTACCACTGGGATACATGAGCGCTACGACGGCCGGTGCCATGGCAACCTCCGTGCCAGGTGGACGGAGTGCTACCACTGGTGCAGGCATAGGTGTAATAGCATCCGCTGCCTGATTTAATTGACGATCCTGCTCCTGTAAATGCATTTTAGTCTGCTCCAATTCCAGTTCCGGATGCGCATCTGAGGGTTTGTCGGCTGCAGCTAACGATGAGTTTTTGTGAGCGGCACAGCCTCCAGACACTATCCAGCCTAATCTGGTCTTCTGGAGCGTTGGCAAATGATTTCCAAGTCGAACTTGCCCAACGCAGAGCAAGTCAAAGAATATGCCAGCGCCAATGAGCATATCGATCCTTTGACCCTTGTAAAATAGCGGGTCAGCGAGGTGTAGATTGTTCGGTATTTTCCAGCTGGTGGTATTAATATTGAAGTGGGGCTGATAATCCGTTATTTTCTGTGTCACGACTGCAGAAAATGATCCTTCATATGAGCCATTTGCTGATTGTGCGAATATATCAGCTGATTTGTTTAGCGATAGCGACGATTCGCCTATGCCTGATACTGCTACGTTCGAGTTGTGTAGATCCAACTGAAGCTGGTTAGCGAGACGAGTTGTGATTAGGTTGAGCTGCGATGCTGAATCCAGCAGAGCTCTACATGGTACGAAAGTGCCAGATTGACTTCTGACGTATATGATAGCCGTTGCGAGCAGCACGTATTCGGTCTCGCTTTGTTTCAAGGGCGATGTGGATGTGGAGACGAGTGATGCGGATGTGGAGACGAGTGATGTGGATGTGGAGACGAGTGGTGCGGTTTGAGGATGCGTTGTGTCGGGCAACTGATGCGTGGATGAGTTGGTGTCCATATGCAACAATGAATGGTGCTTCTGCTGGCAATGTTTGCAGTGACCAGACTTGCATTGCTGCAGACCATGCCCGTTGCGAAGGCAGTTGAGGCAGAGGTGCAGCCTTTTAGCTTCCTTGTAGCGCATGGTGGGAGCTAAATTTACGAATCGTGGGCATCTTGATATGTAATGCTCAGCAGATTCGCATAGGACACAAGATTGAATTTTGTTGATGATGAGTGTGTTGCGAACTTGTGTATTGGACTTGCTCAATTGCTTGCCAGGTGTGTGTGTTTCCATGGCGAATTCCACGTTTTCCAACGTACGGCATCTCGTCTCCAAGAATGTGGCCATGTCGCTCCATTTCGGCAGACCTTTCATGGGGCAGTGCTTCTTCCCATTTCTCCTGCGTCGCTTGATCCAATTTGGATGTGGTCAGATGAATCAGCAGCCCATCTGTTATCTCCTGCGTAGATGCCACTGTGTGCAATGCGCGTAGATGTGAATTGATGCTGTCGCTCAATTGACGCAGACTGCTCGCCGATCCCCTTTCAACACCAGCGAGCCTAAATATAGACCGCACATGTGCCTGAAAATGCAACAATTTATTATCGAATCGATTGATTAATAACTCCATGGCTTTGTCATAATTAGCTTCCGTTGGGTCGAAAGCGCGAATCGCTTCCAACGCTGGTCCTGTGAGGCATGATCGGAGATGCTGGAACTTTTCCACGTTGCATAGTTCCTCGTTTTGGCCGACGACAGTGTTGTACATGGCGAAGAAGTCAGGCCAGTCAACATATGCACCGCCAAAACGTGGAAGCTGAAGTTGTGGTAGCCTAGAGAGACGCGCTGAGCTCCTTGAAGTACCACTTGGCTCGTCCGTGTTGCGACGAATTGTTGTTGAATGCAGCATGGAAGTCTTACGCAGGTTGGTAAGCTCGCGAGAAAGCTTTGATGTTACTTCGCAGCAGAGGTGGTCGAATTGCGGCCTTGCGTCCGTGGTCAGCTCCATGAGATTAAGCTTCTCGAGGCTCGATTGCGCAGCATCAAAGCTAACCTGCATTTTGGCAATTAAATCCAGTCGAGCCTGCAGTTCAGCTTCATCAAAATGCATGAGCTGCTCCGGAGTTAAATATGCGTTTAACGCGTTGAGTTGCCGAGTTACAGATTGCGCCTTTGCTTTGTAGAAGTCAAAGTCAGAGGGCAGAGCCGCGCATTGATTAGGTTCGTTTACCGACATTTTTTGTGTTAGTCACGATAGACTCACGCGATCAGCACTGACGAATATGCACGTATGTATGTTGTTGGCGAAACAACGGATAAAAAAAATGCGCAAGAGATTAACGGCAGGTATAAGTCACTGACCGCTGAGTTACCGAAAGTTCTAGCGCAGCCCGTTTCTAAGCGTTTGCAGATAAGCAGCCAAGCTTGCTCGAATGCAAGCGGGCGGGCAGACGAAGACGAATGAGTGTAAGCGCTTGCAGTCAAGCTGAGAGCGAGGGTGTTCTAATGTGTGTGAGTGTGTGTGCAAGAGCGTAAATGTTAGCGAGTGAGCGCGTTTGTGGTCTTTGCATCGAGGTTTGCAGAAGACGCATTGAATAATTATTAGCACGATAGTTAATAATCTTTCACCTTTACACTTTTACAACAACACAACACCATGAAAGCAAGTAAAATAATTCACGTCGGGGTCACCAAATGTTTAGAGGAGGCACTAGTTTGTGTTCACCTATGTTCAATTTAAAGAAGTTTTGTGCAGTATTTTACTTTGTTCAAAACACGATAGTTTTTCTTTCAAGATGCTTTCATTTATTCACCATAGTTCACTTAGCTTGACAAATTGCTTTTCGGAAGGCGGCGATATTACTGCACATTAAATTACCACAAAAATAATAATACCCTTTTTCCCATTTTTAATGGGATCAGGGTATAATAATGCGCGAGACAATTAGATGTTAACGCGCAACCGTAACGAACGAATGTATATAAATGTGTGTGTGAGAGAACTAGATGAGCGATGCCAAGCCAGACGAAGTGTTAGGCAGAGAAGACAATAAGTGCAAGGCAAAGACGACAACTAGCGATGCGAATAAGTTACGTTATAAGTTAGGTTTATAATTTGCATGTTTAAATTGTTTGTTAGCTGCTGCTGCCCCCGACAGACTGCGTTTTCATAAGCTTTGTTAGTGCAAAATTAGTAAGCAACGAATACACTCTTCGAAATCGATCGGCTGTGTAACAGATTATACTGTGTTTCTGCAAGTGCTTGTGTCAAGTTGTTGTGCGAGTTAATTATCTCGGCGCCAAGGATTTGAAAAATCGCAAGTCTTTATTGATTTTTTTTTTTAAAATCGAAGTCTTTTTCAACATTTTCTTACGATTCAAATTATTATTAACATATATATATATATATATATACATACATAAATAAATATTGTTTTTTTTTTACATGTACATTTACCATTTTGAATAGCTTTTTATACCAATTATTTTTTTCCCCATTCATTTTGACATACTATGCCTAAGGCAAATAGACAAATATCAGGAGCGAGTAGGTCTCAGAGAACTAGGGCTAGAAATCAGTTAAATAGGTCCAATCCGGCCTATACAGAGCAGGAAAGAGAGATTAACTCACTTTCTCAAAGAGAGCGTAGGGATAATGAAGAATTTAGACGTTCTGAGAGGATAAGGAACAGGGAACGCCAGGAATTAAATAGAAGTAACAGTAGAGTTAGGCAACAAGAACAATTAGGTAATACTTCACGTCGAAGACCCTGAATATAGGGCCGACACTTTGTTCGAAGAACAGATTCTTCAGTAAGACATACAGATCAAATAGCAGACACTTCGCGTCGAACGACGCGCAGACAAGACCCTGAATATAGGGCCGACGAACAAGAACGGAATACTTTGGAGCACTCTGTTCGAAGAACAGATTCTTCAGTAAGACATACAGAGCAAATAGCAGACAATTCGCGTCGATCCAGGCGCAGACAAGACCCTGAACATAGGGCTCACGAACAGCTACAGAACACTGTACAGCACGCCAACCGTCGAACTGAAATTGAAACTAGAATTTAAGAAAGAGCAAGAGATAGGACACAGCGAGACAGGTTAGAGACAACCCAGCTCGTAGGTTGATTGAGCAGGCGCGAAACAGAAGGGCAAGGCGAAGTAAAGCAAGAGAAGCGGCAACTAATGCCAATAGAAATTTGATTCAGAGAGTTAGCCAGTACAGGAGCATTCCCGAAAATAGGTTAGCCGAATATAGTCGTAATGCAAGGCAGAATAGAGAACATCGTGCGAATACCTTTCCAGAGGATAGGGAACGTCTGGCGACAGACACTTATTTAGACGCTTCAATAGTCGCATTCAATAGAATTGTAAGGCA
>JAWNNW010001033.1:0-56563 GCA_035044465.1 Scaptomyza tumidula
GAATCAGCTAAATAACCGTGTTGTGTTCGAAAACCTTTTTTTTTCGATTTTCGAAATTGCTTAATGGCTGCAAATATAATCTGAAAATACGCGCCCCCTTCAGTATATCAAAAAGTGCAATGAGTGAGAAATAAATGTGTGTCCATCGCCTATATCGAAATGCATGTACACATATACATAAATGTACATACATACATAAATGTGCTCGTAACAAAAAATGTATATGCATATAATTATTCAACATTAATTAACAAAGGTCAATATAATGTAGAATTTTAGAATAAATGGCTAATTTTGCATGTATGTGGGGAAAAACACTACTACTTAATGAATTTTTAAATTTTAAAGAAGCTGTAGAGTCTGGCCGGCCACACACTTATAAAACAGCGAAAAAACAAGACTCAAAAATTACTGTAACATATAACAAGAAGCAAAACGTATGTATGTGTGCATGGTTATATCCACATGCGTATGTGTGTGTGCAAAAAGAAAGAGATTTGTGTGAAAGAGAGCATTACGGTGCTTATGACAACAAGCAAACCACGAGGCAGCAACGAAAATTTTCGCAATGGGATAGGTGGTTAGTTAGGAGCAGGCTAAAGTGGAGCATTATTTTTTTTAAACTGACGCTGTTGCTGCGCAGTCGCTTATGCTGCCAACGTCGTGTGGACAATTCGATATTGTTTTTTCTTGTTAGCATAGCATACCTGACAATATTAAAAGAAACGGTAAAATTGAAGTTGCAAAAAAGAAAATCCAACTGTCCTAGTTGTCCTTGAACGCATCTGTTTATCAGTATGTGTGTACGTGTTATGGAGTATAAAAAGTTAGGAGTTCAAGCGAATCTTCGAAGATATGCCCAACTCTTTCATGTTGCCCACGCTTATATGAATTTGATGTAATGCATTTTTGTTATTTGCACTGGCCCTAATTACAATTGCGACACACAATCGCTGGTTCCATTTGTCGCAAGCTGATGACCCGATTAGCTTAATGGTTTATTTTATTGCGTGTCATATGTACATTCAAATGATATATACTTTGCCAATTAAGTGTTTACAAATTGTGAACATTTTTGATTTTTTCACTTTAGAGCTATAGGGACACGTTGTTGTAGAAATTTTTATTTTTTATAATTAGTTTAGTCAATTATCTCTTAAACCAATTAAACAAAACTTAAAAAACATTAACATTAACCAAGAAACATTAAAAATACTAACAAAGGCATTTATTTCAACTGACAAATAAGGGTTTACGCAACTCCGTTTTTGGTGTATTCTCGTTGTCAAATTCGTATGTACAATTACTTTAGGTTAAAAAAAAATATGCGCAGATCCATAAAAGTCCAAATTTTTTTTCGCCAGATCGCTTGCCACTGAGATGAAGGATAATTGTGGAGTCACCATATCTCGCGAACGTGGCCTAAATCCATTAAAAGTACTAACCCTTAAAACATAAGTTCGCAAAAACCTTTGATATCGACGGAGCATGTTCAGACACGTTTAACTTCTGACTGAATCCAATTGGGACAGTCGGATTCATATTGGGACGACGTGGTAGTTTGTGATGAATCCAAAATGATGCTTTAAAGTAACTGTACATACGAATAAAATTTGGATATATATATTGTTGAAAATATTTGTTTTTATTTTTTATAAGTAATTCAGTCAATTATCTCTAAAACCTATTAAACAAAACTTAAAAAAGTTAACATTAACAGAGATACATTAAAAATACTAACGAAGGCACTTAAATCAACTTTTAAATAAGTGCTTACACATCTCCGTTTTTGGTGCATTTTCGTTGTGAAATTCGTATGAAATTCGTATGTACAGTTACTTTTAATCAAATTATAAATGCACAGATCCATAAAAGTTCAAATTATTGGTATAATAATCTTGGTTTACAATTGCTTTTAACAGCTCGAGATTAAGGGGAGGTACCTTAAATGGCTTTAGGCCACATTCTCGAGATATGGTGATGCCACAATCGTTCTTCATTTCAGTATGCAAGCACTAGGCGTAAATTATAGTGTTCAGGGTATCGTCTAGTCGGGATTTCTCGACTAGAGATTTTTTACTTGTTTTAATGTGAAATACGGCAAGAAATAGGTTCTTCTGATAAATATTCTTCGGGTGTTAGTTATTTTATTAAAAATTAATTTGTTTGCAACGTTTAAGAGAAGTAATGTTTTATGCGTATGGCCCAAATAACATTTACTCAGTACTGATTTCTTTTTAAAGTTTATGTTTTTTACAGTAGTAATTAGTTTTGTTGTGCAATTATTTTGCCTTTGATTTAATAACCATGAAAAAAAGCAAGCTTTCGTTTCTGGATAGCGATTGGCCAGGATTTATTTTTTGACTTCTTTTTTGTGTTTAATGCGACATTCAAGATAAACTTCCTTTTCGATTTTATATAACAGATGGCAGATTTTGACACATCGAGTTGCTTTTATTGTCTTGCTTAAATTTCCAAAGACAACGTGTTTTATTCTATATTTTTAAATTGTTTTGACTTAATTTTACTACCGAATATATGCAAGCGTATCATATATTAACATGTGAATGACCGAATATGCAGATACAGTCGAAACATATAATTGGAATCGGCATACACGCAATTGTTAAGATTTATTCTATTTATGTGCATTAATTTTTTTTAGAAAATGTACCTCAGGTGAAGTGATATTTGTACCATCATATTTTCTTATTTTTTCGAAACTTACTTGCTCTATTTTGTTTTAATATTTTTTTTAAACAGGTTATTGAAATATAAATTTACTGCACAAAGGTTTTTTCAGTTGGTATTTATTTTATTAAGACTTTGAAAGAAATCTTCATAAAGAGTTGATATTTGTGCAAAAGTTGAAACTATAAAATATTAAAGGAATTTACAAATTTAATGAAGCTAAAATAATAAATTGATATGAAATAGCTTCGCCTTTTGTTTTCTTCTCGATAGATGTCCACTCCTGGACAATGGCCGTTTTAAAGTCCTTTAAGGACTCAAATTGACTTCCACCCTATAGACCTTTGCTGACAGTGTACCCCACAGGTCCTCAATTGGATTTAAGTCTGGACTTATTACTGGCCACTTTAATAAGGGGATATTTTTTTACTTAAAAAACGTCATCCTTTGCATTGCAACATGTATAGAAGCTTTATCCTGTTGAAATATCCATTCCGCATCATGGAACTTCTCCGGAAATATAATAAGTTCGCCTTCAAGCAGATCCACATGCGATTGCGCAGTCATTCGTCTCGGCACATAGCAAATGGTAGACTGGAAAGAGCCAAATGCCGCCCATACCACCATCATGTTCATCATCCGCTTATGGCAAGTCTGCCGGGGATGTCTTGGGTCCACCCAGTACTTTTGATTATCGTCTGGCCCGTCTAAATTGATCTTTTTTTCATCACTGAAAACCATATTTTGAAACTTGCTGCCCCAAAACTTAAAGTATTCATAAAAGGCAAGCCTGAGGTGCAAATCTGTTGCACCCTCTGCCTATATTGGCTACTTCAAATTGCTTTATTTTGGGCCCAACTCATCGACATAGCCGTTGCTATCGCTCTGTTGTGTCTTTTAGTGCGCGCATCAACTTTTGATACGGCTCCTTTCTGTTGTTTTGAGAGTATTTTTCCTGACTTTTCAAATAGTTTGCGACTGTATATCGATGCAGGTTTAATGTTTTGGCAATTTCAGTCATTTTTATGCCAGATTCAGCCATAGTTTCAATTTCGGTGTTTACTTTTGCTCAAAACATCGCCTTAAGAGGCATTTTTCCCCATAAACAATAAAAGTATAACAAAAAATTTACAAAACCGCTACAATATTGATCAAATACAATTTTTTAATAAGCTGAATAACGAGATAACTGATGTGTCCCACTCACAATGTAAGTGAATAATTTGACTTTGTCTCTTTGAAGCTGATAATAAACAAATGCATGGAAAAACATCACAAAACATAAGAGAAAAGACGTGTAACACATGTTACACGCAAAACTAATTTTGCACAAATATCACTACACCTAAGGTATGGTGACTTAACTTCAAATTTTTCATATATCCAAATTTCTGTTCTCAAGCTTGACGTTACCCCCGACGACTAAAGTTGAAGACCTAAAAAAAAAAAAGGTCCACTTAATTTTAAGAAGGAATATTGTTGTGGAAGTTGCCATTACCCCCAAATATTGTTGTGGAAGTTTCCTTTCCACAAATATGTTCACTTTACCCCAGTCTTAAATCGTCGCATTCACACGTACAGACAAATGGTGATTAAGAATATATATAAAAACTTCATGGGGTCGGAGATGCACAAAAGCATATTAACCTTTTACCCATTTCATGCAATGTAGTACACCAGGTGGAGGAATAAATGAAATACTTGCATTAAGTGTGTGCTACGATTTGGGAATCAATTAAGCCCCGAGGGCGGCGCTCAAGAAACAAGAATCTCAGCTAAATAAATAAATATGTTTATTGTGACAGGATGAACAAGAACAAAAAACAGTTTACACAGTCCTTCCGTCTGTATGTATGAACGCGTCGATCTCAGAGACTATAAGAGAACTTAAGCTCGCCTAATCCCTAGGCAGTACAAGTTTTTTTCTTCGATTTTCGATAACTCCTCCCGTTTCCGATATACACATGGGATCGATAACACCAAAATCTTGAGTTGGGAAATCTTTGAGAAGGCATTTAAAATATTAGACAAAAAATGAAAATCTATGAAATTTTTATTGAAATTGGTTAAGAAAAACCGGAGATATGGGACATTGAAGTTGTGTATGCAGTATGCAGTATGCGCGTACACACACTTACACATACTTGCAAGCACTGATTGTACGCGTAAAGTATAGGGATCAGGGTATCGTCTAGTCGGGATTTCTCGACTAGAGACTTCTTACTTGTTTTATTTAATTAAAAGTAATTGTATATACGAATTTCACAACGAAAATGCACCGAAAACTTAGGTGTCAAAACATTTAATGGGCAGTTGAATTTAGTGCCTTTTTAAGTATTTTAAATGTTTCTTTGTTAATGTTAATATTTTTTAAGTCCTGTTTTATAGGTTTAAGAGATAATTAACTGAATTACTTAGAAAACATAAAAACCAATAAAGCTCTTAAGTGAAAATATCAAAATTGTACACCTTGTCAAAACATTTTTTGGGCAAAGTGTCAATAGATTGAAAATTTAAGCATAACACATCAATAGCAGCGGAATAACAAATACCATAAAGAATTAACAAGTAAGAAGGTTCTAGTCGAGATAGTTCAACAAGGGGATACCTTAAACGCTAAAAATAAGCATGAGTGTGTGTGTGCGTGCGTATTTAGAAAAAGAATGCACTTCATTTACCGATTTCGATTAAGTTTTTTGACAGACTTGGTCATATCAACTAGGTTTTTGATGCTAATCAGGAGTGTATATACTTTATGAAGTCGAATATGCTTCGTTGTGCTTTTTATATATATTTGAACAAACCATTATACCCTTTTAACACATTAAATGAGTAAAGGGTAGAAATAGCGACTGCGGATTTTGCTAATGTTGGTTTTGTGTTTCTGTTGTGATTCTCACAATTACCTAATTATAGATGGAGCAACGAAAAAACAACAACAAATTCTAGAAACTGCGACTAGTAGTACTACACTAGATCATTGAAAACATAATTTGAAATGCAAAAATATTATAAAGTTATGACCACACAGTCCGCTCTTAGATGTGTGCAAGTCAGTGACTTGTCAACATCGAGCTATATTGACTCGGCTGATGATATTGATAAGAAAATATATACTTAATGTGGTTACATAAATTTGCAAAAAAAACATGTACTCTTTTTAGCCATTTATTGAGTTTAGGGCATTACAAGCGACTGCGGTTGCTGCTATGTTTTTTATACCCTGATCCCATTAAAAATGGGAAAAAGGGTATAATGGTTTTGTGCAAAAGTATGTAACAGGCAGAAGGAAGAATCTCCGACCCCATAAAGTATATATATTCTTGATCAGCATCAACAGTCGAGTCGATATAGCCGTTTCCGTCTGTCTGTCTGTCCGTATGTATGAACGCGTCGATCTCAGAGACTATAAGAGCTAGAGACTCCAGATTTGGAACTTAATCTCGCCTAATCCCTAGGTAGTACAAGTTTATTTTCGATTTTCGATAACTCTTCCAGTTTCCGATGCACACATGGAATCGATAACAACAAAATCTTGAATTTGGAAAACTTTGAGATGCGATTTGAATTCTAAAACAAAATAATGAAAATCTGCGAAAGTTTTATTAAAATCGCTTAAGAAACACCGAAGATATGGGACATTGAAGTTGTGTATGCAGTATGCAGTATGAGCGTAGAAACACACACATACTTGCAAGCACTGACTGTACGCGTAAAGTATAGGGATCAGGGTATCGTCTAGTCGGGATATCTCGACTATAGCCTTCTTACTTGTTCTTTTTACTATTTTGGTGCTTGCATTGTACTTATTATAGCAGGTGCAACAAAAACTAAAAACATTCACTAGAAAATTTAAAAATACTAAAGTAAAGCCAACACTGACCTCTGTGTGTTTGATGCGCTTGTGACTTTTCAACCTCTAAAAATAAACAAGTAAGAAGGCTCTAGTCGAGAAATCCCGACTAGACGATACCCTGATCCCTATACTTAACGCGTACAGTCAGTGCTTGCAAGTATGTGTGTGTGTCTGTGTACGTCGTACTCCATACTGCATACACAACTTTAATGTCCGATATCTCCGGTGTTTATAATCCGATTTTAATAAAAATTTCACAGATTGTCAATATTTTGTTTTATAATTCAAATGGCATCTTAAAGTTTTGCAAATTCAAGATTTTGTTGTTATCGATCCCATGTGAATATCGGAAACGGAAAGAGTTATCGAAAATCGAAAACATACTTGTACTGCCTAGGGAATAGGCGACTTATGTTCCAAATTATAGTCTCTGAGATCGACGAGTTCATACATACGGACAGACGGTCATGGCTACATCGGCTCGGCTGTTGATGCTGATCAAGAATATGTATAGTTTATGGGATCGGAACTTTGAGATAACAATTTGTACACATTTTAATGGAAATTTTGGAAACTATGGAAATTTTCGCAAGCAAGCAGTAGCGCGTGGTTTCGTTTATTGTTTTGTATTGCACACACTTATGCTGGTGTTGATGCCAGCTCTGTCGAAGGCCTTGTGAAATGATGGTGTGTTTACATACATAGAGAATCCTATACTGATAAACTTTCTGACTCTCATAAGACGACTATGCTGCTTAAGGCTAGCCACCATAGACGTTTCGCCATCAATTTGTCCGGAGCCTGGGCAATTGGGCGATATGAATTGATGTTTTGTCGGTATGGGGACAACACTGCAAACTTAAAATTGCTGAAAAAGTGGGGTGCTTAAAATGTTTTTTAACAGATTAATGAGTTTTAAGCACAGACCCTGGGCGCATGATTATCAAACATCAAGTAGCTTATGAAATCTGGTCCAGGGGTCTTCCCCCTTAGTTGGTTGATTGAAACTTAAAGTTCAGTCTTCGTAATAATGCTTGTTTAACTTTTCGATTCTGAATTATCCACTAGAAATCGATTGAATGCCGTAAGTTCCGCTGCTCAACCTAACAAATGAGGTTATAATTTATATAAAAACTCGATTTCTATAAATAGTGAAAAGTTAAGCTTAAGGGTGTGTTTCCAGCACTGAAAAAATCCTGCTAGGAACTTGTGACATATTTTGGGAGCGTGACACAAAAATATAGAGTGTGATCATAATCAAATAATCTGTAAAATGTTCAAGATCACACTGAGCTTTAAAAAAAGTGGGCTAAAATCTCAAAACAACAATGAATATTAACATTTAAATAATATTGATAAGCTTGTTCACTTGTGGGTAGCATTTTCATTGTTGAAAAAGAAAGCGAGGAAGCGCAAATCACATGTCTACGCCGGCAGCACAAATATTTTTCCTGCTCTCGAGACAAAATTGGTATTGGCGTCAACTGCTCATACAAGATAAAATCGATACTATTGATACATAGTAAAGTATTCTTTTCTACGTTGCCGGATACTCGGAAATCACGAACCAAAATGAAAAATTCCTGCTACTGTTTTTATACCCTGATCCCATTAAAAATGGGAAAAAAGGGCATAATGGTTTAGTGCAAAAGTATGTAACAGGCAGAAGGAAGCATCTCCGACCCCATAAAGTATATATATTCTTGATCAGCATCAGCAGCCGAGTCGATATAGCCATGTCCGTCTGACCGTATGTATGAGCCAACCGATCTCAGAGACTATAAGAGCTATCCCGTTTCCGATATACACATGGGATCGATAACAACAAAATCATGAATTTGGAAAACTTTGAGATGCAATTTGAATTATAAAACAAAATAATGACAATCTGTGACATTTTTATTGAAATCGGATAATAAACACCGGAGATATGGGACATTGAAGTTTTGTATGCAGTATGCAGTATGCGCGTGCCGCACACACATACTTGCAAGCACTGACCGTACGCGTTAAGTATAGGGATCAGGGTATCGTCTAGTCAGGATTTCTCGACTAGAGCCGTCTTACTTGTTTTCTCTGAACCCATAAAATGGTTAAAAAGAGTATAATGGTTTTGTGCAGAAGTATGTAAGCATCTTCAAGCCCATAAAATATATATATATCCTTGATCAGCATCAACAGCCAACCCAATAAATGTCCATTGGCAAAATACGTTTTTTTTATCGATATCTTTTCCAGCTTCCGATGTACACATTGTACCGATAGCAATAAAATCTTGAATTTAGAAAACTTTGAGATGCATGAGCCAACCGATCTCAGAGACTATAAGAGCTAGAGACTCCAGATTTGGAACTTAAGCTCGCCTAATCCCTAGGCAGTACAAGTTTGTTTCCGATTTTCGATAACTCTTCCCGTTTCCGATATACACATGGGATCGATAACAACAAAATCTTGAATTTGGAAAACTTTGAGATGCAATTTGAATTATAAAACAAAATAATGACAATCTGTGAAATTTTTATTGAAATCGGATAATAAACACCGGAGATATGGGACATTGAAGTTGTGTATGCAGTATGCAGTATGCGCGTGCCGCACACACATACTTGCAAGCACTGACCGTACGCGTTAAGTATAGGGATCAGGGTATCGTCTAGTCAGGATTTCTCGACTAGAGCCGTCTTACTTGTTTTCTCTGAACCCATAAAATGGTTAAAAAGAGTATAATGGTTTTGTGTAGAAGTATGTAAGCATCTTCAAGCCCATAAAATATATATATATCCTTGATCAGCATCAACAGCCAACCCAATAAATATCCATTGGCAAAATACGTTTTTTTTTATCGATATCTTTTCCAGCTTCCGATGTACACATTGTACCGATAGCAATAAAATCTTGAATTTAGAAAACTTTAAAATTTCAGTACTGAGTACTACTGAGTATTAAAATGTTTTCATTGCGGGGGACAATCCGTAATTCAAAATGTCAGTACATTTAAAATAATCTTGTATATATTTAATAAGTGTGGAATTTTAAGAGGCATGAAAGCAAAGCTAAATGGTTAACTAGCGAGGGTAAAGAATAAATCATTGCAAACTGGTAATCACTACCAACTAATTTAAATGCCTGACGGTTATTGCCTCAAGCTTTCTATTCAGCAAGACGCTTGTTATATTGATAAGGTAGTTGTTATACCCTGATCCCATTAAAAATGGGAAAAAGGGTATAATGGTTTAGTGCAAAAGTATGTAACAGGCAGAAGGAAGCATCTTCGACCCCATAAAGTATATATATTCTTGATCAGCATCGAAAGCCGAGTCGATATAGCCATGTCCGTCTGTCCGTCTGTCTGTCTGTGTGTATGTATGAGCGCGTCGATCTCAGAGACTATAAGAGCAAGAGACTCCAGATTTGGAACTTAAGCTCGCCTAATCCCTAGGCAGTACAAGTTTGTTTTCGATTTTCGATAACTCTTCCCGTTTCCGAAATACACATGGGATCGATAACAACAAAATCTTGAATTTGGAAAACTTTGAGACGGCATTTAAAACATTAGACAAAATAATGACAATCTGTGAAAATTTTATTGAAATCGGATAAGAAACACCGGAGATATGGGACATTGAAGTTTTGTATGCAGTTTGCAGTATGCGCGTACACACACACACACATACTTGCAAGCACTGACTGTACGCGTTAAGTATAGGGATCAGGGTATTGTCTAGTCGGGATTTCTCGACTACCAGCTGTGTTCGCCTTGATACAAAATAACTCATAATCGAGTATAACAAGACTAAAACGACCGAAATCTAAATCAGTAACGATCAAAATGTGCATTTATTTCGGTTTCTTTTTGACTCGGAACTAAGGAAAGGTCTGGATGTCTTTTCAATGTTTGATGCCATAGTGGATGGTATAAGACTTACAAATTTTCTGTCTTAACGTTAGGGGGTAATTGCTTTACCAACAGTTTTTACAATACTAGCACAGAAGACATCACCAGTTAACGTGCCACCAAAATTTTGTGACTAGCTGCAAAAATGTGAGAAATATGTGTGTTCTACTTGATTCTAGCTCCAAAACTTTAAAAGGGGACTTTTAAATTTGAAAAGGCCGGGTGCAGGGGTCAGCGTGGTATATAAGCTTTTGATGTTCATCAGTTCATTCAAGCCACTCCAGTTGGCGTACCGCACCAATCTTCAAACTTTTTTTGATGATCACATGAACCGAGATAATTGAAAATACTCTAGCCCTAAAGGTCCTGACGTGATTGCAAATTCTGAAAATAGGATCGTGGTCAGCGTAAAATAGTAAATAAAAATGCTTATGATAGATAGATGATAATGATAGATCTATATGCATATGGGATGTATGATAAATGCTTTAATTTGCTTGTGATACATTATTGACCGTAGCTAGGCTAGATTGATTGATAAACTGGAAGAGTGTGGAGCCTGTTGGTCGGTCCTAGCGTAAGAAGGAACTGTTTCTAATGTGTTCGGGGACACATATCCAAATAAGAACTCACAAGGGCAATATACGCTCATTAATTTGTGGAGCATATATTAAATTGTCCAAATTCAAGATAACATGTGTATATAGAGAGTTAGAAAAAAATAAGAATAAACAAAAGAATTGTATATTACTAATACAAATCATTTATAGAAACTGCTCTGTCGTTTTTTTAATTTATTGCTTACAATACCTGTTAGATTTATCTTTTGAAAATTTTTTTAATTGCTTTAAGACTTTCGCTCGAAACAAACAGCAGTATTTTAGGTCAAAGGATATGTGAATGTGAAGTTGTTTAAAGAAGAGACTCCTTAAATGGTGTTAAGCTTTGAGCCGTGTGTATACAAAGTTTAACGGTTTGTTATTTGGGACCGTGCGGTGTCATAAAACTGTTTTTAACAATAAATAAGCCAGTGTTTTCTTTGTTCTTTTTTAAGGATTTTGGTTAATTATTGTTTATTAAGTTTATTTTTATTTTGGCGGTTTGCGCTAACCAAAACTTTGTCGATCTGGAATATCTTAAACAAACGTGTTTATTGATAAAGTTTAATAACATAACAAACTAGTCTTTGATCAAAGGAATTGAAGCAAAATGAGTGTTTTATCAAAAAGAGTGGGCACTCAAAGTAAAAGTTTGATTTTTGCCCTAAAAAAAACTAAACGGTCAAATACTAAGATTTTATTTTTTATCGGCCTGCAAAATTTGGAAGAGGACGGTTGAGACTATAAGAGCTAGGGACAATATCACCAGTTGCGGGGCAACCTTAAGGTATAGCTAATTTGTAGATAAATTGGTTTTTTTTGTATAGTTAAGACTGTAACTGTTGATCTGTCCTTGCAGTGAGATGTATGTACCAGACTTTGACTTATAAAATGTAGCGTTTTAGAAAAAGAGAGGAGTACGGTTGGGTCGGAATTCCTTTGGTCTGGTATGTTATTGTTTTTTGATCATATTCTCTGTGTGGGCTTAAGGGATATTCGAAAATAAAACAAGCTATTACATAACTTTCACTATCGATTTTAATCATCAGTGTTTTTGCAGCAATTACGTGGACTGTATTTAGTATTCATTCAAACAAAACAAAATAACGACTATTTTTGAACTATTGTAATTTCAGACATTTTCACAACTGAGCACAAAGAAGACGATCACCGCCGTTAGGTGGTAAACTTTAAGCCATTAGCCACAGCATTCAGCATCCAGCATTATCGTTTCAATAACGTCGTCTGTGTTTGTGGTGTGGGGGGCAGAGTTGTGGCGGCGAGGTCTGACGTCGCATTGACCTGTTCAACAGCCGGCAGTCGTTGCACAAGTCGAAGTAAAGTAAAATGTCTTCGCCGATAGCACAGAACAACAACAGCAATAGCAGCCAGTCGCAATCCTCAGCAACAGCCGCGACTCAAAATCAAAAGTCAAATTCAAGTGCCAGCAGCGTGAATAACACACATGAAAAGAACGTAGTGGCAACAACGGGGACGACAGCGAGTGGGGCAGTTACTGCTGAAGGTGAAGCGACAACGGTTGCTGGGCCACAAAGCCCAACAAAACAAAGCACTATATCTACAAAGGATCGAGTGGTTGACAGCGTTCCGTTTCCACCCAGCCGCAAGTTAACCTGCTCCGATGTTTTTGATGCGCGCACCGGTAAACCTCACCATGATGTGCTTAAGCAGCATTTTATTCTGGAAGGGCGCATTGAGGAAAGTGCCGCGCTGCGCATCATTCAAGAGGGCGCTACTCTTCTCCGCCAGGAGAAGACAATGATTGACATTGAGGCGCCGGTGACTGTCTGCGGTGATATTCATGGCCAGTTTTACGATTTAATGAAGCTTTTTGAAATCGGAGGATCGCCGGCAACCACAAAATATCTGTTTCTGGGTGATTATGTTGACCGGGGCTACTTTAGTATTGAGTGTGTCCTCTATTTGTGGTCGCTAAAAATCACGTATCCGCAGACGCTTTTTTTGCTGCGCGGCAATCATGAGTGCCGGCATTTGACCGAGTACTTCACCTTCAAACAGGAGTGCAAGATCAAATACTCGGAACGCGTTTACGACGCGTGCATGGATGCGTTCGACTGTCTTCCGCTGGCTGCGCTTATGAACCAGCAGTTTTTATGCGTGCACGGCGGCCTGTCGCCCGAAATACACGAGTTGGAGGATATTAGGCGGCTCGATAGATTCAAGGAGCCGCCCGCATTTGGTCCAATGTGCGACTTGCTGTGGTCTGATCCGCTCGAGGACTTTGGCAATGAAAAGAACTCGGATTTCTACACTCACAACTCGGTGCGTGGTTGTTCATATTTCTACAGCTACGCTGCCTGCTGCGACTTTCTGCAGAACAACAATTTGCTATCGATTATACGGGCGCACGAGGCGCAGGACGCCGGCTACCGCATGTACCGCAAAAGCCAGACAACCGGTTTCCCATCACTAATCACCATATTTTCGGCGCCGAACTATCTCGATGTGTACAACAATAAAGCGGCTGTACTTAAGTACGAAAACAACGTAATGAATATCCGCCAGTTCAATTGTTCCCCACATCCCTACTGGCTTCCCAATTTTATGGATGTATTCACCTGGTCACTACCCTTTGTTGGAGAAAAGGTCACTGAAATGCTTGTTAACGTGTTAAACATTTGTTCCGACGATGAACTCATGACCGAGGAGAGCGAGGAACCACTATCGGACGACGAGGCTGCGCTACGCAAAGAGGTTATACGCAACAAGATACGCGCCATTGGGAAAATGGCGCGCGTCTTCTCCGTGCTACGCGAAGAGTCTGAGTCAGTGCTGCAGCTAAAGGGGTTGACGCCGACGGGTGCCTTGCCCCTTGGCGCCCTATCTGGCGGCAAGCAATCTCTCAAGAACGCCATGCAGGGCTTTTCACCCAATCACAAGATTACTTCGTTTGCGGAGGCGAAGGGCCTCGATGCGGTTAATGAGCGTATGCCGCCCCGTCGCGACGCAACACCTTCTCCGGCAGAGGAGGGTCAGAAAACACTATCAGCGGCGGCAGCAGCAGCAGCCAACGCAAATGCAAACTCTATTAATGGATAATTATAAGTCAGCAGAAGAGAAAGCTGCAACAAAATTGCGGAGAACTGTAGAGCACAGCGTTTCTGCGAAGCCCGTTTAAAAAGTGTTTTGGTGTGTGCATGTCAGTTTTTGTTAGGTATTAGGTTGTTAGGTATGTGAATGTGATGGGTGCATGTGTAGCAGTGTGTATGAGAGGGGGTGTATAAGTGTATGGGTGTGTAGGTGTATTGGTTGGGTGTATTTGTGTGTGTTTGCGTGTATGATGTTGAGCGAGGGAAAGGAGACGGTAATTCGAATAGTTTTAAAAATAGTTTTGAGCAGTGCAAAAAGCGCTGGCACAGCCACATACATACATAATTGTGTCGCTGTTTAAATTCATCCTACAGTTAAGTTAAAAAACAAGAAATAAATACAATTACGAGGTGGTTTTCAATACTAACCGAAATTGCTTTCTACGAACCGAGCATGTATAGTAGATTGCATTTGCAGTTTCAAATCTTACAGATTTAAACAGTTGTTGTGCTGCAGACGATGTTTTGGGCCAAACGATTAAGACGGCGACATGCCGATGAACTGGGTATTGCACGAAGTGCTAGGAAAAAAAAACACTGCAGATTAAAGAAAAAAAATAAGTCGATGAAATAATCAGCCCAGAACTGGCATAGATTGGCACTATACACATGTAGCAGCAGAGATTTATTTCTTTAAGAAGTCTGTATACGGCAATGATATTATGGTTACTTTTGGGTACCTCCTCGCATTAAACAAAAAACAAAAGTAAAACACACAAAGCATACAAAAATGTTTGCATTTAATTTATTGGTAATTCTAATTATTTCAAAGGTAAAATAACAAAATCTTGTATTGCAACGCTCAACAGTATAACAATGCATACCCATAATATATTTGTGTGTATGTTTTTAAGAACATATATCATCAAATTTTTACATCACACTCAGCGACAGCAACAAGCAAATGAGGCATATTCATTTATTTGCAGGCTATCAAAATGCAAAAAAAAAAAGGTCAATCAACCTTATACATAAATCTTCCGTCTACGTTCTTTAGAATAAACCACAACAAATTAAAACTACGAGAAATAATCATGATCAGTTAAAAATAAAAATAAAAAAAGAAACAAATTTACCACTTTCGATGTCTGGCACCAACGACGACTTTTAAGCTAAACACCAATAAACTGCTAATGCTTTACGACTAGTTTCCCTTACAAAAACAAAAACCACAGCAATGTTTTACAACAATCTTTTTATTGAAAAAAAAAAACTTCAAACAGAAAACAGGCTAAATGAAAACGACTGAATCTCATGTATTTTCTTTTTTTTACTGTTTGCCTTTTCTCACTCTCTTTTTGTCTTCCCCTCTCTCTCTATTGTTCTCTCCCTTTTTCTTTGTATCTTCCTCTTTCCCTCTTTATCTATCGAAATATGTATATGGGTGTGTGCACGCGTAATCTTAAAATGCCTGCACTTCTGCTTTTCTTCACGCTTGACTTAACTTCAATCTCCAAAATGTCCGATATTTTGGTACAAATTTTCACAGTAAACTTGGAAAGTTTTATAGATTGTATGCGTACTTAGGACACGGAAAAGTTTTCAATTGTTTGAAACAACCTTGATCTATGGAGTCTCTAACTCCTAAAGTCTCAAAAATCAGCGCTTTCATACAAAAAGACAGACGGACATGGCTGCATCAATTCGGTTGTTGATGCAGATCAAGAATATATATATTCTTTATTGGGGTCGCAGATGCCTTTTTCTGCTTCCTTTGCACAAAACCATAGAACCCCATCTGCCCATTTCGTAGGTTCAGAACATAAATAAAATTAAAATAAAGTGCAAAAGTTGTATTGGAGTTTTTAGCTGTTATGAATTTTATTTTTTTTTTTACTTTGTTGATTTATATTTTTAGCAATCAAATGTTAAATTTATGCAAAATAGAATTGTTGTTTCTACCTTATGCGTATGTATTTACTCACTGTATTATTACATACATTTTTTTACTTAAGTAGTTAAGTAACATGAATTTTGAACAATAAAACTAAATAACTTAAAAATGAGTAAAAGTTCTTTTAATAAAATACATACCTTAACATCAACATAAAATAATAAAAAATAATCTAAAAGAAAAACGAATACAACAAGAACAGCAATTATGTATTTACTTTAACTATTATGGCTAAATGAAGAATATAACCAAAACCTGTTGTTGAGTGAGTAGTGAATAAAAATAAAAAAGGTACAGATAAATGGGATGTGAAGTTAGCAAACAAACAACTTAAAAAAATTATAAAATACACGTAATAACTGATATTTGACAAGAATGTAAACCAAAATGAAATCTTAAAGCAATTTAAAGTACTTTATAAATATTTATACATATTAACATAAGACTCTATATATATTAATACATTCGAACATAATATATATATACATACATACATACATTCAAACATTTATACCTTAACAATTACAAATGCAAATGTTTAACTAAAATAATGGCTAGACGCTGAACGTGTTGACTTTTTATTGCAACAATTATGTCATAATAAAAAGAGGGAACTTTTGTAGTTCAAAAAGAGAGCAACAAAAAAACTAATCCCAACCCCATGGATAAAGACATTCTGTAAAACCTTGCCTCTTTAACAAAAACAAATTGTATATACATACTACATACATAAATATTTAAAGTAAAATCAAAAACGAAATAGCATATACAGCAGCAAAAAACAAATACATCATTGGCGTAAACAATGCATGGCTGCATGCTCTAGAAAGAGGTAGCAACATTGCGAGCAAGCGAGATCGTGAAAAGAATATTCATTACTCTGCACAGCACCCAAAAGCCGACAGAAGCTCACAGTAGCCAACGCTTTGCGTTGAATTAGACACTGTACCTATGCGGCCATTCAATAATAATCTTACACAAATTGAGCAACTAGTTAACGATAAAAAACCTAATTTAAGAAAACACAAACACGTATTCCAAATTGTCAAAATTTAAATCAATTAAAAAATGAAGTAATAAGCAGACCCAAAAGAACAGCAAAACAATTCACAACAAAATTAAATAATTTACATAAGTTTTTGCATTGCAAAATATAATATATTCAAACAACAATTTAAAATGCTGTGCAAAAAATTACTATTATTGTCAAGAAATTTATTATGAAAATTAACACAAGACAACTTTAAGAATATCCAAAATTAACCTGTTCAAACATTTATACAAACATACATATTTATACTCCCACGTTCTCGAAACTCTTTTCTTCCACACATGCAATTTGGAGCGCTTTTCTAAACCAAACTAACAAACAAGTTATTGACGCCGGACGCAACTGATTGTGGCATACTCTGATACCAATATAAGAACAGGTGGTAAAAACCTTGCTTGCGGAGGCAGGGTTGGGGATGGTAGTAAGGGAGTCCAATCATTACGTTACTAGCAATAAACCTTTCAAATTTTATGACTCTAGTTGGATAACTTTGGAAAGAAGTTATTTCCGCTTTTAATATGCGAAATCTTTGGCGGACATCGATAGATATCGTGGCACGTTTTTGTTGAATCAAGCTTAAAAACTGTATAATATACAGGCATTTTTGATTTCAAAAGGCGGTGGGCTGTTGGCTTCGTTTGGGAGCGTGCTAAATCAGAAATGTATGTTGCAAATTTTAATTATGTCATTAAATATATTCCCCTGTAGCTTAAACCTGGGTGGCCAGTTTGGGCGTATACTATGTGTAATGAGTATAGCTGAATAAATGTGCGATTAACGATCTGCACCTAGAGGTGTGTCGACATGTTATCGACTTTTAAGCCCAATTTTGCCACTATCTGAGGGAGGCACGGACCACAATGCAACATTTCAAGTCTCTCATTTGGTGGTTGTCCTGAAAACACGTGGTGATACACTCAGACGGGCAGGACATTGCACTTGGTCAATATACTTTTCTGCCTTCGGTATCAGAGTGTAAAACAGACACACAATATATATTAAAAACAATTATTAAAAAGCTAGCATAAGCCAAGCATGTAATGTTTTGTTATATGTATATGGAAAGGCATATATATATTTATGTATAAAACCAGTACTTTTAAATCATATAAAAAAAAAACATTTTTAATCTATTTCCGAGACTTACACACAACATGTCTTTATACGCTTGTCTTTTTATTGACAACAAACACGCAGTATACACATAAACATACATATTATTCTACAGTTTCAATAAGAAGGCTCTAGGACAGCGGTCGAGGAACCGGGGCAAATTACCCCAAATGGGGTAAAAGTGAAATTTCTAGGGGTAATGGAAATTATTGAAAAGTATATATTTAAAGTTTTATATTCTATGCCCTTTTTTTTTGCTTCACTATGGGGTAAAGTCAACTTCCACAACAATATTATGGGGTTATTCATTAAAAAAGTATATATTTAACATTTTGGGGGAACGTCAAGTTTGACAAAAATATTTGGGGTAATGATTCAAAAAGTTCGCAGACCGCTGCTCTAAGAGGTTCGAGAAATGAAAACTACGCGTACAGTCATTGTTCGAACTGCGCCAATTTCTTAATGTCCGGTGTTTCTTACCCTCTTTTGATCAAATTTACACATAATTGTAATATCGGGAAGTCTCTAGCTTCAAGGCGATTCAGAAAACGCGCGTTTATAAAGACAAACGGGGACACTGCACTCTTCAATCGGTATCAGAGTACAAAACAATAAATTTTGAATAAACTTGAATCCGAAAACGAAAATTGAAGCTTTCAACAAAATTATATAAAAACAATCACAAGACTTACTATTTTCTTTTGCATTCCATTGTTTAATTCTTTCTAAACCTTAAAATAAAAAAAAGGATATGAAAAAGGAATGTAAAAGAGGGAAATTATAATATGTGCATCTTTCATACAGACGGAATATTTAAAACAGATCCACATTGACACTTTTAATTTTCGACTGTGTGAATCAACATCTAGTTTTGCAATTTTGTCAATTGAGTATTTTTATATCCATAATCAGCATCGATAGCCGAGTCGACATAGTCATGTCCGTATGCCGGTCTGCCTTAAACCATAAGCAGATTAGTTTTATTTCAAATTATCAATATCTAGTGTTTTCGAAACACGTATGTTATAGTTTTTGATTATATATTGTCATCTTTAAAAATTGCATTGCAATTGGTTGAGAAACACCGTAAATGTTTAAGATTTAAATTGACCCAAGCGCAGGAGCACGTGCAGGCGTTTTCAGTGCACACAAACTAATGCATACAAACAATGACTGTCTGCGTAAGGTGTATTATTCTAGGTATCTCCTATTAAATCTAAATCGACTAGATCCTTGTTACTTGTTTTTATTTATTTTTATTATAACTAATTAATGTAGAATATAAGTTTTTTTTATTGTTATAAGCCATTTTAATCAAAAATTATCCAATCAATAAATTTATCTGTCTTAGATAATACAATTTGTTTGATAATTTTGTCATTTTTTATTACTACTTCAATTCTGGCCCATTTTCCATTTAATGACTTAATAATAAGTAGAAATAAAGTCTCTAAAAACTTGCTTTTTATAAAGGTAGATTTGGTTAGCATAACAACTTTAAAAAATTGTGCATATAAGTGACACTTTTATGTTTTCGAAGTTTCTATTCCCAGACAACAAATATAAAACAAAACAACATTGATAATAAAAATAATTAAATTTTACTTAAGATAACCGGACCTAAAAACTTAACAAAATATAAATGGTTTTTATACAAATATACGGTAAAATCCTTTTTTTAAATTTTAAGATGTAATTTTTAATCTTTGAGAAATGTTAAATATTTCATTCCTATTTTAGTACCAAACTCGGTAAATTTTTTAAAGATAAAGATGTTTTTAGAATAGGAGCCAAAAAAATTATATATTTAAAATTTAAGTAAGTTTTGAGGGGACAAATAGCACTTGAAGATGACAAAAACTTAGTTTAATAATAATATTGCTCTTCACAAAACAACACTTATACACTTCGTTTAGAGGAAATACTCATCAATTTAATAAACATACCCACTTAAAAACGTGCAAAACTAGATACTTGAGTCGATAAAAAATGTTGAAGTGGTGCCATGTTAAATTTTGCAGCTGTAAATGTATTTTTTAGTTATTAAAATTTACTTTTAGTTTCAACATAAATACAAACACAACTGTTTTAAAATTTGTAGCAGTTTTCTGTAAATATTTAAAAGTAAAATAATGTGTTAAAAACAAACAATTTCATGTTAAAAAAAAAAATTGTTTGTTTTGAACGGCCAACTAAAAATACAGTTATTAATTTGCGTTAAAATATCTATCAATTTGAGAAGCTTTTGCGTAGTTTTTCTGTGCCTGTGTGGATGCGTTTATGTGTGTGTGTTTCTCAACTTTTATTTATTGAACTTTGGTTTACTCTATGTTGATGTATAGTTTATAATGTCTTCACTGCTAACAAGCAAAACTAACGTCTTTCATAAATAATAATTTTAAGGTTCGCATTTTTTAATTTATTTTTTGATAAATGTATTTCTTAACATCTACTTCCTGCCCTCGAATGCTTTAAAATTTTACATATATTATACAAATAATAATCTTAAAACTTTACCTTTTGGATATCAACTGAAATGCATATTTTCTAAATATTGAAAGATTAATTTATATGCATACATACATAGAAGTAAATATATATGTATATAAACATAAAATAAATTTAAGTTGAATGCTCTTTGTCACGGCAAAAAGTTTATATAATTATATTAAAACAAAGAAAAACAAATATTATAAAAACAATATTAAAACAATTATAAGAAAAACAGAAAAAAATCACATCTAGATAAATCTCTTAAATTTCCAATTTTATTAATAAACAGGATATAAATAAATAATTATCAAAAGTGAAAGCATTATTATATTATAAAATTATAAATGTATGTCAAGGGCAATTGTGCTGTTGTGAAAAATTACATGCAATTTAAAGATGAACAGCAAATTAATATGCAATGCAGACATAATATTTCAACATGAAGTAAATGCAAAATAAAAAAAAAAATTGTCAATGTTATTAACACATTAATATTAAAAATGCAAAAACAAAATATTAAAAAAATACAAGTACCTATCCTGAGAATAAAATTTGCGCACGTTTTTTATTTTCTCTAAATGTTCGTTTTAAGTATTTACAGCATAAAGTCATTTCAGTAGACCGAGCCAATGACAATGGAATCTAAAGACTGGAAAATAATTTCCCCGCTTTTTTTACAGTTAGTAAACGATCTCTGTACAATAGCACCTATTTCCCGGCATACGATATTCGTATTTTCGTTCATTGCGTATCCATTTCTGTCTGCCGCCGTGTATGAATTTGTTTTTGTTTTGTGTATTGACTGCTCATGCTGTGTCGTATGTATTTTGGCACTGTCTGGTTGCTGAAAACCTCATATGTATGTATTTATCAGAGCTCACGCAAAAGCAACTTTAGAGTATCTCAAATAAAAAGCAAACTAATTATTTGATACTTTTGGAATTGCTGGGCTGCTGGTTATTTTGTCTAAAATGGTATAGCCGCTAGAAATGTTTAAGTTGAAAATACAAAATGATGTTTTGCCGATGGCAAGTTAATGTATAAATCAAACATTTATTTCATTTAAAACAAATGTTTTTTTAATTTTTAAATGTTGTTGATTTGCCGATCGCCAAACGGATTCAGGGTGGCTTAGGCCTGGGTCCGTCTTTGTGTGTATGCATGTGAGTTTTGTTTGGATTTGTTATTGCTTTGCTGTTTAGAGTTTGTCGTAGGTCATGGTCTGTCTGTACATAGCAGAAATTCTTTTTACTTGTATTGTAAGATTTTGTTGTTGCCGATCAATGAGTATGTACATACATACATATGTATGTTTGTGTTTGTATGCTCGTTGGTGTCGAAGGCAAATCGTCTGCAGCTTGCCTGCTGCGTATGGGCTTGGGCCGTCGTTTTGTGTATTCTAACGGGAAAAAGGCAAAACGCAAAAGAACAAACAACAACAACACGTGCCGGTTGTCGTTGCTGAAACGCACACGCTGCTCAATGTATTTTGATATCCTTTATAACCATATTCAATAAAAGTCAATGCAATTATAAATAAATATTTATAATACAGGGACAAGAATTTGAAAGCTAAATGTGTTTATTTCATGGTTAGTGTTAATTTATATTTATTCAATTAAAACATGTTCAAAAAGTCATTAATGATCGACCTAAATCCCAAAATATACACACGTACATGTATGATAGAATTCATAGTTAATTATCACACGATTAGCCATACAATTGCACAAAAATCATAAAAAGTCTATACTACCCACCCATTTGAGTCATAGCAAGCAGACAGAAGCAAAAGTCGAATATTTAAAATCTCAACTTCGGCCACCACACAACGGCACAATGAAGTACAGCAACAACAAAGCTTTGGCTGCTTGCTATGACTCAAATGGGTGGGTAGTATAGACTTTATATGAACTTTGTGAAATTGTATGGCTAATCGTGTGATACTTAACTATGACTGCTATATTAGTTTTGTGCTAAAGAAGTAACTGACAGAAGGAAGCATCTCCGACCCCATAAGTACATATATGTATATATTCTTGATCAGCATCAACAGCTTCAATCAGTCTTTGAAATTAGGTAAAGTATGCTATACTCGTACTTACACACATACATACATATATACCTGCAAGCACTGACTGCACGCGCTAGGTATATAGCTTAGGGTATCTTCTAGTCGGGATTTCTATTTCGACTAGAGCCTTCTTATTTGCTTTCGAACTCGGCTCGAGAATTGCTGGGACAATCGTTCACACATTAAGAAAATGTTGTTGTTGTTTTTATTTTTGCGCACAGACATGCATACACACATTACTTACATACATACTTTTTGAATGACACAACAAAATTTTATAACACAATCAAATTATTTTCCTTTTATATAAAAAAAATTTATGATTAATACACATAATATATACATTAAATTTATATATAAATTCATTTATATATAAAAAAAAACCAAATATAATAAAAAAAATTAAGGAAAAAGATTTTCATTACGAGGGTTGGATCTCGGCTCAACCATGGCTCGAGCATTCAGCTGCGTCACAGTCACAACCGCAGAACTGACCTAGGACCTGTATTAAAACTAACGTAGAGCTAAAATTAATTAATTGTAACGATTTGTTCATTCATTTTCAATTTCATTTATTCATTTTTACATTCTCGTTGGCAAGTCAGATAGAGTGAAAAACTATAAGAGTTACACACATGCACACGACAAGCATGAGCAGTCCATTCACAAAGCAAAAACAAATTCAAATATAGCGGCAGGCCGAGAAGTATACGTATACTTGCACACGACAAGCGTGTACACAAAGCAAAAACGAATTCCAATTAGAAGCAGGCCGAGAAGTATAAGAAGAAGAACACGAGCCAGCTTACAGGGCTCAGCAATTTTTTGTGAATACCGTACGGTATTCTGGTTTCGTATCTAGGTTCATTACATTATCGTTGATGATAGCTACTCCTGCTCGTAAAACAGAAACGATAAAACCTGAAGTAAGCACCTTACCATATTACGATATTGTTGAATACGATATTGCGTGCGATGCGCCAGACGAAGATTTGTTGTTGCTGTATTTCATTGTGCCGTTGTATGGTGGCCAGACGAAGATTTGTTGTTGCTGTATTTCATTGTGCCGTTGTGTGGTGGCCGAAGTTGAGATTTTAAATATTCGACTTTTGTTTCTGTCTGCTTGCTATGCCTCAAATGGGTGGGTAGTATAGACTTTATATGAACTTTGTGAAATTGTATGGCTAATCGTGATAAACTTAACTATGACTTCTATCATACATGTACGTGTGTATATATTATGAGTTAGGTAGATCATAAATGACATATTGAACACGTTTAAAATGACTTAACACAAAACTAATACTAACCATAAAATAAACACATTTAGCTTTCAAATACTTGTCCGTGTATTAAAAATATTCATAAATAATTGCATTGACTGGTATTGATTACTGTAATAAAGGGTATAAAAACACATTGAGCAGCGGTTGCGTTTCAGCAACGACAACCGGCACGTGTTGTTGTTGTTTGCTCTTTTGCGTTTTGCCTTTTTCCCGTTAGAATACACAAAACGACGGCCCAAGCCCATACGCAGCAGGCAAGCTGCAGACGATTTGCCTTCGACACCAACGAGCATACAAACACAAACATACATATGTATGTATGTACATACTCATTGATCGGCAACAACAAAATTTTAAAATACAAGTAAAAAGAATTTCTGCATGTACAGACAGACCATGACCTACGACAAACTCTAAACAGCAAAGCAATAACAAATCCAAACAAAACTCACATGCATACAAATACGGACCTAGGCCTAAGCCACCCTGAATCCGTTTGGCGATCGGCAAATTAACAACATTTAAAAATTAAAAAAACATTTGTTTTAAATGAAATAAATGTTTGATTTATACATTAATTTGCCATCGGCAAAACATAATTTTGTATTTTCAACTTAAACATTTCTAGCAGCTATACCATTTTAGGCAAAATAACCAGCAGCCCAGCAATTCCAAAAGTATCAAATAATTAGTTTGTTTTTTATTTGAGATACTCTAAAGTTGCTTTTGCGTGAGCTCTGATAAAGACATATGTACATATGTATGTACATATGAGGTTTTCGTTTTAAAAACGAACCAAGGCCACATGCAGCAGGCCAGCTGCAGACGATTTGCCTTCGACACCAATGAGCTTACAAACACAAACATACATATAAGTACTCATTGATCGACACAACAAAATTCACTAGAAAGTAGGCACCAGTGGAGAAATCGCTACTAGACGATACCCTGAACCCTTTACTTCCTTCTGCCTGTTACATACTTTTGCACAAATCAATATACCCTTTTTCCCTTGTTAGTGGGTTCAGTCTGTAACAAGCAAATTTACTTCAGTCCATACACAAAACAAAAACAAATTCATACACGGCGGCAGACAGAAATGGATACGCAATAAACGAAAATACGAATATCGTATGAGGGAAAATAGGTGCTATTGTACAGAGCTCGTTATTTAACTGTAAAAAACGAGGGGAATTTATTTTCGTGTCTTGTAGTTATATCGTTTTTGAATAATTGCATTGACTTGTATTGAATATTGTACTAATGAGTATTTATACACATTGAGCAGCGTGTGCGTTTCAGCAACAACAACCGGCACGTGTTGTTGTTGTTTGTTCTTTTGCGTTTTGCCTTTTTCCCATTAGACTCAGACACATGAACACACAAAACGACGGCCCAAGCCCATACGCAGCAGGCAAACTGCAGACGATTTGCCTTCGACACCAACGAGCATACAAACACAAACATACATATGTATGTACATACTCATTGAACGGGAGCAGCAAAATTTTAAAATGCAAATAAGAAGGCTCTAGTCGAGAAATCGCGACTAGACGATACCCTACTGTATACCTACCCTACCCTACCGTACACTGTCTTGGTTCTATCGACTTGGCTGTTGATACTGATCAAAAATATTTATATAGTTTGTGAAGAAGCTTCCTTCTACGTGATACATACTTTTGCACAAAAACAATATACCCTATTTCCCATTTTGGCCAGTGCCAAATACATACGATAAAGCATGAGCAGTCCATACACAAAGCAAAAACAAATTCATGCACGGCGGCAGACCGAAAAGTATAAGTAATGAAGAAAAATAAGAATCTAATTGGGAGAAAAATGAAGGGGAAATAGGTGCTAATTCGCAGAGCGCAACAATTTTTCTGCTTACGGGGGGCGTATTGGGATCCAGTCTATTTGTTTACATTGGGTATTACATTGTCATTGGGGCGAAACCTTTTTTTCTGTGAAGAAGAAGAAGCTCTTTTTACCATATGTTATCATTCGATGGTCTTTGGGTATTTTTTGGTATATTTGCAACTAAAACTGGCAAGTAGTTGTTGCCACTCGCGGTCACACTGATAAAATATCAATAAATATAAAAGAAAGGGAGAGGGAGCTGAAAAGTTCATTAAGAAGCGAAAAAACTTAGCACGAGCGAAATTACTTTTGAAAAAGCATAATAGCAGTTTTAAGCAAAATAAAAATACAAAGTGTAAAGATATATATATGCATTGTTGTGTTATAGAATCAACCTCAAGACAAAAAAGGTATCAAAAGGCTGCCAACACTTTTAAGCGGCGTACCAGCCCAAAAACATTAACCGTATCAGCAGCAGCAACTAAAGAAAGAATAGAAAAAAGTGTCTTTTGTTGTCCAACAAGTCTTTTTTGAGTGTGCGTAAACTTGTGTGCAGTTATTTCAGGCGGCGCACATATAAAAAAGCTAACCCAGCGTGGGTTTATGCAGCAGCTCCAGCTGCAACTGCAAGTATGTCTTCGAATAATCAATCAAGCAGCGGCAGCGTCGCTGCGCAAGTGAACACAAGTGCAAACCAGCGAGGTGGCAACTCCACAGATGCTTATGACGCACAGCATGGCAGTAATACGAGCAGCTGTGGCAACAACAACGTAAATGCCAATACCAACGCCAACACTTCCACTACGGGCAACGACGCAAAACCCAGCAACAGCAACTTGAACGCCGTCAGCGTTGGCGATGATAGTCCCACGCGTAAGGCTCATGGCGGCCATACAGCGGTCAACACCAAGGAACGAGTCGTTGACAGCGTCCCTTTTCCACCCAGTCACAAACTGACGCTGGCCGAAGTATTCGATCCGCGCACTGGCAAGCCGAATCATGATTTGTTAAAGCAGCACTTTATCCTAGAGGGGCGCATAGAGGAGGCGCCAGCACTGCGCATAATTCAAGAGGGCGCAACGCTTCTTCGCCAGGAGAAGACAATGATTGATATTGAGGCCCCAGTGACTGTGTGCGGGGATATACACGGCCAATTCTATGATCTCATGAAGCTCTTCGAGGTGGGTGGATCGCCGGCAACCACAAAATATCTGTTTCTGGGTGATTATGTTGACCGGGGCTACTTTAGTATTGAGTGTGTCCTCTATTTGTGGTCGCTAAAAATCACGTATCCGCAGACGCTTTTTTTGCTGCGCGGCAATCATGAGTGCCGGCATTTGACCGAGTACTTCACCTTCAAACAGGAGTGCAAGATCAAATACTCGGAACGCGTTTACGACGCGTGCATGGATGCGTTCGACTGTCTTCCGCTGGCTGCGCTTATGAACCAGCAGTTTTTATGCGTGCACGGCGGCCTGTCGCCCGAAATACACGAGTTGGAGGATATTAGGCGGCTCGATAGATTCAAGGAGCCGCCCGCATTTGGTCCAATGTGCGACTTGCTGTGGTCTGATCCGCTCGAGGACTTTGGCAATGAAAAGAACTCGGATTTCTACACTCACAACTCGGTGCGTGGTTGTTCATATTTCTACAGCTACGCTGCCTGCTGCGACTTTCTGCAGAACAACAATTTGCTATCGATTATACGGGCGCACGAGGCGCAGGACGCCGGCTACCGCATGTACCGCAAAAGCCAGACAACCGGTTTCCCATCACTAATCACCATATTTTCGGCGCCGAACTATCTCGATGTGTACAACAATAAAGCGGCTGTACTTAAGTACGAAAACAACGTAATGAATATCCGCCAGTTCAATTGTTCCCCACATCCCTACTGGCTTCCCAATTTTATGGATGTATTCACCTGGTCACTACCCTTTGTTGGAGAAAAGGTCACTGAAATGCTTGTTAACGTGTTAAACATTTGTTCCGACGATGAACTCATGACCGAGGAGAGCGAGGAACCACTATCGGACGACGAGGCTGCGCTACGCAAAGAGGTTATACGCAACAAGATACGCGCCATTGGGAAAATGGCGCGCGTCTTCTCCGTGCTACGCGAAGAGTCTGAGTCAGTGCTGCAGCTAAAGGGGTTGACGCCGACGGGTGCCTTGCCCCTTGGCGCCCTATCTGGCGGCAAGCAATCTCTCAAGAACGCCATGCAGGGCTTTTCACCCAATCACAAGATTACTTCGTTTGCGGAGGCGAAGGGCCTCGATGCGGTTAACGAACGGATGCCGCCCCGCCGAGATCAGGCGCCCATACCAAGCGATGATAATCAGCATCCACATTTGCATCAGCAATCAAGTCAAGGAACCAAAGGAGCGGCGCATGGATAAACAGTAATGACAATCGCATTTGCAATGACCTGGAGGGCGAAAGCGGTAGACGGCAGCTTTTGTGAGGGTACCGAACGGTATTCTAATACCTGTTGATGAAGTGTGATGTGAATTTTGTGTGCTGTGATGCGCCGTTTATGTGGTATGGTTAGGTGAACAATAGAATGAGCGACTTTCCCTCGCACACACAATCTTTACAAACGAGACTCACACGCACGCACACGGACAAATACAGACACATGACCACACGCATAAACACAACAAAACACACACATAGAGAAACACAAATACAACACACACATATATATTTATACATATATATACATACATAAACAGCACACACACATATGCAAACGCAGGCGAGTTAAAGAAAACAATATTTACATATAACCATTATAATTATAATGCTGCAAAGATTTGTAATTTTTTGCAAGCCATCATTCATAATATTGTAATGGACAAATACATATTAATGATAAGCAAGCAGGTAAAGGGCTAGTCAGCGTTTGGTAATTGGAACAACATAAATTTGAAACAAGAGCAGATCATGCCACGTAGAAAACTCACTACGTGTCTATCACGTATGAAAAATACAACAACCGACCCAAAGAATAGATAACCGATGTGGCTTTCACGATAGATATTAAAAGCTGATGCATTAAATACTTTTGCGCACTAGCCCCAGATAACTTTTCCTAAGAACAACCAAAACTAATCTTAAGCATGCATGAATCACAAAAAAAAGGAAGAAAAAAAAACAATCGCAAAGAGCGCTAATTTGTTTCAACGTAAATCAGCGCCAAAAAGAACCGTACATATTATAATTAATGAGTACAGAAAAAATAACAAAAGCACAAAGAATTAGATATATACTTATTAATATACCTAAATTTAACGTAATAACAGTTAAGATGAAGCTGATCTAAACAAAACTGTAATCAAACAACAACAAAATACTGAATGTTTATTCATGTTAACACTTTATAATTTTAATTAAAAAACAATTGAAGCAAATCGCAATAACTGCCGCAATAGTTCATAAATGTTCCTTATACAGTTTACTTCAAACATACTTAAACTTATGTACATGCCTAATAAACCTAAATATAAATATAATTATTGGTTTGTTTGTAATTAACTGAGGCGTTTAAAATAACATTGTTGTCCTATGTAATTTAAACTACTTATATTTTTACTCGTGATACACATGTATAGTTTATTGTTTGATTGTTTTTTTTTACTAGTTTGTAATAGTTTAAAATTCAATTACAATTTTCAGCGCAAGCAAAAATTTCTTATTAAATTATATAGGTCTACAAAATAAGACCTTTTTTTTATGAGATCTCTAAGTCTATTCTGAGGTGTTTTTGAGTGTTGAATACGATGGCGTTTTACGTCAGAATTTAGGGGAAAATGACTTACGCGATAAAACGGGATTTTGATTTTTGAAACCGACTTTCAAATCTAATTAAAAAAAACATTGTTCATCACCATTTAAAAAAATGATTATGGTACTTTAATCCAAATGCAAAAAACCCACCTTTCAAAAATAATGGTCTGTTAAACGAAACTCAAAAATATTTTAAAAAATAATTAATTTGATGAAAATAACAAAAATGCGTTACCTATTAATTCTTTTATTTTTTACATACTTTTTTTTATTTAATTGATTGTATAAACTAAGAGCTTTTTGTTTTTATATATCATATCTTAATATACGCAAACGCAAATATTTGTTTCACTTGGTTAAAAATCAGAAAGCACGAACAAAATTTTTTATAATATACTACTTATCTGTTGTTATTTATACTACATAAATCAATAATCATTAATCTCGAACTGAAAATTACTTGTGCCATTCTAGAATGCAAAAAACCCTTAAACCCTCATATTAGCTAATTTTTTTATTAAAAAAAAAAAATAGTTGATTGATATCAGGGTGAACAAAATATCTTAAGTTTGTCTTTTATTTTACTAGATACATTGTATTATCTTTCATTCTACTATATACAATTTAAAACAACTGTTTCAAAAATTTTGGAAACCGAGGCAACAAGGCATAATAAATATAAATGTATAACGTTTGTCAATAAATAATAAACTTATCAGCATTCTCCATTTTTACACAATCTAAAAAATTTATATTTATGTGACAAAAATAAAGAAAGTTATAAGTTTAGGTTCGCGATAATGGCATTAAAAACAATAATAAAAACAACGTATTTAAACTATTAACAGTAATCAACATATGAATAAAATCGTTAAAGCTACACAAAGAAATGCGTTTATGATGATTTTTTGGTTTGTTAGTTTACAGGTAGCAAGTTTGTAAACAATGTTTATTTGACACTCTTTCTTTTTATACCTTCAACCCATGGAATGGAACTGTCGGTCTGGAGGCCGCATGCGGCCTCCGCAAGGTTCTTGTGCGGCCCCTTGCCACCTAATACAAAATGGCAGAGTTCGTTTCCAAAAATTAAATTAAACTAAAATTCATATATTTGAAATTTTCTATTCTATAGACCTTTTTTTTACTCTTCACCATGAGGTAAATATTTTATTTCTTATTTTGGGGTAAATGATTAAAAAGTATATATTTTCAATTTTCTATTCTATCGACCCTTTTTCACTCTTTTTATTCTTCTTCATGCGGTCTGTAATGGTAAAAAGGTTCCCCAGCTCTGGACAAGAGCCTTCTTATTTTTTATACATCCTAAACCCACTAAAAACGGGAATGAAGCGTATAATGGTTTTGTGCAAAAATAAGTAACAGTCAAAAGAAAGGTATATATTCTTAATAAGCATTAACAGCCAAGTCGATATAGCCGTGTCTGTATGTCCGCCCGTTCTTCTGTCCGTCTGTATGTATGACCTCGTCGATCTCAGAGACTGTAAGAGCTAGAGACTTGGATTTGGAATTTAAGCTCGCCTAATCCCTAGGCAGTACAAGTTTTTTTTCGATGTACGATAACTCTTCCCGTTTCCGATATACACATGGGATCGATAACAACATAATGAATTTGGAAAACTTTGAGACGGCATTTGAATAATTTAACAAAATAATGAAAATCTGTGCAACATTTATTGATGTCGGTTAAGAAACACCGGATATATGGAACATTGATGTTGAGTATGCAGTGTGCGCTTACACACATACACACACTTACACAAGTAAAGGGTTTAGGGTATCGTCTAGTCGGGATTTCTCGACTAGAGCCTTCTTACTTATTTCTCTTTGTTCGCTGAGATGTGCTCTACTCACTTCGCGGTTTGAGATTCCATTAAAACCGTGCCTTTTGCCGGGGAATCACTTTTAGCGGCCACTTGTCATCCCCATACATCATAACTTTAATAGCCAAATTTAACGTGAGATTATAGGAAGTCACTTAATCTAAACCAATTAAACATCGTCAACAATATCTACAACATTAAAGTCTTGTTCAAGCTCGACAAGTCCGATCCCAATTTTAACTCTAGTTCTTTTGAGTAACCGAGTTCTTCGCTCTTAACCATTATTTACCAGCCCCATTCTCATAATGAGCTAGGACGCGCTAGTATCTAGCGTTAGGTCCAAACGTCTTCCTCTCATTATGCCTTCAGTTGCCAGACTGCTGGAAAAGCGACTTATTCGCGGAACAAGTTCTCACAGGCACTCCGACTCCCGTAAGCCTTTTTTGGCAGAGCCTTGCTAAGTGCTTTAACGACTTGCTTTCGTCCTCATCGCAACGGTTCTTGGCGTAGGAGCAGGTCTTGTTCCGCTTCCACCATTCGCGACAATGCTTAGCCATGTACCCTTTCTTGCCATTTTTATACCCTGATCCCATTAAAATTGGGAAAAAAGGGCGTAATGGTTTTGTGCAAATGTATGTAACAGGCAGAAGGAAGCATCTCCGACCCCATAAAGTATATATATTCTTGATCAGCATCAACAGTCGAGTCGATATAGCCATGTCCGTCTGTCCATATGTATGAACGCGTCGATCTCAGAGACTATAAGAGCTACAGACTCCAGATTTGGAACTTAAGCTCGCCTAATCCCTAGGCAGTACAAGTTTGTTTTCGATTTTCGATATCTCTTCCCATTTTCGATATACACATGGGATCGATAACAACAAAATCTTGAATTGAGTCGGAATTTAAAACATTATGTAAATTATGACAATCTGTGAAATTTTTATTGAAATCGGTAAAGAAACACCGGAGATATGGGACATTGAAGTTGTGTTTGCAGTATGCAGTATGCGCGTACACATACACACACACACATACTTGCAAGCACTGACTGTACCCATAAAGTATAGGATCAGGGTATCGTCTAGTCGGGATTTCTCGACTAGAGCCTTCTAACTTGTTTTTTTATGTGACAACAATTTGCAACCCGCGACTCCTCTGAGTACTCATGCGATCGGACGCGTTTTGTCTCTTTTGAGCTTTAATGTATTAGTATCGAATAACCGGAATAAAAGCGTGCTTCTAAACAGAGGAGAGGGGACCCACAAGTCTTAGGAATAACGCTGTGTTGGAGTGGGAGAGTGTGGAAACCTACTGTTATCCACATGTACGTTTGTGTCACGCCACTAGGAAAACCATTTTTTTTCAGCGATTTTTTTCCCCTCCCAGTGGCCAAACGCTTTTCTTTCATATTACTTTTAAGTCTGGGGAACAACAAGAAGACACGGAGAGCTAGATCCGGTGACTGTGGAGAGTGGAAAATCGGTGCCATGGCGTTTTTGATAACAAATTGCAAAAAAGTTGAAAGAAAAGCGTTTTACCCTTGTCGACGAGGGGAGCTGATTCACTCATAGCGACATAACTTTGTACACTGACGCAGGTGGCGTGACACTTCCCACCACAGCGTAATTCCCGGAACTTATGGGTCCCCCTTTGTATAACATGAACCATGGGCTCAGCGCCCGATCTTAAGCTAATGTACTAATCTCTCCTGCCTTTTATATGGGCCTTTGAATGGTTTTCGGCCAACAGCAAAGTGCCTGGCAATCTTGCAGCTGTGTTAGTAACGCACCTAATTTTAGGAATTTCTTAATCCCTGACACAAAGCATAAACCTTTTAGCTCAAAAATGAGCTTATGTTGCTATAGCGTCCAAGTATTTCCTATTTAGCAACTGAAGAAGCTCGTCTTCACTCATCATTCTCCTGTCAAATATCGAGCAGTATCGAGTACCTTGTCTTCTTGCTCGCTCATGTGCACTACTTCTTCTCATTTTGGAGGTTGGGTCTGTAGGTAAGTTGAAGAATTTTTTCTCGTGTTTCAAATATGTGCGATATATCCTCGGTCCCTTGACCGTTTTGAAAGTAGTTTGAGTCCGATAAACTATAATTTTGTCTGGACTATGTGTTTCAGAGAAGGGTTTTCGCTTTAAACTCCTCAATCTTGTCGTTCCTTGTCAACAAAAGCTTGAATAAGGCTCGCCTGTTGTCCTTCTCTCGGCCACTTCGGCGATAAATCCGTGTCGTAGGGGATCTGCCTTATCTGCTTTATAAAATGTCTCTGGCTTTTTACTACCTCATCGTAAGCGTTTCCCCATACCACTGAGCATGTAATTGCTTTTGCAATCGACTGGTGAATTGTGAACTTCGTTGGTGTTTTGTTGTTGCATTTAAGGTTTTGAATTATTTTGAGCTTTCAGAAAATATGTCTCTTGTTGACAGTATCACATGCAGCATAAAAACCTATGAAGAATAGGTATGGTTTCTGAATCTTCTGCCGGTATTTTGTGCATTAGAACAAATATGTTATCGATCGTGCAGTGCCTTTCTCTTAAGCCCATTTGCTTTTCACTGAGGATATATTAAGTTCGGCGATTAAGCAGTACAGATTCAAAGATTTAAATTTTAACATTTAGAACGCGATTCCCTTTAATTTTTAACTTATTTTTAGTTTCCACTTTTTAAAATATGATGTAAAATATTTTTTAGAAGCTAGCTGGAACCTGGGCTGTTCCATATATCTTAAAAAATACCTCAGTTAGATAGTAGGTTAAAGTTGACTAGGAACTCGCTTGGTATTCGATCCGTTTCCGGAGCTTTCTTGGGCTCTTGTTTATTTAGGGCAGGTGCGAATTCTTGCGTGGTGAACACGCAGTCCAGCTTGTTTGAATTTTTCTCCGATCAGCTTTCGGCACATATTCAAATATGTTTTTCTATTTCTAATTTGCCACATTTTCGCGTCCATTTTGCTAAAATAACCCTTTAGCTGTTTCAGCCTAACATTTATAGGACTTCTTTGCTTCTCAGTTGTTTTGTGCAGCATTTTTGTGAATCGCAGAGTTGGTTTGTCGAGCTTGCTTGAGCGTCTTCATAGATTTTCTTCGTACTATTTCGCATATCTCATTAAACCATTTTTGTTTCTAGCTCCTGGACCTGGCCCTTGGATGTTGCATACAAGTCGAATCTTTTGTGATGCATTGCACTAGCTCTTCAATTGCTAATGTTTTTGGTGTGAATCTTTATTTTATTTTATTTTATTATTTATTTTTGTTATCTCAAGACCTACTGATTATGGAATGTAATCGGAGAAGCTCTTAGTTTAAGTTTTTATATCGCGTGTTATATTGAGCGAAAGTCCTGTGATCATGCAGAAATACTTTTGCAGAGACCGTTAGCGTGTCGTAAAGGCTTGCAAAATCTGCTTTCCAGTTATTGAAGTTCAGATAGCAAGCATGATAGTTAACTTTTCAATGCTGAATTCATTTTTAATTAAAGTTTTTTGGTCTTTTGTTGAGAATTAACTATTTTGTTGCTTAGCCCTGCAACATTGAATGCACGAAGCCTTAGATTAGTTGAGGTGGGATAGAGTAAATATTAATGTTCTTCGCTTAAGTGACTGCTGCTTAATTCTTTTTGTCCCTGAATTGCTGGTAACCTGTTATTATTAGATTAATTATTTCTGAAAGCTATATGTTGCCCAAACAAATTAAGTTTTTTGAACGTATTTTCCTACGTAGTTTTTCATAAGTGGTGTCGTCTTCATCGAGATTTCGAAAACTCTTCTTTAGGATCTCGTTTCCTTTCTCTTTGCCACAAATACGAATTTTATTTATTTATTATTTTATTTATTCCAGAACCAATCGGTCTTTACTTTCATGGCGTCATTCATGATCAAATCATTAGTTTTACATACTTTTTCAGTTTATACAAGGCTTCTTGTATCCTAGGCTATCCCGAGATATCTAGGGATGCGGTTAGGACGTATTCTTTGTAGTTAAATATTTCTTCCTTCTTCTTAATGGTTTCTACAAGGGAATTTAGCAATTTTTTTTCTTCGATTTACCCTTCGTGTACGCGTGTTGGTTTGGTTATAGAAGTGCGGCTGTAAACTTTTTAATAGCTCCATCACCCATCTTATATTTTCAGGTGGCTTTTTGCTATCTGCTGGCGAGCAAGCAGCTTTTTCAACCTTGCGGTATCATCTGTCTTTTCTATGCCTGAACGCATTTCATTTGGCTATCCGGACTTTTTTTCTTCAAGTCACGGGGCTTCATTTGCGAGTTTGAGTTAAGTTGACTCGTAATTGAATGTATCTATGGTCCGAAAAAAGAGGACTCTTTATTCTGTTACCATGGTATTCGTTATCGACGCGAAGGGTATATCTGAGACGTAACATAAGCCAGGAAGTTAGTTAGTTGATTTCCCTCCACGGTTGCTATCTTCAGATCACCTTAAAGTATGAAATCAAGCGATGACTCACCTCTGTCGTTGATCTTCCTCTTGCACCACACCGTTTGGTGGGCGTATGAGTCTGTACCAATGAAAAGGGAAATCCTACACCAATCATAGTAGCGGAGGTGCATTGCTTTCGTGCGCCATGTAACAGGACGCCATTAGAATTGGCTCGTCTGTGCCACATTCCAAAGTTACTACCGTGAGGTCGTCAGTACCGGTGCTGCCGACACACACAGATGATGCTCTTCTCCTCTCCGCTTAAACTCTGTTCAAGGCAAATATTATTAGAGTACCCCTCGATAGTTTTGAGACAGCATGATACCCATTGCCCAGGCAGCTCCCTCAAGTAGGGTACAGTTGAGGATATATAAAAACTTTCTTTGTAATATATATAAAAAATAAGCAACCTTTCTTTCTGTTGGCTTTACTGTTAAACTTTTCCACTGAGTCACCAAAAATTATTATATCTAATACGAAACTTTTTTTTTGCCTCCTAAGCACGAGAACTACAATCAACAATTTGTTTTTTAATGAGTTTTAGATGTGTTTGAGGTCTTGTCACAGGAAAAAATATTTGTTTTTATCTGACGTTTTTTGCACCTGAAATTATGATACGTCCTCATTAAAAAAAACCAATATGCAATTTTGAACATATATTTAAACTCTGGGTAATCGCTTTTCTGCTGGCGGGCAAAGATCTATCGAAAAAACAAGATCTGAAAATAGTGCTTCTTCACAGAAAAAAAGTTTATTTGGTATTTAGTAATTTTAAAACTGTTCAATAGGTCATTGATGATCTACTTAACTCCCAATATATTCATAAGCATATAGGGTGGAATTCATATTTAAGTATCTCCCGTTGGGCCATACAACTGCACATAAATCATATAAAGTCTATACCACCCGCCAAAAGTCGAATATTTAAAATCTCAACTTCAGTCACCACACAACGACAAAATGAAGTATGGCAACAACTAAACTGCGTCTCGCGTATCGCACTTTTTGAACCAATAAGAATACATATATATTAAGATTCTCATTGGAGTTGACAAAGCAACAGGCAAAATTCATTTCCCCACGAGCTACGTTTTGAACGTAACTTTTTTGGTAAGAAGAAGAGAGCTCTATTTTCCCATCTTGTATTATTCGATAGTCTTTAATTTAACCAAGGCAAATAAAGAAAATTTTACCGATGTATCGATACATTGGGGCAAATAAGAAATGACCAACGATAATGGAATATACAAGATAGGATTCCAGCGACTGTTATTTGTTAACAGAAACGATAAAACCTGTAAGTAAGCACCTAGCACGTATTACGATATTGTTGAATACGATATTGCGTCCGATGCGCCAGACGAAGATTTTTTGTTGCTGTATTTCATTGTGCCGTTGTGTGGTGGCCAGACGAAGATTTGTTGTTGCTGTATTTCATTGTGCCGTTGTGTGGTGGCCGAAGTTGAGATTTTAAATATTCGACTTTTGTTTCTGTCTGCTTGCTATGCCTCAAATGGGTGGGTAGTATAGACTTTATATGAACTTTGTGAAATTGTGTGGCTAATCGTGATAAACTTAACTATGACTTCTATCATACATGTACGTGTGTATATATTAGGAGTTAGGTAGATCATAAATGACATATTGAACACGTTTAAAATGACTTAATACCAAATTAATACTAACCATAAAATAAACACATTTAGCTTTCAAATACTTGTCCGTGTATTAAAAATATTCATAAAGAATTGCATTGACTTGTATTGATTATTGTAATAAAGGGTATAAAAACACATTGAGCAGCGGTTGCGTTTCAGCAACGACAACCGGCACGTGTTGTTGTTGTTTGTTCTTTTGCGTTTTGCCTTTTTCCCGTTAGAATACACAAAACGACGGCCCAAGCCCATACGCAGCAGGCAAGCTGCAGACGATTTGCCTTCGACACCAACGAGCATACAAACACAAACATACATATGTATGTATGTACATACTCATTGATCGGCAACAACAAAATCTTACAATACAAGTAAAAAGAATTTCTGCATGTACAGACAGACCATGACCTACGACAAACTCTAAACAGCAAAGCCAAAACAAATCCAAACAAAACTCACATGCATCCACACAAATACGGACCTAGGCCTAAGCCACCCTGAATCCGTTTGGCGATCGGCAAATCAACAACATTTAAAAATTAAAAAAACATTTGTTTGAAATGAAATAAATGTATGATTTATACATGACATCGGCAGAACATAATTTTGTATTTTCAACTTAAACATTTCTAGCACCTATACCATTTTAGGCAAAATAACCAGCAGCCCAGCAATTCCAAAAGTATCAAATAATTAGTTTGTTTTTTATTTGAGATACTCTAAAGTTGCTTTTGCGTGAGCTCTGATAAAGACATATGTACATATGTATGTACATATGAAGTTTTCGTTTTAAAAACGAACCAAGGCCACATGCAGCAGGCCAGCTGCAGACGATTTGCCTTCGACACCAATGAGCTTACAAACACAAACATACATATAAGTACTCATTGATCGACACAACAAAATTCACTAGAAAGTAGGCAGCAGTCGAGAAATCGCGACTAGACGATACCCTGAACCCTTTACTTCCTTCTGCCTGTTACATACTTTTGCACAAATCAATATACCCTTTTTCCCTTGTTAGTGGGTTCAGTCTGTAACAAGCAAATTTACTTCAGTCCATACACAAAACAAAAACAAATTCATACACGGCGGCAGACAGAAATGGATACGCAATAAACGAAAATACGAATATCGTATGAGGGAAAATAGGTGCTATTGTACAGAGCTCGTTTATTAACTGTAAAAAACGAGGGGAATTTATTTTCGTGTCTTGTAGTTATATCGTTTTTGAGAAATGACGGCAACTGAAATTAGGTGATTCTGAATCAAAGCAAATGAGCACGACTACACAACAATTTAAAAAAAAATATGTTTTGTCAATAATATTGTGGTGGAAAAATTAAATTTCAAGTAGATGTCAAACAGAAACAAAAGTTGACCTTAAAACCGTTAAATTTGAGCTGCGGACCAAAAATATTACATATTTAGCATATGTGAACCAATATTTATTTAAAAATGTCTATTCTGCTGATCTTTTTTTTTTTTTTTTTTTTGGTCTTCACTTTGGCGTAAAGTCAAGTTTCACAAAAATATTGAGGTAATGATTCAAAAAGTTTCCCGACCACTGCCATAAGCCATTGTATGCATGCAGTACAAAACTTTCTAAGGAAAACGTCGATAGTCAAATCCTTCAAACAACCATCGATAACCTCAATAGTGTCTCGACGTTTTGCAACACCATTATGTGTTATTGTGTGTGTGCGTTTTACGGTTGAAATTGTATGATTAACAGCGGTCTGATTAGTCTTCGACCTTTCATATTATATTAGAACTAAAAGAAAGGCTGTTCCCGAAAGTGCCTAAACCTATCTGACCTTAACAATAGCAGAAAAAAGACAAATAAATTTACGAAAAGTATTAACCAACGCCTTCGACGACAGCAACAACAAAAAAACTGAGCGGCAGATCAGCTGTAAGGAAAAAGCCGTCGAAAAGTCCCAAATTATAGGAAAAATGGATAGCAAGGGTCGCAAAGTTATTGTCTGCGATAACGGCACCGGGGTATGTGTTCTATGTATTCAATACTGCTTATATTCACATATTTCACAGATAGATTCCATGAAAGTAAGCCAACTAGCTGGCCTCTTAAACCTAATGCTGACACATACCTATTTCACTTTATGGTAAAACAATGGCTTAATTTTGTAGGGGCGTTTGACGTTGAGCGGTTTGCAGCACGATAGCTGCAAAATATCTTTAAGTTCGTTAAACTACATTCTTTGAAAACATATACAAATATTCGAATGTGACAAGCTCAAAAAACAAGCTGTGTCGCAATGCAGTATTACTCACCGCAGGAGAACATTTTCACATCAACTAAATACAAAACAAGATAAAGTTCGACTCTGAGATACCCTGAACTCTTGACTTTACGTGTACAATTAAGAACAAAGTTTAAAACAAGTAAGAAGGCTCTAGTCGAGAAATCCCGAATAAACGATACCATGAACCCTATACTTACGCAAACACTCAGTGCTTGTACGCCCTTACTGCATGCTCAACTTCAATGTTCAATGTATCCGGTATTTTTTAATCAATTTTAATAAAAATTACACAGATTGTCGCCATCTCAAAGTTTTGCCAATTCAAGATTTTGTTGTTATCGATCCCATGTGTAAATCGAAAACGGGAAGAGTAAGAGGAGAGCTTTTGTTCCAAATCTGGAGTCTCTAGCTCTTATAGTCTCGGAGATCGATGCGTTCATACATACGGACAGACGGACAGAAATGGTTAAAGGGTAAATGGTTTTGTGCTCTCCTCTTTCGATATACACATGGGATCGATAACAAGTCCTAGGCAGGACAGATTAGACATGGCCATACCTTTCCACTCGGAAGTAGTAGAGCAGTGGTGCTACGGTGATAAAATAGTGTTTTGATTCTAATATTAAAACCGCTACAAGAACTTTAAGCAAGAACAGAAACGTGTTTGTTTTTTTTTTTTTTACCAAAATACTGTCTAGAAGCTGTTTTATTACAATTTTAAACACAATTATTTTATAAAACAATGCGGGTTTGACATGAGAAACTGAAGTCTCTTGTATAGCAGTACTACAACGGCAATTATATTTCCGTGTTTATGTATACGGCCGGTAGTAACGCATTACACATTAAACATTGTGAATTCAAAAAAATAAAATGCCTTTTTTCCATTTATAGTTCGTAAAATGTGGCTATGCCGGCAGCAATTTTCCCGCACACATTTTTCCATCAATGGTTGGCAGACCAATAATACGTGCGGTCAATAAAATTGGTGACATCGAAGTAAAGGTATGAGAGTATTTACTAATATATATAAAAACATTTTAATAAAGATATCGCCACCTTTCAATAAGAGTGGCACCCAATGAAGATTTGTGATTTTTGAGTTTACCAGCTTCAAACGTAAAACACATAGCAAACAAATATTTTTTTCTTCTGAAAAGTTAAAAATATTGGGTTTTTCGCTTTTCCGCTTTTGTTAAGAGGGTGCGATAATCTGCTCGTTTAGCAGTTCAATTAATTATGTACCATATTCAATATGTATTAACTTAATACAATACAACGAATAGGTGCTTATCATAAGTCAAAATTTAACGTAAAGCTGCACTCACTTACAATGTTTGCACATTATAATTATACATACAGCTTGTCCGCATTTGCTTCGTATGAAATTCGTATGTACAGTTTCTTATTATAAGATTAAAAATGCGCAGTTCCGTAAAAGTCCAAATTTTTGGCCAGATCGCTTGCCAATGAGATGAATAATGATTGTGGATCTCGCGAATGTGGCCTTAATCCATTTTAAGTACCTACCCTTAACCTCGAGCTGATAAAAAACCAATAATATTATACCGCCTGTACACCACATTCGCGGGATATGGTGATTCCACAATCATTCTCAATAGCGTTAAATATCTCCGGTGTTTCTCAACCATTTTATTGATCTGCGCATTTTTAATTAATTTAAAAGTAACTGTACATACGAATTTCACAACGAAAATACACCAAAAACGTAGATGTGTAAACATTTAATTGGCAGTTGAATTTAGTGCCTTTTTTAGTATTTTAAATGTTTCTTTGTTAATGTTAACGTTTTTAAGTTCTGTTTAATAGGTTTAAGATATAACTGACTGAATTACGTACAGTCTGTCAATGAAGTGTTTTCGCGTGAAGAAAAATGTATGTTTTTCACTTCACAGGCAAAAATATAACTGTAATATGGCTCTTAAAATTTTTTTGAAATTTTTTATGTATTTTTTATTTATTTCTTAATAAGAATGATTGTGGAATCACCATATCTTGCGAATATGCCCTATATCCATCACCGTACCTACAAAAAAAAAAACGGCACCAGCCGTTGAATTTTCAAGGGATTTCAGCTGCTGGTGCGGTTTTTTTTTACGTACCTACCGTACGTGGATATAGTCCACATTCAATCGAGATATGGTGATTCCACAATCATTCTTCATTTCATTGGCAAGCGATCTGGCCAAAAAAATTTGGACTTTTATGGATCTAAGCATTTTTAATTTAATTAAATGTAACTGTACATATGAATTTCATACGAATTTTACAACGAAAATACACCAAAAAGTAGACGCGAAAACACTTTCTTGACAGTCAAATTAAGTTAGAGTTAATTTGTTTTTGTTACAACTTTTTTGTTCTTAAATGAATAATCAAATTTGTTTAAATATATTATTAAGAAATAAATAAAAAATACATAAAAAATTTCAAAAAAATTTTAAGAGCCATATTACAGTTATATTTTTGCCTGTGAAGTGAAAAAACATACATTTTTCTTCACGCGAAAACACTTCATTGACAGACTGTATATAAAAAAAAAAAAAATTTAAAACAACAACCAGTGTGTCCCTTATTTTTCACGGTGTGTAAAGAAAATGTGGGCAAGCTGTATGTACATTATCTCTTTTTTATATCATAATTTCTTTTCACATGTTTGCGTGGTGAGAAAGGTGACTTTGTTTTGGGTTTGAAAAACAATACATTTTGAGTGCTTCATTCATTCAAATATAACTAAACGCCCAATATAATGATTTGATAGTTACTTACCATAAGCTATAAACCATATAAGTCTTGGTTAATTTGAATACTTTAAAGACAAAAAAATTTCATAAACATGTTAATCTTAAGGTTTTTAATATATTCAAACATTGTTTTTCGTTCTTTTTTTACATATATTTTTTAACAAAATTTAACAGGATTTACATGTCGATGTAAGTCAAATTCTATAGTTTTCACAATAAAATATAATTTTTTTTTTTAATTTTAAAGCAACATCGAATACTAAACTTTTAATGTTTTATTGCATAATAGAAAAAGCAATAATTAGTTTTTTTAACTAATGCACTTTTAAATGTACAGAAATTGCGCACGCCAATAATCTAACACGTTATTTTAATAATCAAGTTTACTAATAATTTTATGAGCAGAATAATTGCAATACTTTAAATGAAAGCGTTGCAGTCGGACGCAAGGAAGAAATCTGATTAGTGACATCCGCCGGCTCCTGTCGCCCCCTCTTTTAAAATATGAAATGGCTATGTTTTTGTAATATAGCAAATGATGTCCACATGCTTAAATCCTGTAATCAAATTATTTCGCGTCCGATAGTAACGATAGTTATTTCATTTTTAACTTTTTTTTATAAGGAAGTATTTGTAATTAAACCAGCTAAAACTCGTTTATTTGTGATGGATAAATATTCATCAGCTGGTTCTACTTTAAATACTTGACTTAATATCCACAGATATTTAATTTAAACAAATGATACACAAAACTGCTCTTACGGGCACCATGCCCACATGGATACGTCGCTAAAGATAATAAAGAATATAGTCAAAAAAATATTAAATATATATTTGAGAAGTGTTTTTGCTTAAATTTAACCATGTTTTGTCTACATTCTCATACAGCGCAATTAATTTTAACCTCATAAATATACACACATGACGCTTTCAGCTCTCTCAATAGTTGGGCGTACGACAATGTTTCCGTTAGCATTACATCCCCCTTGCCTAGCACCTGACTGCCCGTGGCCGAGTTTGCGGACAATTTTTTTTGGACATTACTAGTCTAAAGTATTTACACATCTTGCCTTTTGCGTTTTTAAACCTTGATGTCATGATATGCATAAAGAGGGAATAATGGTTTTCTGCAAAAGTATGTAACAGACAGAAGGAAGTATCTTGGACCCCATTGGACTTATGGACCCCATAAGACTTATCGAGAAATCCCGACAAGACGATACCGTGAAACCTGTACTGAGCGCGATCAATCAGTGTTTGCATGTATGTGTGTGTGTACGTGTATACTGCACTCTTGACTTAACTTAAATGTTCCATATCTCCGGAGTTTTTCCACTGATTTAAATCAAAACTTCACAGATTGTCATTATTGTGCCTAATGTTTCAAACGCCATCTCAAAGTATTTCAAAGTTGTAATCGATCGCATGTGTACATCAGAAACGGAGAAAGTTATCGAAAATTTGAAACAATCATGTACTGCCTAGGGATAAGGCGAGCTTGTGTTCTAAATCTGGAGTCTCTAGCTCTTATAGTCTCTAAAATCGACGCGTTCATATATAAGGATGGACAGACGGACGGACATGGCTATATCGACTCGGCTGTTGAGGCTGATCAAGAATATATATACTTTATGGGGTCGGAAATGCTTCCTTCTACCTGTAACATATTTTTGCACAAAACAATCATACTATCAAAAAAAATAATCTCTTTGGCCTGTAAGCCAAAATTAGATTGGTGGTGTTATTTTCAAATTCGCAGCTGCTATAATACTATTATGTTAATAAATATGGTTCATACTCAGTTATTCACAGTAAGCTGAAAACTACGTGGGTGGTTTGACAAGTACCCAGGCTTGACGCCAGGTTGCGCTACCATTACAACATAGCGCCACTATCGTAAAGTTCAATAATTTAGACGCCCACAGTGAAAATTTCAGTCCGATCGGACTTTTAGTTTGGTTGTTACAACCTGTCAAAGAAGTCGTGTCCGCGCATTTTAGAAAAATGGAAAAAGAGCAATATCGGTCGGTAATTCGATTCTTGTTTTTGGAGAGGAAATCACGCAGCGAAATCAAAGAACGCTTGGATACTGTGTACGGTGACTCTTCTCCTTCGATTACGACCATTGGATTTTGGTTTAATGAGTTTCAACGTGGTCGCACGTCCGTTTTTGATGAGCCACGACCAGGTGCCCCGAAAACGGCTATCACGGAGGATAAAGTGAAAAAATGACATGATCTCGTAATGTCAGCCCGCCGGTCAAAGGTGCGCGAGTTAGCTGAGACAGTAGGCATCTCAACAGAACGAGTGTTTTATTTCCTACATGAAATATATGAAAGATTGAGCTGTCGGCGCGATGGCTGCCGCGTTTGCTCACTCCAGAGAAGAAGCGCAACCGCCTGACCACTTCGAAGCAGAGGCAAAATTGTTGGAATTACGCTACAAACTGCTGCCCCATCCACCTTATTCTCCAGATTTGGCCCCTTGCGACTTTTTTTTGTTTCTAAACTTGAAAAAGTCAATCGCTGGGCAGAAATTTCGGTCGAACGAGGAGGTTATTGCCGCTACGGAGGCCTATTTTGCAGAGCTTCAAAAATCGTATTTTTTAGAGGGGATAAAAAAAATTGGAAAATTGCTAGATTAAATGTATCGTGCTAAAAGGAGATTACGTTGAAAAATAAATTATAACTTTTCCAAAAATTTTCGATTTTCGATTGTATGTTGGGTACTTGTCAAACCACCCACGTAAAATACATTCCAATTCTGTAAAACTTTTTAATAAAAGAATACAATGTATCTTAAAAATGTTAAATCCTCAAAAATAATCATATAGGCTCTAGTGAAGTAAGCTCGAATAGAGGATACCCAGATCCCTAGACTTTTGGTTCACAATCGTTGTTTCATTGCGCGCTTGTATAGACAAGTGGACAGATTATCATTATACCTTAATTTGAGGCAGAAAAAGTCATGAAACACTTTGTTTTCATAAACACCAGTATGAACGTAGCATTTTTAAATACCCATACAGGTGGCAACTTGTATTTTTGCATATATATGTATGTTAAAGTGTCACGATTGGCTGCTACGCCCATTGCGGGATAGAAAGTTTATCAAACCATTTATTTTCTGCATCCTTAAAGCCAGAGTTACCAAATTAAGTGGTAATACAGGTAGTGGAAATCCCACTATCTTTAATAGTTTTTTAACTAGTCACATTCACTCAAAAATCTGCATCAAAAATATGTATACCACGCCAACCACAACTGCCTGTCATTCAAGGTGGGAAGTCCCTATATCAGCCACAGTTCTTAAGCTTGAGTCACAGTTTGGTAGCGAATTAGGTGCCACTGTCTCCTAAACATCTGTGTCAAACTATTTTTGAACGCCACAACCACCCCTGTCGCTTCGTACTTTTCATGTGCAAGCAGTCTTCTCACCACCCGTTATTATACGGGTATCAGAGTTGCGGTATCGATCTTAATAATTGTAAACTGTTGCCTTACTCATACTTTTTAAAGTTTATATATCAGTTTTCTTGTTAGTGCACGCTTAATTTAAAAGAATGTAGAATTGTCTGTATGGATTAATATCTATGTTTTTCGCTTTATGTTTAAAAAGTCTTCTTGTTGTGTTAACCGATGTTTAAAATTTACTAACTTCCCGTTACACTTTATTCGTAAGTTAATTGTTGAGCATTTGAACATGTTATCTTTTGGTCCAGCCTGTTTACAGCATAAGCGACTTGACATCCCAACCTGCTTACATAACTCTAATCCCAAAATAGAGTACACGATTCTTAATAATGTACTAAATGAAATGCAAAAGTGCTCGTTGCATTCATATTGAACAATGTATATGACCATTTACAGGATCTTATGGTTGGAGATGAAGCGTCACAGCTGCGTTCATTGCTCGAGGTATCTTATCCGATGGAAAATGGAGTTGTTCGCAATTGGGATGATATGTGTTATGTGTGGGACTATACCTTTGGCCCTAAGAAAATGGATATTGATCCCACAAATACAAAGATATTACTAACGGAGCCGCCAATGAATCCCACAAAGAATCGTGAAAAAATGATCGAGGTATGTGACCTTCGTAAATTCATGGACATTAATGCAAATTATTCACACTATACTTACAGGTGATGTTTGAAAAATACGGCTTCGATTCAACGTATATTGCCATACAAGCAGTACTAACATTGTACGCACAGGGTCTTATATCTGGTGTGGTTATCGACTCAGGCGACGGCGTGACACATATTTGTCCCGTTTACGAGGAATTCTCGTTGCCGCATTTGACTAGGCGTCTAGATATTGCAGGACGTGATATTACGCGCTATTTAATTAAGGTACTTTCACACACTTTAACAGAAATATCCAGACTTAAAAATTTAAAAATTTTTTTTTTTTTTAATTCCTATTTTCAGTTATTATTACTACGAGGCTATGCCTTTAATCATTCCGCTGACTTTGAAACAGTGCGTATTATGAAAGAAAAACTTTGCTACATTGGCTACGACATTGAAATGGAGCAACGTTTGGCACTTGAGACCACAGTACTTGTAGAGTCTTATACGGTATAAACTGTTTACAACGTACATAGCTAAGAGTAATTAATGAATGTCCAAATTTATTCTTTAACTTTACTTTAGCTACCCGATGGTCGTGTTATAAAAGTGGGTGGCGAACGTTTTGAAGCGCCTGAGGCACTATTTCAACCGCATTTAATCAACGTTGAAGGTCCGGGCATTGCAGAATTGGCCTTTAACACAATACAAGCTGCGGATATTGATATACGCCCCGAGCTTTATAAGCATATAGTGCTCTCTGGTGGCTCAACTATGTATCCGGGACTTCCAAGTCGTTTGGAGCGGGAAATAAAGCAGTTGTATTTGGAGCGTGTTCTCAAAAACGACACAGAGAAACTAGCGGTAAGTGAAGAGACTGATCATTTAAGCCCGGACATAAAAAAAAAGCTTAAGCGACGCTTATGTCGTTTTCACACGGTGTAAGTTGCATGCAACTTTTGCAACAATGACCGAAACCTGCTACTTTTGACATGCCATTCGTTTTAGGCTTATTCCGATTTCGTGGCAGGTCTGTAATTTTTATACCCTGATCCCATTAAAAATGGGAAAAAGGGTATAATGAAGTTATGCAAAAGTATGTAACAGGCAGAAGGAAGCATCTCCGACCCCATAAAGTATATATATTCTTGATCAGCATCAACAGTCGAGTCGATATAGCCATGTCCGTCTGTCCGTCTGTCTGTCTGTCTGTCTGTCTGTCTGTCTGTCTGTTTGTCCGTCTGTCCGTCTGTGTGTATGTATGAACGCGTCGATCTCAGAAACTATAAGAGCTAGAGACTCTCAGATTTGGAACTTAAGCTCGCCTAATCCCTAGGCAGTACAAGTTTGTTTCCGATTTTCGATAACTCTTCCCGTTTCCGATATACACATGGGATCGATAACAACAAAATCTTGAATTCGGAAAACTTTGAGATGCAATTTGAAATTTAAAGCAAAATAATGATAATCTGTGAAAATTTTATTGAAATCGGATAATAAACACCGGAGATATGGGACATTGAAGTTTTGTATGCACTATGCAGTATGCGCGTACACACACACACACACACATACTTGCAAGCACTGACTGTACGCGTAAAGTATAGGGATCAGGGTATCGTCTAGTCGGGATATCTCGACTAGAGCCTTCTTACTTGTTTTTTAAATGAAATAATTTTCAAAGTAATGTCGCAATATTTCCCAGCGTTGCTCAATCGTATACTTGGTGTAAACCTTAAAAGTTCCATGCTAAGTTTATTTGAATAAGTGTATCATTTGTTTTTAACAACAAAATTCGAGCTAAAGCTACTTAATAATTTAAGGATCATAGGGGCTCACAGAGCTCAGTGGGCTAACTATTGTTAAATGCCTTCAATGCTTTGTATCAGAATCTTAACTCATCTTGTTTTTTAATTATTTCGTTTTCCCGTCAAGAAATTCAAAATACGCATTGAAGATCCACCGCGCCGCAAAGATATGGTCTTCATTGGTGGCGCTGTTTTGGCTGAGGTAACAAAAGATCGAGATGGCTTCTGGATGTCCAAGCAGGAGTATCAGGAACAAGGCCTGAAAGTTTTGCAGAAACTGCAAAAGATCAGCAACTAAGCAACAAATCAACAACATAACAAGCAGCACGAGCTAACTCTTACGATGATTTTTAGACACAATAGACTAATGCATTTCAAGTTGCATTTGCAAATGCATGCGATCTTGAGTTAAAATTAATAGCGTTTAAAAAAATATTGATAAAGAGATGAAGAGAACAGTGTTCAGTGCTTCCAACATTGCTTGCTGCGATGTGCATTATATCGCTGAGAAGGGACGTTATTTCCCTTCTCAGATATTATATTCCTTATGTTCTTAATTTTTTGAAAATTCTTATGCTTTATACACTTGTATATGTTTGAGCTACACGTGCAAATCACCTGTCAATGCTATGTTATTATTGTAGCCAAACAGTTATTGATAATTGCTAACGACTTAGTCCTTTTTCTTTCTCCTTTTTTTTTACCGAATATACACATACATATTTGTATCCATAGTTTTCATTTATATAAAAAGACTTTTAGCATTTAAAATTTCTGAAGAGTATTAATAAACGTCTGGGCAAGTTGTTTATACTAGTTAAATCATTAACAGCAGCAATTTGGATTCGGGTGAACAGTGAGTGAGCTTAAAATAAATTAATGCATAGGAAGTTGCTTGTGCTAAGTTCATATTGCAATACATACTGCCTTTGGGGCTGTCTTCTATGTTGTTCTGCATAGCCATTACGTGTAATTGTTTTGATATCAACAAATATCCGCGAAAGTAACGAATGCCACTTTTTTTTTCGAAATTTAGATTTGAAATGCAACTAAATTCTACTACTCAAAATACATCATCTGGTTAAATTTTGGAGCTGAAATTCTTATTTTAACGCCAGAAATAAAATAGTCGTTGTAATATTTCATTCTAAGGCACAAAAAGGCAATAAACCGCTTTCCTGAAGACTTTGATTTTTCGTCTTAAGATACTTACGAAAAATGCGTCGTTAAGCAAAAAAATACAAGTAAGAAGGCTCTAGTCGAGAAATTCCGACTAGATGATACCCTGATCCCTATACTTTACGCGTACAGTCAGTGCTTGCAAGTATTTGTGTGTGTCTAAGCGCATACTGCATACTGCATACACAACTTCAATGTCCCATATCTCCGGTGTTTCTTTACCGATTTCAATTAAAATTTCACAGATTGTCATTATTTTGTTTAATGTTTTAAATGCCATCTCAAAGTTCTTCAAATTCAAGATTTTGTTGTTATCGATTCCTTTTGTAAATCGGAAACGGAAAGAGTTATCGAAAATCGAAAACAAACTTGTGCTGCTTAGGGTTTAGGCGAGCTTAAGTTTCAAATCTGGAGTCTCTAGCTCTTATAGTCTCTGAGATCGACGCGTTCATACAAACAGACGGACGGACATACGGACATGGCTATATCGACTCGACTGTTGATGCTGATCAAGAATATATATACTTTATGGGGTCGGAGATGCTTTCTTCTGCCTGTTACATACTTTTGCACAAACCATTATACCCTTTTTCCCATTTTTAATAGGATCAGGGTATAAAAAGTAAGAAGGCTCTAGTCGAGAAATCCCGACTAGACGATACCCTGATCCATATACTTTATGCGTACAGTCAGTGCTTGCAAGTATGTGTGTGTGTATACGCGCATACTGCAAACACAACTTCAATGTCCCATATCTCCGGTGTTTCTTAACCGATTTTAGTAAAAATTTCACAGATTGTCATTATTTTCTTTAACCTTTAAATGTCATATCAAAGTTTTCCAAATTCAAGATTTTATTGTTATCGACCCCTTGTGTAAATCGGAAACGGGAAGAGTTATCGAAAATCGAAAACAAACTTGTACTGCCTAGGGATTAGGCGAGCTTAAGTTTTAAATCTGGTCTCTAGCTCTTATAGTCTCTGAGATCGACGCGTTCATACATACGGACGGACAGACGGACGCGTAAAAGTATGTAATGGGCACTTACTTTTGTAACTAAAGAGTGAATTGAAATTTTTTTTTTAATTTATCATGTGAAATTGGTGGGCTGATGGTTATTTTTCTTTCAAATGAAGTAAATTTGCTTGTTATACCCTGAACCCATTTAAAATGGGTAAAAAGGGTATAATGGTTTTCTGCAAAAGTATGTTACAGGCAGAAGGAAGCTTCTCCGACCCCATAAAGTATATATATTCTTGATCAGCATTAACAGCCGAGTCGATATAGCCATGTCTGTCTGTCCGTCCGTCCGTGTGTATGTATGATCGCGTCGATCTCTGAGACTAAAAGAGCTAGAGACTCCAGATTTGGAACATAAGCTCGCTTAATCCCTAGCCAGTACAAGTTTGTTTTCGATGTTCGATAACTCTTCCCGTTGCCGATATACACATGGGATCGATAACAACAAAATCTTGAATTTGGAAAACTTTCAGACGGCGTTTGAAAATAAGCAAAATAATGACAATCCAGGGACTTGCCTTCGTCTTTGGCGCTCGCACAAAAGATAGAAACGAGCCATGAGAGGTATACGTTCGCAAATAACTTTGCGAAAAGCCAAGAGGATAGGGAAAACAGGTCAAATGGTCGTCCGAAGGGGAACACTTCTTAGCATTCAGCCGAACAACCAATTGGCACAAAAATTCTCATTTTAATAAGGAACGTAAGTCGCAAGGTCAGTTCAGCCAACGTAGTAATAGGCAGCAGGCACAGCAGTACACAAAACTCTATGGAGGTCGATCCTTTCATGTCAAGGTTCCATCAACCAAACCAAGTCTTAGGTCACTTAAACAAAAGAACAGCCACGTCTGACCGAACACACGATCATAGAAAACAGCAAAGGGTAAACCATGTCACGCAGGACACGGGACAGAGAACAGAGTCATATGCCAATGCCGCCTGTTACGTAGCGGCAAAAATTTACGAAAATGCCTCAGATAATTATGACTCAGAAAAACTACAATTACCCAAAAATATAAGTATCCTTGTTCAAGGTTAAAGAAACCTCCTTTCAAATCTATCGACGTTCGATGGAACAATAGGTCTCGACCCATTGAGACAGGCGGGGCGTCATTATGCTTAGCTTCTGGTCAACTCAAATTATTGGACGCAGATGTACTAACGGATAGTACATTGAAGTGGCCCAACTGTACCAAGCGCCGGCTTGTTAACGCGCGGACCCAAGCATAAAGCGACCCACCTTCCGCCCGTCCGACCGAAGGGCGCACCGCGTAGCGTGCGGTTACGAAGATCGCGAACATGTAGACAAATAAAACAAGACAATTTTTTTTTAGGAAACATACAGAGGTGGTACTACGTGTTATGTTGGAAAGATCGTTACATAAGGCACATAAGATCCGAAAAGGATTATGATGCTAACCATAATTGGTTAGAATAACAAGCTTGAAGAGCTATAGGTAAACAATTTCTAGTGTTTCTAATGGGTACTGCAAAGTTAATTTGGTTAAAAAAAAATTTGGGAATCTATTTCACCATTTATTAGTTTTTGTACAAAGGTTATTGCTAGCATTATTCTACGATTAAGAGAGCGAAGATTTATTAGTAAAAGTCTACTGTGGTGAGCAGGTAAATTAATATTATCCAGTTAAGACCTCGAAAGGCAAAGAGCAGGAATTGTTTTTGCATAGATTCTTTCTATCCTGATGAATCCTGTATTTGGGATTCCAAATACAAGACCCATATTCGAGAATCGGTCGCCCAAGAAACATATACAGAGTTTTGGTTATGTAGGGATCGTCGAAAACTTTCGACCAGCGCTTACTGAACCCCAAGGCACTTGATGTTCGATTTGTGATTGACGCAATATGCTTGTCAAACTGAAGCTTTGGGTCCATTAGGATACCCAAATCCTCAACCAAATTAATCCATTCAAGTGATAGGGTATCCAGAATGTATATATTGAAAAAGGGCATTCGTCTATAAAAAGACATTACAGACATTACTTTACATTTATTGCATTTGAGATGCAATAAATTTACGCTGCACCAAGTTTGAAAATTGTCTAAATCACTTTGCAGTTTATGACCAGACAGAAGAGTTGCAGCTGACATGCATAATTTTACATCATCAGCAAAAATCAGCACCCGTGAGTGGTTAATTACGGACGGAAGGTCGTTTATAAAAAGTGTAATTAATAAAGGTCTGAGGTGACTTCCTTGTGGAACACCAGAAGTGAACTGAACCGCTATAGAAACTGAGCCATTAAAGTAGACCCTCTGAGTTCTTAAAGTTATCTTGAACCCAAGGAATAAGATTATTGGGAAAGCCCAACAGTTTAAGTTTATATATTAAAAGGAAGTGATTAATAGAGTCAAAAGCCGTACTGAAATCAGTGTAAATAACATCAGTTTGTAATTTGTCTTCGAAGCCCATTCACAACGATTGATGTGAATTCTAGCAAGTTGGTAGTGATAGATCTTTGTTTTATGAACCCGAGCTGGCAAGGTAAAATCAAAGACTTGCAAAGATGTTGAAAATGAGAGGTTAGTTATTTTTAAAAAATCTTCGGAATAGCAGACAACTTGGAGATACCCCTAAAATTTAGCATTAGATTTGTTTCCTTTTTTATGCAAAGGAATAATATATGGTTTTTTCCAAATTTTTGGAAAAGAGCATAGCTCCACGGACAAACTAAACAATTTATGCAACGGTTTTAAAAGACTCTGAGCACAGTACCTAAGTACACAGCTTGGTATTCCATCAGGTCCTGGAGTAAATGTGGGCTTACTAACCTGAAGATCACAAAGTATTGAACTCTCTGTGATTTCCGGTATGAAAATGCAATTTGAGGCATTAAGTTGATAGGGACTGGTTGAAAACAAGTGCTATAAGTCGTTTGAAAAAATTCAGCAAATAGATCGGCAATGGCCTGATCTGAGTTGGCTTTCATTTCATCAAAGAATATGTTTGATGGAAGAGTCGATGACTTGCGTTTCGCATTAACGAAATCAAAAAACCGTTAAGGATTCTGCTGAGACTGTAATCTACACCTAGTCAGGTAATTCCTGTAACATTAGTTATTGAGGACTGAAAAATTGGAACGAGAAATCAAGTATGCAGAACGTGCTAACGGGGAGCTAGATTTTCTGAAACTCTTGTAAAGTTTCGATTTACGATTTTTAAGAATTGTCAACTCTTTGTTAAACCACACAGGTTTATTTGACCTGTTTGGCATTCCAAAAGGGGCACACAAATCTAATAATGAATTTAAAGTATTATAAAAAAATACTGATTGTCACGTCCAAATTGTCAGATCCGTAGAGGGGAGACCAGTCAGGGATTAAAGCCGAGTAAGTTTTGCAAAATCGGTTTTCCGAAATGTACGTACTCGGCTTAAATGTTTTCTTGTGGGGCATAGCACCCGGTAGAGTAAAGTGATCGACACCTCCAACGTTGGGTGGTATAAATCTTCTGGATAAGATATGGGTTGTCATTGGGTAATGGCTGAGGAGGATGGATCCAAATAAAAAACCAGATCCAGCATTTTATTAAGAGAATTTGGGATATCATTGATTTGATTCAATGATATCCCGAGTAAGATAATTGAGAATTCGTTCTGTGCTGAAGACCAGAGTCGGGACAAGAAATCCAAGTAAATTCAATATTGGAATCACCAAGAACGACAAGGAAATCGAGTTCAGAAAGCATGCAAGAACAGACTGCATAGCAGACAAATGAACATCGTAAACAGAGTTATCGGATGAAGGGGGTATAAAGGAGCAAGTAACAAAAATACCAACACCATTAAAATCCAACTTAACAGCAACAAATTCTACATAAATAGAACTACCTACTTTTACTGTCTCCGAAGAATAATCTACATCAACAGCAATAAGCACACCTCCGCCACGTCGAAGCGTACGGTCTTTTCTATAGATACAGTATCTGTTGGATACAACTTCAGAACTAAGAATGTCTTGCCTTAACCAAGTTTCAGTGAAGGCAATGATATCAAAAGGAAGGGAAATGCTATTAAGGTATAAACTACTGTGTTTACTACAAAGACCTCTTACATTCTGATAGCCAAGTAGGAGGGAAGTTGTTAGTTTTTTGAACTATCAGAATCGGGGAGAGTTTTGGGCAAAACTACTGTGGGGGGGGGGGGGGGGGGGAGAAATACAATCGGAGGCCAATTTTTTTTTTCAGGCAGTATATTCATTTACTATTATATGCTCCGGCCAAAACTCTTTGCAACATATACAGCTAAAGTCTTGACTCGAAACACGAGATATTCCTAGTATAATTAAATTTGAATTTTTCGACCGTGAAGTTGGCTTTCGATTTGGCCTCAATATAGATCTTGACATCATCTGATGTCAAATCAGGGGGAAGCCTTGAAACAAATATTTGTTTTTTTGTTGGAACGGCAACAAATTTTCTGATTATATCTTCAACCGAAGATATATTTTCAGCTAAAGGAATATTTGCCTCTTTGGATATATTTGGTTTGTTTTGAACTAAGTCAACACTACTCACCACCAAAGAAACCGAAGGACCGGGATTAGATGAAACGACATCCATGGTGACTATAATGTTTTCTTCCGGTATCTCGTTAATTTTGCGGACTGGGGCAGAAGCATTGTTTATTAATTTATCTAATTTTTATTTTTGGGCTCTAGATTGTTTGGTGGAATTTCAGGCATAGCAGGTCCCGATGAGGGTCCCTTTTTTGCGCTTTAGAGAATCACTCAAGAGATTTTTGGCCTTGAAGTTTTTCTGCACAATTGAGAAATTCTCGCACAGTTTTTGTAACTGGCCGAAAACTCCCTCAAAGCCAAGCTTAGTCTGCATGAAGCCTGTCATGTCTTTCTTTCGCTCCAAACAAGACAAACATGGCCACTCTAAATTTGTGGTGCCCATTAAATCGATGAAATGGCCGTTAAGACCAGCACATTTTTCATGTGTGTGACATTTGAACACATCCAGCAGCCAATAAAAGCCATCTTCGTATTGGCGCGAACTTGGCAGCCCTTGAAACAACGGGCATTTTTTTTTTTAAATAAATAAAAAGGATAAAAAATAATAACGATAAATTAAATAGATGATGAAAAAATAAATAATTATTTATTAATTTGATTTTTTAAATAAAGTAATAAAATAAAAAGAGGAAAAAAAGAATTATCTATAAAATAAGTGATAATGCCCAAAACAAGTTAAAGGCCACCCTAAAGTTAAAAGAATGATACGCTTGTAAATACTCACAAAAATGAAAACACAAAAAAAAAACATACCAGCGCGAGCGCAACTACCGAAAGCAACTACAACGGAATAATTTCAACCGGGATTAGCACCAACCCAAAAGAGCGCATGAGACCTAAAATTCGTAACACAGAAGATCTAAAAGAGAGCAAGTATAACAAGTAAGAAGGCTCTAGTCGAGATATCCCGACTAGACGATACCCTGATTCCTATACTTTACGCGTACAGTCAGTGCTTGCAAGTATATATGTGTGTGTGTGTTTACGCGCATACTGCATAGTGCATACAAAACTTCAATATCCCATATCTCCGGTGTTTATTATCCGATTTCGATAAAAATTTCACAGATTGTCATTATTTTGTTTTATAAATCGGAAAATCGGAAACAAACTTGTACTGCCTAGGGATTAGGCGAGCTTAAGTTCCAAATCTGGAGTCTCTAGCTCTTATAGTCTCTGAGATCGACGCGTTCATACATACGGACGGACAGACGGACAGACGAACATGGCTATATC
>JAWNNW010001036.1:0-13186 GCA_035044465.1 Scaptomyza tumidula
ATAATGGAAAATAATGTTTGTCGACTGAAGGACACTGTTCGTGCGGGAGCTATTAGTATTGTGGAAATGTTTTGCATGATAAAATATAATATCATCTGTCCAATCTTTTGTAGGCCGTGTCGACATTTTGGCTTCCAAATTTTGGATTGCAGGAAACTGTTAATAAACGGAGTTTACCAGAGTTGGATGCTGCTTTTACTTCGTTAAGCTTCTTTGCCACTTCAACTATCGCAAAATCGTCTGTGAAGACAAGAGCTTTCAAATCTAAATCAATGCTAGGCCTGAAGTAACCATTGTATATCACGTTCTACAGGAGAGTCCGTAACAGAACCCTGTTAGAATCCTGCAGTCCGTGTTATCCTCAAACACTCTATTGCGGAAGAAGCTCTCTACTTTTTCGATTATCCAGTCCGCTGCTTATGGGCATATTGGCCCATCAAAACTTGCGATTGCCTCCTTCAGTATCGAGCACATGAGTTTTTCAAAGTTATTTTCTATTGGGCACAACCAACAAAATGGGCGATGTCTCCTTAAACGACGAGTCTATTAGCAGAGGAAAATAATCGGTCTTACTTCGGCATATTTCGCTAAAGATATGTGTAATACCACAGTTCTTGAGCTAGAAGTACCTAATTTGGGTGTAAGCTTTGCTGGCGAAATCCCTTAAGGATCTGTATCAAAAATATGGATGCCACCGCTTATAACCGTTTTTGAGCTAGAGGTGTTCATGTAATGTGGCGATGGACCCAGCGCCCCTGTCCACTTACTTTGTGTGCAAGCAGATTCCTTCCTTCCGGTTGCGTCCAACTCAAACGTTTTAATTTGATTTAATTTACTTAAAGTATACAGGGGTGACAACACAACTATTACAGTCAAAACGTGTGCTTTAATTCCGTCAGAGGAATTCCTAAAATAAAAACCTTTTAAATTTACTTGATTAAATAAATCTTATTATTATGTTATTACGTGTAAAAAACCATACGGCGTGTATAATTTATCAAATAATTATTCTAGTGAATATACTTTTTAAAACACAGGCACACAAAGTCCCAATTGCTTCGCTTTTAAAATGCTTTACATTTGGAATCAATAGGCAAGAACAAAGCCAACTCTACCACTTTCATTTTCAATGTCACGGGTCGAATATTTTATTTTTTATATGGAAATGGAAAAGTTTAAAATTGGCTTCCCTATGCAATACAAAAACATAAGGAACATCGGAATATCCATACTGTACTGGGAGGGGGGTAATGCCAACTTACACAACAATAATAATAACATTAACACATATCGGTAATAGGCCACCACCAAAAACGATATAATACAAAAAGACTGGAAATTAGGTACCACTCTTTTTTTACAGTTATCACCTATTTCCCCGTCATATTTCTCCCAACTAGATTCTTATTTTCGTTCATTGCTTGTTTTTGTTTTGTGTATTGACTTCTCATGCTGTGTCGTATGTATTCGGCACTGTCTGGTTGCTGAAAACCTCATATGTATGTATTTATCAGAGCTCACGCAAAAGCAACTTAAGAGTATCTCAAATAAAAAGCAAACTAATTATTTGATACTTTTGCAATTGCTGGGCTGCTGGTTATTTTGCCTAAAATGGTATGGCTGCTAGAAAAATTATAGTTGAAAATACAAAATTATGTTTTGCCGATGGAAAACATATAAATTATGCATTTATTTTATTTAAAACAAATGTTTTTTTTAATTTTTAAATGTTGTTAATTTGCCGATGGCCAAACGGATTTAGGGTGACCTAGGCCAAGGTCCGTCTTTGGGTGTATGCATGTGAGTTTTGTTTGGATTTATTTTTGCTTTGCTGTTTAGAGTTTGTCGTAGGTTATGATCTGTCTGTACATGCAGAAAGCCTTCTTACTTGTATTTTAAAATTTTGTTGTTGCCGATCAATGAGTATGTACATACATATGTATGTTTGTGTTTGTATGCTCGTTGGTGTCGAAGGCAAATCGTCTGCAGCTGGCCTGCTGTGTATGGGTTTGGGCCGTCGTTTTGTGTATTCATGTGGCTGCGTCTAACGGGAAAAAGGCAAAACGCAAAAGAACAAACAACAACAACACATGCCGGTTGTCGTTGCTGAAACTCACACGCTGCTCAATGTGTATAAATATACAAGTCAATGCAATTATTAATGTATATTAATAATACACAGACAAGTATTTGAAAGCTAATTGTGTTTATTTTATGGTTAGTATTAGTTTTGTATTAAGTCATTTTAAACGTGTTCAATATGTCATTTATGATCTACCTAACTCCTAATATATACACACGTACATGTATGATAGAAGTCATAGTTAAGTTTATCACGATTAGCCATACAATTTCACAAAGTTCATATAAAGTCTATACTACCCACCCATTTGAGGCATAGCAAGCAGACAGAAACAAAATTCAAATCATACATTTATTTCATTTAAAACAAATGTTTTTTTAATTTTTAAGTGTTAATTTGCCGATGGCCAAGCGGATTCAGAGTGGCCTAGGCCTAGGCCCGTATTTTTGTGTATGCATGTGAGTTTTGTTTGGATTTTTTTTTTGCTTTGCTGTTTATAGTTTGTCGTAGGTCATGGCACTGTTTGTTTATTTTGAGAGCCTAATACCATATATTATTGTAGTCTTTCCCTTACTTTTGTTACTTAAGAGTGCCTTAGAAAGAATGAGCAATTTAACTTTGCAGTACCCATTAGAACTAGTAGAAACTTTTTACCCATAGCATGCTTGTTATTCTAACTATGCTAGTCATAACCATTTTCGGATCTTATGTTCATTATATAACGATCTTTCCCACCTAATAACTAGTACCACTTCTGCATGCTTACTAAAAAAATTGTGTCATGTCATTTGTCTACATGTTCGCGATCATCGTAACCGCACGTTACGCGGTGCGCCCCTCGGTCTGATGGGCGGGAGGTGGGTCGCTTTGTGCGTGGGTCCGCGCGTTAACAAGCCGGTGCTTTGTATCGTTGGGCCACTTGAATGTACTGTTCGGTAGTACATCTACAATTTAAACTAATTGAACATTTTATTTAAGTTTATCATGTGAAATTGTGGCTTATTATTCCCTGAACCCATTAAAAAAGGGAAAAAGGGTATATTGTTTTTGTGCAAAAGTATGTAACCGACAGAAGGAAGCATCTCCGACCCCATAAAGTATATAAATTTTTGATCAGCATCAACAGCCGAGTCGATATAGCCATGTCCGTCTGTCCGTCTGTCTGTCTGTCCGTATGTATGAACGCGTCGATCTCAGACACTATAAGAGCTAGAGACTCCAGATTTCGAACTTAAGCTCGCCCCGATTTTCGATAACTCTTTCCGTTACCGATATATACATGGAATTGATAACAACAAAATCTTGAATTTGGAAAACTTTGAGATGCCATTTGAATTATAAAACAAAATAATGAAAATCTGTAAAAATGTTATTGAAATCGGTTAAGAAACATCGGAGATATGGGACATTGAAGTTGTGTATGCATTATGCAGTATGCGCGTACACACACACACACATACTTGCAAGCACTGACTGTACGCATAAAGTATAGAGATCAGGGTATCGTCTAGTCGGGATTTCTCGACTTCAATTAATAAATCTAATCTGCGGTTATTATCTCGGTCTACGCCAAAAGTAATAAAATTCCATTCAGTTGATTTAAAAATTAAAGAACGACAATGACAACAACAAAGATGAGAAAATGCAAAGCAATTGAGTTGGCCGTTGTCGAAGGCTATACTCAACCCCCGTATTCCGAATGCTCTTGCTAGCTGATTAAAAAAATTATATTTTACAAAACAATATTTAACAAATTTGAATACATTTGCGCGGACTTTGTTGTGGGCCACTCCTCAATGCATAGTAATTCCTGCAACTCGATTGAACAAATTGATATTAACGCACAAACATTTTTTTAATAAGACCTAAGTTCTGGTCACACAATTATTAATATTGTATTATAATCTTTAGCTTCTTCCGGCCCCACGTCAATATATATATTTTTGGGGTCGGAGTATTTTCTTCTGTCTATTTCATACTTTGGCACAAAACTAATTTACCCTTGTTATAATAGGCGCACGAATTTGTTTTTAAGACTAAAACAGTGTAAAAGAAACAAAAAGTAATCAAATTCAAAAGCGCGACCTTTACATAGCTCAATAATTCCCACAATTTAAAAAGGCCCAGGTGTATGAGCTGTTCCGCGCAATAATTACGGTCCAGCCGAAATCAAACGCTCATAATAAAATATAATATAATTGTACAATTTTTTGTTTGTTTTATATTATAAGTAATTCTTACTTATATGTAAATGAATAATTAAGTTACATTCTCATACAATACTTTATATATTCAAGCTTTTCTTTTGCATATTTGTAAGCTGCAAGAAAAACTGCTGGAAAATAAAAACAAATAAGAAGTTATTATTTGCCAATGTATTAGCTTTACATTTATTATTTTCATTATTTTTAAACAAAATAATTTTTTTTTAAATTTTGTTGATGTGTCGACGGCAAAACGGCCGCAAACGGCCTAGGCCTAGGCCTTTCATTGTGTGTACATGTGTGTGTGCCCACAGGGAATAGGCAAAACGCAAAAGAACAAACAACAACACGTGATGGTTGATGTTGCTGAAGCGCACACGCTGCTCAATGCGTTTTAATACCCTTTGTTACAATAATCAATGAAATTATTAATGTGTATTTTTATACAGGAAAAAGTATTTGAGTGCATAATGTGTTTATTTTATGGTTCGTGCTAATTTGGTATTTAGTCAATTAAAACCTCTTCAATAAGTTATTAATGATATACTTAATTCCCAGTATATTCACAAGTATATGTATGATAGAAGTCATAGTTAATTATGTCACGATAAGTCATACAATTGCACAAATTAGAAGTCTATACTACCCGCCCATTAACAAGCAGATAGAACCAAAAGTCGATTATTTAAAATCTCAACTTCGGTCACCACGCAACGGCAAAATAAAGTACACTGTGAGATAGGAATACATATAAATTAGATTCTCATTGGAAATGACAAAGCAAAAGTCAAATTCATGTCCCCAGGAGCTACATTTAGAGCGGAACTTTTTCAGTAAGAAGAGATTTCTATTTTCCTGTCTTGAAATATTCGATAGTCTTTGAGCTCAAGCTGCTTTTTGCAACTTCCTTTTAGAATTTATGCTTCCTCTTTATTTTAGGATGCAGTTGAATATAAACGTAAATTAAATAAACGACCCGGCGTGATTCCTTGAATGAATTCAAAAATGTTAATAAAACTGTCAAATGCTGACATAAGAAGAGTTTTCATGTTAATACGGTGAAGTCCCAATTTTAAAGACTTCTGCAAACACAGACATAACACACCATTGTGACAGTCTTGAAGTAACGTTTTTTACAGTATTGGTCAACCCTAAACCACCCCATAGTTTTTATACCCTGAACCCATTAAAAATGGGAAATAGGGTATAATGGTTTTGTGCAAAAGTATGTAACAGGCAGAAGGAAGCATCTCCGACCCCATTAAGTATATAAAAATCTTGATCAGTCGAGTCGATATAGCCATGTCCGTCTGTCTGTCCGTATGTATGAACGCGTCGATCTCAGAGACTATAAGAGCTAGAGACTACAGATTTGGAATTTAAGCTCGCCTAATCCCTAGGCAGTACAAGTTTGTTTCCGATTTTCGATAACTCTTCCCGTTTCCGATATACATATGGGATCGATAACAGCAAACAGCAACAGCCTTCTTACTTGTTGAGTATGAGTTTGGTATCGTCTCATGTATTCTATACTCATTTGAAGCATGAACACATATCAATGTACATATGTATCCATTCTTTTACTCTTGTAACTTAAGAGTGTTTTAGAAAGAATAAGCAAACCAATTGAACATTTTTTGAAGTTTACCATGGGAAATCGGTGGGCTGATGGGTATTTTGCTTTCAAATGAAATAAATTTGCTTCTTTTTTAAAATTTTGTTGTTTGATTCCTAATATGGAAAATAAGATAGGACATTTGTTAAATGTTCGACCTTCTATTTAATGTCGAAAATATGACATTGTATTACATTGTATGTTTGGCTGGATGCTAGGCAGCTGGCCAACACATGTTGTCCAGCCGCTAGGATTAAACATGCAGAGCTCAGCAGCTCTTATTTCTTAAGGCAAATTATAAACATCGACGTTCGGTTGAAGAAGTAAACAGGACACCATGAGCCTTTGATCTTTACTCAACGAACATCGACGTTTGGTTCAAGTGATCAACATGTCACTATGAGCACTTGAAAGGGTCACATAGCCGGCAATCACGAAATTTGCATGTGGCCGCTATGATGGGAAATGCCAGGCTCAGCACTTCATGAGAGGCTACCGTTTCTTCTGTTTAAGGCTTCCTAATAATAATAATTGTATTTTAGTCTCCAGTTTAATTCGGCCACTCGACAAGTCCAACCATTCCAATAAATTACTCAAGTCCGACCATCGTCGGCAAAATATCACAATAGCATTCAATGACTACGTAATCTCAAGACAGGAAAATAGGAACCTCTCTTTTTTAATAGAAACGGTAAAATCTGAAATAAGCACCTCGGGAAATGAGTTAGGATCTAGCTTCGCCAACTCCAATGAGAATCTTATTTTAAATGGATTCTCATTAGCTCGAAGCGTGCTTTTCTTTTGCATATTTGTAAGCTGCAAGAAAAACTGCTGGAAAATAAAAACAAATATGAAGTTATTATTTGCCAATGTATTAGCTTTACATTTATTATTTTCATTATTTTTAAACAAAATAATTTTTTTTTAAATTTTGTTGATGTGTCGACGGCAAAACGGCCGCAAACGGCCTAGGCCTAGGCCTTTCATTGTGTGTACATGTGTGTGTGCCCACAGGGAATAGGCAAAACGCAAAAGAACAAACAACAACACGTGATGGTTGATGTTGCTGAAGCGCACACGCTGCTCAATGCGTTTTAATACCCTTTGTTACAATAATCAATGAAATTATTAATGTGTATTTTTATACAGGAAAAAGTATTTGAGTGCATAATGTGTTTATTTTATGGTTCGTGCTAATTTGGTATTTAGTCAATTAAAACCTCTTCAATAAGTTATTAATGATATACTTAATTCCCAGTATATTCACAAGTATATGTATGATAGAAGTCATAGTTAATTATGTCACGATAAGTCATACAATTGCACAAATTAGAAGTCTATACTACCCGCCCATTAACAAGCAGATAGAACCAAAAGTCGATTATTTAAAATCTCAACTTCGGTCACCACGCAACGGCAAAATAAAGTACACTGTGAGATAGGAATACATATAAATTAGATTCTCATTGGAAATGACAAAGCAAAAGTCAAATTCATGTCCCCAGGAGCTACATTTAGAGCGGAACTTTTTCAGTAAGAAGAGATTTCTATTTTCCTGTCTTGAAATATTCGATAGTCTTTGAGCTCAAGCTGCTTTTTGCAACTTCCTTTTAGAATTTATGCTTCCTCTTTATTTTAGGATGCAGTTGAATATAAACGTAAATTAAATAAACGACCCGGCGTGATTCCTTGAATGAATTCAAAAATGTTAATAAAACTGTCAAATGCTGACATAAGAAGAGTTTTCATGTTAATACGGTGAAGTCCCAATTTTAAAGACTTCTGCAAACACAGACATAACACACCATTGTGACAGTCTTGAAGTAACGTTTTTTACAGTATTGGTCAACCCTAAACCACCCCATAGTTTTTATACCCTGATCCCATTAAAAATGGGAAATAGGGTATAATGGTTTTGTGCAAAAGTATGTAACAGGCAGAAGGAAGCATCTCCGACCCCATTAAGTATATAAAAATCTTGATCAGTCGAGTCGATATAGCCATGTCCGTCTGTCTGTCCGTATGTATGAACGCGTCGATCTCAGAGACTATAAGAGCTAGAGACTACAGATTTGGAATTTAAGCTCGCCTAATCCCTAGGCAGTACAAGTTTGTTTCCGATTTTCGATAACTCTTCCCGTTTCCGATATACATATGGGATCGATAACAGCAAACAGCAACAGCCTTCTTACTTTTTGAGTATGAGTTTGGTATCGTCTCATGTATTCTATACTCATTTGAAGCATGAACACATATCAATGTACATATGTATCCATTCTTTTACTCTTGTAACTTAAGAGTGTTTTAGAAAGAATAAGCAAACCAATTGAACATTTCTTGAAGTTTACCATGGGAAATCGGTGGGCTGATGGGTATTTTGCTTTCAAATGAAATAAATTTGCTTCTTTTTTAAAATTTTGTTGTTTGATTCCTAATATGGAAAATAAGATAGGACATTTGTTAAATGTTCGACCTTCTATTTAATGTCGAAAATATGACATTGTATTACATTGTATGTTTGGCTGGATGCTAGGCAGCTGGCCAACACATGTTGTCCAGCCGCTAGGATTAAACATGCAGAGCTCAGCAGCTCTTATTTCTTAAGGCAAATTATAAACATCGACGTTCGGTTGAAGAAGTAAACAGGACACCATGAGCCTTTGATCTTTACTCAACGAACATCGACGTTTGGTTCAAGTGATCAACATGTCACTATGAGCACTTGAAAGGGTCACATAGCCGGCAATCACGAAATTTGCGTGTGGCCGCTATGATGGGAAATGCCAGGCTCAGCACTTCATGAGAGGCTACCGTTTCTTCTGTTTAAGGCTTCCTAATAATAATAATTGTATTTTAGTCTTCAGTTTAATTCGGCCACTCGACAAGTCCAACCATTCCAATAAATTACTCAAGTCCGACCATCGTCGGCAAAATAACACAATAGCATTCAATGACTACGTAATCTCAAGACAGGAAAATAGGAACCTCTCTTTTTTAATAGAAACGGTAAAATCTGAAATAAGCACCTCGGGAAATGAGTTAGGATCTAGCTTCGCCAACTCCAATGAGAATCTTATTTTAAATGGATTCTCATTAGCTCGAAGCGTGCTTTTCTTTTGCATATTTGTAAGCTGCAAGAAAAACTGCTGGAAAATAAAAACAAATATGAAGTTATTATTTGCCAATGTATTAGCTTTACATTTATTATTTTCATTATTTTTAAACAAAATAATTTTTTTTTAAATTTTGTTGATGTGTCGACGGCAAAACGGCCGCAAACGGCCTAGGCCTAGGCCTTTCATTGTGTGTACATGTGTGTGTGCCCACAGGGAATAGGCAAAACGCAAAAGAACAAACAACAACACGTGATGGTTGATGTTGCTGAAGCGCACACGCTGCTCAATGCGTTTTAATACCCTTTGTTACAATAATCAATGAAATTATTAATGTGTATTTTTATACAGGAAAAAGTATTTGAGTGCATAATGTGTTTATTTTATGGTTCGTGCTAATTTGGTATTTAGTCAATTAAAACCTCTTCAATAAGTTATTAATGATATACTTAATTCCCAGTATATTCACAAGTATATGTATGATAGAAGTCATAGTTAATTATGTCACGATAAGTCATACAATTGCACAAATTAGAAGTCTATACTACCCGCCCATTAACAAGCAGATAGAACCAAAAGTCGATTATTTAAAATCTCAACTTCGGTCACCACGCAACGGCAAAATAAAGTACACTGTGAGATAGGAATACATATAAATTAGATTCTCATTGGAAATGACAAAGCAAAAGTCAAATTCATGTCCCCAGGAGCTACATTTAGAGCGGAACTTTTTCAGTAAGAAGAGATTTCTATTTTCCTGTCTTGAAATATTCGATAGTCTTTGAGCTCAAGCTGCTTTTTGCAACTTCCTTTTAGAATTTATGCTTCCTCTTTATTTTAGGATGCAGTTGAATATAAACGTAAATTAAATAAACGACCCGGCGTGATTCCTTGAATGAATTCAAAAATGTTAATAAAACTGTCAAATGCTGACATAAGAAGAGTTTTCATGTTAATACGGTGAAGTCCCAATTTTAAAGACTTCTGCAAACACAGACATAACATACCATTGTGACAGTCTTGAAGTAACGTTTTTTACAGTATTGGTCAACCCTAAACCACCCCATAGTTTTTATACCCTGATCCCATTAAAAATGGGAAATAGGGTATAATGGTTTTGTGCAAAAGTATGTAACAGGCAGAAGGAAGCATCTCCGACCCCATTAAGTATATAAAAATCTTGATCAGTCGAGTCGATATAGCCATGTCCGTCTGTCTGTCCGTATTTATGAACGCGTCGATCTCAGAGACTATAAGAGCTAGAGACTACATTCTTTTACTCTTGTAACTTAAGAGTGTTTTAGAAAGAATAAGCAAACCAATTGAACATTTTTTGAAGTTTACCATGGGAAATCGGTGGGCTGATGGGTATTTTGCTTTCAAATGAAATAAATTTGCTTCTTTTTTAAAATTTTGTTGTTTGATTCCTAATATGGAAAATAAGATAGGACATTTGTTAAATGTTCGACCTTCTATTTAATGTCGAAAATATGACATTGTATTACATTGTATGTTTGGCTGGATGCTAGGCAGCTGGCAAACACATGTTGTCCAGCCGCTAGGATTAAACATGCAGAGCTCAGCAGCTCTTATTTCTTAAGGCAAATTATAAACATCGACGTTCGGTTGAAGAAGTAAACAGGACACCATGAGACTTTGATCTTTACTCAACGAACATCGACGTTTGGTTCAAGTGATCAACATGTCACTATGAGCACTTGAAAGGGTCACATAGCCGGCAATCACGAAATTTGCGTGTGGCCGCTATGATGGGAAATGCCAGGCTCAGCACTTCATGAGAGGCTACCGTTTCTTCTGTTTAAGGCTTCCTAATAATCATAATTGTATTTTAGTCTTCAGTTTAATTCGGCCACTCGACAAGTCCAACCATTCCAATAAATTACTCAAGTCCGACCATCGTCGGCAAAATAACACAATAGCATTCAATGACTACGTAATCTCAAGACAGGAAAATAGGAACCTCTCTTTTTTAACAGAAACGGTAAAATCTGAAATAAGCACCTCGGGAAATGAGTTAGGATCTAGCTTCGCCAACTCCAATGAGAATCTTATTGTACATGGATTCTCAATAGCTCGAAGCGTGCGATGCGCCAGACGAAGATTTGTGCCGTTGTGTGGTGGCCGAAGTTGAGATTTTAAACATTCGACTTTTGTTTCTGTCTGCTTGCTATGCCTCAAATGGGTGGGTAGTATAGACTTTATATGATTTTTGTGCAATTGTATGGCTAATCGTGTGATACTTAACTATGACTTCTATCATACATGTACGTGTGTATATATTAGGAGTTGGGTAGATCATTAAAGACTTATTGAAGAGGTTTAAAATGACTTAATACCATATTAACACTAACCATAAAAAAAACTCATTCAGCTTTCAAATACTTGTCTGTGTATTAAAAATATACATAAATAATTGCATTGACTTGTATTGAATATTGTAATAATGAGTATTTATACACATTGAGCAGCGTGTGCGTTTCAGCAACGACAACCGGCACATGTTGTTGTTGTTTGTTCTTTTGCGTTTAGTAGTTTTCCCGTTAAACGCAGACACATGAATACACAAAAAGCCGGCCCAAGCCCATACGCAGCAGGCCAGCTGCAGACAATTTGCCTTCGACACCAATGAGCATACAAACACAAACAAACATATACAATATATGTATAAGGTATAAATACTCATTATAACAATATTCAATACAAGTCAATGCAATTATTAATGTATATTTATAATACACAGACAAGCATTTGAAAGCTACATGTGTTTATCTTATGGTTAGTGTTAATTTGGTATTAAGTCATTTTAAACCTAATCAATAAGTCATTAATGATCTACCTAACTCCTAATATAGACACACGTATATGTATGATAGAAGTCATAGTTAAGTATCACACGATTAGCCATACAATTGCACAAAATCATATAATGTCTATACTACCCACCCATTTGAGGCATAGCAAGCAGACAGAAACAAATGTCGAATATTTAAAATCTCAACTTCGGCCACCACACAACGGCACAAAGAAGTACAGCAACAACAAATCTTCGTCTGGCGCATCGCACGCTTCGAGCTATTGAGAATCCATGTACAATAAGATTCTCATTGGAGTTGGCGAAGCAATATCCTAACACATTTCCCGAGGTGCTTACTTCAGGTTTTATCGTTTCTCTTAACAAAGAAGGGTAGCTATCATCCCGTCTTGTAGTATTACATAGTCATTGGGCTGTGGGCAACGATAATGTAATACTACAAGATTGGATGATAGCTACCCCTCTTTGTTAACAGAAACGATAAAACCTGAAGTAAGCACCTTACCGTATTACGATATTGTTGAATACGATATTGCGTCCGATGCGCCAGACGAAGATTTGTTGTTGCTGTATTTCATTGTGCCGTTGTGTGGTAGCCGAAGTTGAGATTTTAAATATTCGACTTTTGTTTCTGTCTGCTTGCTATGCCTCAAATGGGTGGGTAGTATAGACTTTAAATGAACTTTGTGCAATTGTATGGCTAATCGTGTGATACTCAACTATGACTGCTAACATACATATACGTGTGTATATATTGGCAAATGGGTGGATCATTAATGACTTATAGAACACGTTTAAAATGACTTAATACCAAACTAATACTAACCATAAGATAAACACATTTAGCTTTCAAATACTTGTCCGTGTATTATATATATACACAAGTAATTGCATTGACTTGTATTGGTTATTGTAATAATGGGTATAAAAACACATTGATCAGCGTGTGCGTTTCAGCAACGACAACCGGCACGTGTTGTTGTTGTTTGTTCTTTTGCGTTTTGCCTTTTTCCCGTTAGACTCAGACACATGAATACACAAAACGACGGCCCAAGCCCATACGCAGCAGGCAAGCTGCAGACGATTTGCCTTCGACATCAACAAGCATACAAACACAAACACACATATGTATGTACATACTCATTGATCGGCAACAACAAAATTTTAAAATACAAGTATGAAGGCTTTCTGCATGTACAGACAGACCATGACCTACGACAAACTCTAAACAGCAAAACAAAAACAAATCCAAACAAAACTCACATGCATACGCACAAATACGGACCTAGGCCTAAGCCACCCTGAATCCGTTTGGCGATCGGCAAATCAACAACATTT
>JAWNNW010001038.1:0-226292 GCA_035044465.1 Scaptomyza tumidula
ATATTACATAGTCATTGATTGGTTTCTGTCTGCCTGCTATGCCTCAAATTTGTGCAATTGTATGGCTACATAACTATGACTTCTATCATACATACATATACGTGTGTGTATATTGTGAACTAGGTAGATCACTTATGACTTATTAAACTAATTTAATATGACTGAATACCAAATTAACACTAACCATTAAATAAAAACATTTTGCACTCAATTCTTGTCCCTGTATTAAAAATATACATTAATAATTGCATTGCCTTGTATTGATTATTGTAATGATGGGTATAAAAACACATTGAACAGCGGGTGCGTTTCAGCAATGTCAACAATCACGTGTTGTTGTTATTATTATTTTTGCGTTTTGTCTATTCTTATTCCCGTTTGATGCACACACATGCACACACACAATCAAGGGCCTAGGTTAGCTGCAGACTTTTAAGCGTCGGCCAAAGATTATGTAAACAAACAAATACATTCTCATGTGTCGTCACAACAAAATTTTATAATATAATCAAATTAATTATTATTTTTTCTTAATATGAAATAAATGTATTATTTATTCACATAATATATACATTAAATATGTATATATATTCATTTATATGTAAGAAAAAACCAAACGAAATAAAAAAAAAAAAAATAACTAGCGTTTGAACCCGGCTCGACTATTGCTCTAGCAACCGCTCATACAGCTGAGCCACGATCGGATGCTGCACTCTCATTTATGATAATCTTATATATGCGCTTAATTTCCAATTGCTTTTTTAGCTTTGCACTTCTTGTAGTCTTTAAACAAAAGAGGTAAGCAAAAATATGTGCGCGATTTTCTTTGAATCTGTGTGTAAATTTTAATTTTGCTTTGCATTTATGCTTTTAAATTCGATCGACCCGGTTGTAAATTAAAAAGTTTAAAAAAATACAAAAAACAATCCGATTTTTTCAAATCTAAACATTTCAAACGGTCAATATTAATTGATATTTTATTTGCCATATCGGAAATATGGAAAACATTCAAAAAGTGGCTTATACGTGTTCGGTGAAAGGCTGCGTTGGCGGCTCAAAATTGTTTCGCGTTCCACAAGAAAGTGCTAGTGCGTGGTGCGAAAATCTTCAAATAAACATTGATGATTTAACCACCCACACTAGAGTGTGTGATCTTCACTTTGAAGAGAAGTGTTTATTAATAAGAAAATTGAAAGGTGGTTCTATGCCCACGCTGCAACTAGGTATGTTTTAATGCGTGCAAATATGAATGGCAGTGTTCTAAGCATTCGCCAAACATGTTTGATAATTGTTTATATATATATATATATTATTGGACGTAGATGTACTAACGGAAAGTACATTCAAGTGGCCCAGCGATACCAAGCACCGGCTTGTTAACGCGCGGACCCTCGCACAAAGTGACCCACCACCCGCCCATCCGACCGAGGGGCGCACCGCGTTGCGTGCGGTTACGATGATCGCGAACATGTAGACAAATGACATGACAATTTTTTTTAGTAAGCATGCAGAAGTGGTACTAGTTATTAGGTGGGAAAGATCATTATATATATATATTATATGTTTTTTTTAGTACTGTGATTGTTTTTTTAGCTGTCATTATCATTGTTGTGATTGTTTGTGCTTCTGCAAGATGTCTTGCTCATTCCGTAAGTGTCTGTCCGATTATATGTGTAATCGATATCATTTCATATAAACTTTAAAGGCAAATATTATATATAATAATAAAATATTTATATTTGATTAAAAACAAGCGCTTTACTATCGTTACAATCGTAAGAAACTATCGACACACACACACACACGCTAACACAATCACGTTAACTATCCACCGGCTCCCTGAAATTGGGCAATGTCGATGGGAGTATCCATCAAACGTGTCCACATTTTATGAGCAGATATACGTTTGGCGATCTTCTTGCTCATGCCCTTGCCCACCTCACGAATGCTTAATATGGCACAAGCCACCGTAAACAGAGGGTCATGAGGCATTCCCTCTACATAAATGGTTGTATATGATGGTAGCGGCCAATGCTGCCGCACACACTTTTCTTGTAGCCAGCCAACTGGATTGCCCTCAATCAGTCCACCGGCATCGCTGCCACTGCCGGGAGCATTGCCATCGCCATCCCCATAGCCATCGCCACCATTGTCTACCGGCAGTGTGCTGCCAACTGGATTGCCCTCAATCAGTCCACCGGCGTCGCTACCACTGCTGGGAGCATTGCCATCCCCACCATAGTTATTATACGACACAACAAAATTTTGTATTTATTCAATCAAATTATTTTCTTGTAATATGAAATAAATGTATGATTAATACACATAACATTAACATTAAATCTATATATAAATGCATTTTTATTTAAAAAAAAACCAAATAAAATAAAAAAATTGGAAAAAAATCTTCGTTACGAGCGTTTGAACTCAGCAGCAGCTACGCCACTGTCAGACACTGTTTATCCTCATGTTAATGTGTGGTGTACTATGAGCTACTAAAACCGAACAACACGATCACAGGCAAGGTCTACCGACGACAACTGATGCGTTTGAGCCGAGCATTGAAGGAAAAACGGACGGAAACGGTCGCAAGACACGATAAAGTTATTTTACTGCACGATAATGCTCGGCCACATGTTGCACAGCCGGTCAAAACATACTTAGAAACGCTGAAATGGGAACTTCTACCCCACCCGCTGTATAGCCCAGACATTGCCCCGTCGGATTACTATCTCTTCCGGTCGATGCAACACGGCCTGGCTGACCAGCACTTCTCCAATTATGATGAAGTCCAAAATTGGATCGATTCGTGGATTGGCGCCAAACCGGTTGACTTTTTTCGAGATGGTATCCGTCAATTGCCAGAAAGATGGGAAAAAGTTGTGGTCAACGATGGGCAATACTTTGAATATTAAATTTGTAATCATTTTTTCGCAATAAAGCATTGATTTTCGAAAAAAAAACCGCACGAATTAACCGATACACCTATTACTTTAATATATGAGCTTAGTTTTAAATGCTTATTTTAAGCTTAAATCTTTTTTTAGTCTTAATACTTAAGGCAAGCAAAAACAAGCGCGCATTTATGCTTTGAATGTCTAGCAACACGGTTGTGAATGTTAAAGTTATAAATAATTGCGATACCAATCAGATTTTTTCAAATCTAAAATATCTATATTATAAAAATAATAATAATAATCATAATAAACATGGACAACAAAAAAAAAGGTTGCATTGTTGAAGGCTGCGTTGGTAGCAGAAAGTTATTTCGTGTTCCCGAAAGAAGTGCTAGTACGTGGAAAGGAAAATGGAAAAGGAATGCGTTTCCGTACGGAAATTAAAATTTGTATCTATGCCCACGCTGCAACTGGGTAAGTTTAAATTCACGCAAATATGAATAGCGGTGTTCTAAGCATTCGCCAAACATGTTTAATAACTATTTATATTTGTTTGTTTGTAGCTGCTGCTGAGTTCAAACGCTCGTAACGAAGATTTTTTTTCCATTTTTTTTAATTTTATTTGGTTTTTTTTAAATAAAAATGCATTTATATATAGATTTTATGTTAATGTTATGTGTATTAATCATACATTTATTTCATATTACAAGAAAATAATTTGATTGAATAAATACAAAATTTTGTTGTGTCGTATAATAACTATGGTGGGGATGGCAATGCTCCCAGCAGTGGTAGCGACGCCGGTGGACTGATTGAGGGCAATCCAGTTGGCAGCACACTGCCGGTAGACAATGGTGGCGATGGCTATGGGGATGGCGATGGCAATGCTCCCGGCAGTGGCAGCGATGCCGGTGGACTGATTGAGGGCAATCCAGTTGGATGGCTACAGGATAAGTGTGTGCGACAGCATTGGCCGCTACCATCATATACAACCATTAATGTAGAGGGAATGCCTCATGACCCTCTGTTTACGGTGGCTTGTGCCATATTAAGCATTCGTGAGGTGGGCAAGGGCATGAGCAAGAAGATCGCCAAACGTATAGCTGCTCATAAAATGTGGACACGTTTGATGGATACTCCCATCGATATTGCCCAATTTCAGGGTGCCGGTAGATAGTTAACGTGATTGTATTTCCCATTATAAATATGCAAATTACCAATGCAACAGAATCTGGTGTACTGAAAAATAATGATTCTGAAGTTGTTAATTTTGAGCACATTGACAATATCCCAAAACTGGAACATATTGAAGAGCCAGTTGGATGCCCTCGTTGCGAGCTACACTGCCGCAACGAAAAATATTGGCAAAATGCACACTTCAAGCTCAGCACAAAGTATGAAAATTTGAGGGTGCAGTTCGAGAAACTGCAAAAAAAAAAATCGCGGCTCTCGAAGAAAATAATATGAACTGGACTGAATTATGCGTAAAGATGAGCAATAACACGATAGAGATTCCCGAAAGTATTAATGAGGGCTCAAAGTTTTTTGCCTCACTGCTGTTGAAGACCAAACATGTCGAAAAGTTAAACGACATGGAGATAAACCTTTTGATGAATCTAAACTACACATCATCATACCAGTTTATGCGAAATGCATTAAATTTCAATCTTCCGAGTCCCAGGACATTAGTAAATTGGAGCCCTGTTAGAATGATTTCTCCGGGCAATAATGCGAAAGTCTGTATTAGCATAGCGAAGCTTGTGCAAAATATGTCAGAGAGCGAACGGAACTGCGTTATCCTCTTTGATGAGATACACGGACGTTCCGAGCTAAAATACGTGGATAATAGCACAACAGACAGTATTGACGGCTTTATCGATTTTGGGCAAGGTTTCCGAGAACCTTTGATAGCCAATAGTTTTCTATTTTTTCAAATCAAAGCCATTGTGCAGCGGTGGAAATATATGTTTTCGTATTATTATATATATTGCACCAATGCGAAAACAACGTCCGAAAACGTATATTTCCACCGCTGAACAATGCCTTAACTCTCTTAAACATATCAAACACATCTTAAACATTAAAGAAAATCTATTTATAGATAACAACTAAATACTGTTCCTTAAACTAATTTAAGATATTTAATAGCTTGGTTCAGGGTATCTTTAAGTCTGGCTCTCCCGACTTGTGCCTCTACACATGTTTGGGCTAATGACTTTGAGTTGGTATGTGACGAACGGAAGCTCGTACTTGATGCACAAATAAGGGCTGAGCCCTGACTAGGTTAAAGCTTAAACCACTTGGGAATTACAAGCTCGTCTATTCGGGGTTTCTCGACTAGACTCTTTTTATACCCCGATCCTATTAAAAATGGGAAAAAGGGTTTACTGGTTTTGTGCAAAAGTATGTAACAGGCAGAAGAAAGCATCTCCGACCCTATAAAGTATGTATATTCTTGATCAGCATCAACAGCCGAGTCGATATAGCCCTGTCCGTCAGTCTGTATGTACGAACGCGTCGATCTCAGAGACTATAAGAGCTAGAGACTCCAGATTTGGAACTTAAGCTCGCCTAATCCCTAGGCAGTACAAGTTCCTTTCCGATTTTCGATAACTCTTCCCGTTTCCGATATACACATGAGTTCGATAACAAAAAAATCTTGAATTTTGAAAACTTTGAGATGCAATTTCAATTATAAAACAAAATAATGACAATCTGTGAAATTTTTATCGAAATCGGATAATAAACACCGGAGATATGGGACATTGAAGTTTTGTATGCACTATGCTGTATGCGCGTACACACACACACACATACTTGCAAGCACTGACTGTACGCGGAAAGTATAGGGATCAGGGTATCGTCTAGTCGGGATATCTCGACTAGAGCCTTCTTACTTGTTTTTAATATCCATGTGGAAATATTTGAAAATTGGGTCAACTGCTGGAGTATTTTGTTCACACTGTCAATAACAGTCTTAGTGACGAACACTCTTAGGTAAGACATCTTTTAGCCCACAATGATGCGCATAAATACCTATGGGTTAGACTAAGCATGTTACAGAGGCAGTTTGGCGTATCAGGCCAACGCAGTATAGGCTGGCTCCCAAACGCCAAAAGTAAGCTGTCGTTTAGAAGCAAAATGCGTATATACATGGCTATTCCGCCACAATTCTGGAAATATGGCATCCTTTAATTCGGCATGTCTGCAAAATCGAATCCTAACAAGATTGTAGTGGCGAGAGTTTTGCGAAAAACATTTATATATAGACCTGGAGAAGCTTGCCAACCACCCCAACCAACCGACATTAATGGTCCTTAGATGCATAGCAAGGATTAGGCTCCAAATAACTCACTCGACAGATCTGTCAAATTTAAATAATTTAATTTTTTTTTTAAATTTTCAAAAAAAATGTATCGACGGATCGTTCACTATTTTCGCTTTTTGAATTTAATACTCTTTTATTTAAAGACCAGAAAATATCAAGGAAAGCGGTGTATAAGACCACTTTGTCTTGTCGACGAACGAAGATAAGTGTTTCAGGTTTCATTTTCTATGAATAAAATTAATAAATAATTGGCCTTTTTTTTAAGGTACTACGTCCAATAATATATGTATATCAATCTTCATTCACCTTTCAAAGGCTCATGAGCGGCCAATGTGTGACACTGCTTGAGGGAATCAGCCGGCTCAACCTAAAACAACCTTTTTGTTGAAATGTTATTTATTGCTGATGTTATAACAAAAAACAAAATAAACAATAAACTCATTATACAAGTTTGAACCAATTGGCTTATTGGCCTTGTTTCAGCTGCAGCATCAACCCCATACGTCTTATACACATATACAAATCCATATGTATTTATAAAAGCATATTATATTTGCCAACAGGTTGCTGCCAGCCAGCATCAGGACATATGTTTTCTCTATTTTTGTTGTTGTCCCACGCACACACACAAACATGCTGAATACGCTTTTTACGCACACAACAAATTTTGCATACTACCTTAGTATCCTTTCATTCTCACTTGAGTTGCGTCTGACTCAAACAAAACAACGCTCCACATTGCTCATTTACATCCAATGACCTCGGGTGTACTAAGCAACATTCTACACCACCCCCAAACTCTGTGGCTTATTCTCTCTCTCTCTCTCTCTCTCTCTCTCTCTGATTGTATGCATATTGTATGACTTTGCACTTTGCAGTGGAAATAGTATAAAAATTCTTATTTGATTTTGCGATTGCTGTTTGGTAACTGCCGGGCAAGTGTGTATGAACATTCATGGTTTTCTTTGTTTTGCTGTTAGTCTCCGTTAACGTAAATGCAAAACGGAGACCGGAAATATAACTTGTCGTACTGGCCGCTGAAAACAACATTGATAACATGGCAAGAAGCCAAACGTAACAAGTAAGAAGGTTCTAGTCGAAAAATCCCGACTAGACGATACCCTGAACCTTATACATTACAGTCAGTGCTTGGAAGTATGTGTGTGTGTGTATATACGCACATACTGCATACTGCATACTTTAATGTTCCATACCTCCGGTTTTTTTTTACCCGATTTCAATTAAAATGGCACAAACTTTCATTATTTTGTTTAATTATTCAAATGGCATCTCAAAGTTTTTCAAATTCAAGATTGTGTTGTTATCGAGTTTGAGTTTTTCTCGAATGATCTAACTGTAGCAAAATAAAGGCCGTGACAAAAGTTTAATCTCGATAGCTCAAAAGCTTAGATACATATGTGTGAATGTTATGCCTGCAATGCTTTACACATTATATTTACTTACTTTCTTACTTGACTTTACACAAGAAGTTGTTTAGGAAAATAACTTTTCATGTAACATTTTAAAACAATAATACGCAAACTACTCACACTATTAAACAGGGTAACAAAAACTCACTTAAAATATTTCGCTCAACGCAAGAGAGTGAAGCCAAAACGAGTCGTTTGCTAGTCCTTTAACACAAAACTCAACTCAGTTGGCAGCCGATGTGTTCAGTCCGTCCTCGGCTCTCGTGCGCTACAAACGTTGCTTTTTGCAGGCGCATGTAAAAAGAACTTATAATAATAATCCAAAGGAGCAATAACAAAAACCAAAAGGCACAAAACAAGAACAAAACAACAGTAGCAAATGAAAAAGTGTCGGCTAGACAGTTAGTATTGTTGGGCTTGATATTAGCCGAGTTACGAGTCAACAGTGCACTCACGTACGCAATACCATTTCAGTTGCATTTCGGTTGTGCAAGTGTTAAAGTACAAGTGAAAGTAAAAAGTTAAAATAATAAAAGAGTCATTGCAGCTGCCGAAGTATTTTAGCAGTGTTGTGTAATCGGCTTTTCTTAAGTTAAATCGATTGATTAGCTATCGAGCAATCAGCATTGTGATCGTGGCCCGTTACTTAAATGCCATTTCATTAGCCAGTGTAAATGTTTGTTCGTATGAGTGTATGTGTGTGCTTGTGTCCCTAATGGTATTTGTGTGTGACACACTTTGTTGTTGCTGTTGATGTTCTTGTTCTTGTTTTGGTGCTTGTCTTTGTCGCTATTGTTGTTGCTCCTATTCCTTACTCAATGTCCTTGATGTCGTCGCTGCGTCTGTAACCTAAAAACAAAAAAAAATATTTTATTAAATATATATGTATCTTTAAACAGTGAACACACTCGCACAAAATAATCAAAAGGAAAATTAAACAAAAAATAAAATATAAATGGAAAATTTCTTCAAATACAGCCACGTTCACAGTTCATAGTTGTGGAGAAGCGTTTGGGAACAAAAGCCAAGCATACTTTTTGGAGGTTTACGTCATGTTTGTCTTCGCTTAGCGGCGCTCTATATTTATGTTTATATATATTATGTTCAACTGAGCAAGTCTGTGTGCCACCAACGTTTGTGTATGTACTTGTTCTTGTACACGTCGATGTATTGGTGTTCGTTTAACGGCCTAATATCCAGCGATTCCATACTTTCAAGGCCCTCGCTTCGTAATATGCATGACAACTACATTTTGATGTCAACACAGACAAATACAAGCGTAGTTCGAGATACATATATTAAGTGTACAAACTGTTTATACTGTGTGTCAACTGTTTGACTAATGCAAAAGTCAACAAGCTGCACTTCCAATTCCCTCTAATTAGACAGCTAGCTGAGCTGTTTGTACAGATATACGTAAGTGTTCTCCTCTATATCTATATATATACATATATATTTGTTTAAAAATACTGGCCTACATATGTGAATGCATTCACATATACAATTTATACATACATAAACCTACATAAATCAAACATAATTGGAAGCGCTTGTCTTGTCTCCAATAAATATTCATTTCCATGCTTAACTCCATTTAAATTAAAAAATTACGAAACACAGCTACACTCTTCCCAACACGTATGCTTTTAAAATCGTTGAACTTAGAAAAGTTATAAATATTGCTTTTTTATGCAATTAATTCTACACGTATATGTTGTGCTTTGACATTGATTATGATTTGAGCCTTACTGTAAATGGTAGACTTACGTAAATAATAAAATATGCATGCAACTTTTTTTGACTAGGTTCTACATTATGGTGTTGAAAATTTTATTAGTTCTATTTAAAAATTATATTTTTGATATTTATGCTACGGAAGGCACAAAACGAACCTACCAGTAATAATAACAATCAAAAATCAGATTCTATTTAAATTTCGGTTTTACCCTACATCCCTGAACCCATTAAATGTGTTTTTTTCCAAAAGAATGTAACAAATGAAGCATCTTCAACCCCATAAATAATATATATTTTTAATCATCATCAACATCGAAGCCGATAAAGACATGACTCTCATGTCCGTTTGTCTGTTTGAACGTGTCGATCGCAGACTATTAAAGCTACAGACTTCACATTTAGAAAATAAGTTTTTTTAGCATAGGAATAACAAGTTTGTTCCAAACTATCGAAATCGATAAGAAACAACGTATATATCGAATATTAAAGTTTCGTCTTATATTAATTGTAAAAAGGCATAACAAGTTTGTTCCAAACTTTCGATTACTCTTCCGGTTTACACATGTTATCAATAATATTTCGATTTTTGATTGCTTTAATAAGAAAATAGTTATAAAAACACAAAATAAAAAGATCTGTTGGTACATCATCGATAAGAAACAACGCCTATAGCGAATATTAAAGTTTCGTCTTATATTAATTGCCACTAAAGTGCGGAAATGACCATATGCATAAAGTTAATGATTCAGAGTATCTCCTAATTGAGCTTTTGATTAACATTTTTATACCCAGAACCCATTGAAAATGGGTAAGGTTGCCCAGTCCCGAGGTAACTCGGATAACTCGGATAACTCTTCGCGTTTCCGTTATACACATGCAATCGTTAACAACAAATTCTTGAAATTTTAAAACTTTGAGACGTCGTTTAAAACATAAGACGAAATAAGGATAATCTGAGAAATTTTAAGAATTTTATTGAAATCGGTTGACAAACATTGGAGATATGGGACACCGAAGTTAAGTTAAGTTTGCAGGATGCGCGTACACACACATACTTGCAAGCACTGACTGTACACATAAAGTAAAGGGTTCAGGGTATCGCCTAGTCGGGATTTCTCGTATACAGACTTCTTACATGTTTACTCTACTTCTGATAATATTTCATCATCACAATTCTATTTAATGTGATCCACAATTTTTTCTCCGAGCGGTAGAGAGCTGTAACTTGAATTGGTATTTAGTTTTAAAAGAATTTTCATACATTTGTTCAAGGGAGATTTTTTCTCTCTCTGCATTGAAGCCTGTCACATTTGATCAAAATTATTCATTTCCTGTCCGCTTCACATGTCAATGCCAATTGGTTCGGCAAATCCTCTGAGAATCTCGGATACAAATTGCATTAGCTTCTTGTTGTCGGCAGCTATATTAATAAATGGGCGAAGTGGGATAAGAGTGGGTTTAAAAATTGTTTGACATTTGGAGTAGCCGATGACATTTTCATGTGTATGTGTATGAGAATCTGACCTTTCGTATATGTTTATGTGTACACGTGTGCTGGATTACTCTTTTTACGTTTAATGTGAAAACATAATCATACGTCAGTCCATCACCATGGTGAGTGTTACCGGGAGATATGTACGTTTATAAATGTGAATGACTTTCTCATAATGCCGCTGACAGTCTGTCATATGCACAGCAGACACATTGCCGCATATCGCAGTACCGCAATCAGCTAAGCAATGCGTTAAATGCAACCACGCGAATATACAGGAGATAGGAAAAAGGCAGCAAGTTGTTTGCCAGATGATTCATTTCCATTGCGAATATTCGAGATTGCGTTTGCCTACTCTGAGTTATATCTTTACTATATTACTTTACTTCACTACAGAAATGTTAGCAAATACAAATGTATCTCTTCAATAAGCGAGGAAAGCAAAAAGCTTTCCGACCAGACTTATTGCAAACAGCGTGGAAGTAAACAGTGTGATTTTGAATTTAGCAAATGAGTTGAACAACTTTAAATTGGTAAAAAAAAAATGAAATATACAATATAATAATTTGAGACATAGTTTTCGAAGTTTCTTTTACTGTCAACCTTTTATCCTTTTGCTTTCCAGCCATTAGGCATGTTTATATTGCTTATGTAATGGTATTTAGCTGATGTTTTGGTTCTGACTTTTAATCTTATTCTTCTGTCATCTTCGATTTGTAAACGTATTTAAACCCAGTTTTTTTCTATCCCGAAAGCTAGATAACCGTTGGTAATATCACATTGTGTATTGGTAGGGGTGTCAATCTGGCCTGCAACATTGCACCAACATAACAAGATGCCACCACCTGCAAACCCGTGCAATTTCTCCTCCTCTTCTCTTGTCGGCACTATATTCTCGATTTGAAATATTTTTCTATGGCGCTGCAGCCGGTGTTTTCATTTTGCCCATAGAAAATCAAAGTATTTGACATGTGGCAGGCATGTCAGGATACACGTTTTTTTGCATGTGTATATCTACGTGAATGTGAAAGGCAAGAGCAACTATCAGAGGCAGCCATCAATTTAACCAATCAACTATTCTCGGATATTTCTCTGTCAAAAGTTATGTATTTCATACATATGTATTTCTCTTGTATTAGTTGAATGTTTTATATAATTTGGAGATACTCTTGAATTACATAATTCAATGTTAACATTCAATATTTAAAGCAACAAAACGAATTATATTTAACTATTAAATACTTTTTTAAGGGTTAATTTTTACTGAACACAAAAACCTTACTTTATTAGTTTACGAACCAAACTTACAACCTGCTCCGTATGCAATTTATTTTTTCTGCTGTTCGACTTCGAAATAAATTACCACCTCACAATAATATATATCAAAGAGAAGAAAATAATAATACTTATATATGTTTTAATACAAAATAAAAATTAAAAAAAAAGAAGGTTTTTGTAGTGTAAAGTAAAAGAAATGTTAAATATTTTGCACAAAACCATTATACCCTTGTTAGCCATTTTCAATGGGTGCCATGAATGCCAAAATAAAAAGTATGTATGCAGGTGACGAGTAGTATTGATATTAACTGGGTGAAATCACTTGATACTATTTCAATGGCACCCCAAACACTTAACTGCGCTTCGCTTATATAAATTGCGCAAAAGTATTATATATTATAGGAATGAAATAAATGCAGGCACGCTATATAAACGTTTTTTCAACGCTGTTGGCAGGATTCACGTATATTTGATGGAAGGGACATAACGGCCAAGTTATTCTCAGTTCAAATCTGTTTGCAAAATTAAAAAGGATTCTTAACATTTCAAAAATATTTTTTGTTTGCCTATCGAAACTTCAGAGTCAAATTGTCAATCTATTTCCTAACTTCCTTGCCGTTCAGTTACGAAAATTATGCAAATTCAATGGTCTCGGCAATTTACAATATGCGCTTCCATACTCTCTTCCCACAAATCAATGAGCACCAGCTAATATTGCGCTTGCCACCTAATTGGCTTTTTGCCTTCTTTTTGTTCTTTTGCCATCTATTAATAACAAAATTAATATTTATTAATTAATTAAATTATCTTTACAATGTTGACAAGCTGTTTTAATTAATTTTCCTTACGAAACATCGATGCTATAATTTTGTATTTTTCTACTTATACTCTGTTCACGCAATTTGCTCCTGTATATTTAACTGAAAGCTTGTTTATTCGTCACCGACGCAATTTGAAATGCTTAACAAGATTCGCAATGGGCAGACAAGCATCAAATACAAGCCGGCGGGGTATAAGTCATTATATAATTTTAAAGCATTGTGACTGTGGAATCTTAAAGTCGATCACTTGTCTTTTGCTCTTATTGTGTATCTTAGTCATAAATTTGGTTTTTTGCGTTAAGTGTAGAATAAAAATTTGTCAAAATAATAAAAGGACGCTTCTGAATAAAATTGGACAATTTTATATGACAATATGTAGGCATAATTGACAGTTATGATTTATTGCGCAATCTTGTCGCATGACATGACAACAATAACAGGAAGCCAACGAGCCAGACGAAAAATAAATTAAATGGCCATAATTATAGCGCCGAGCTGTTGGCTTTAAGACGAAGTCCCAACTCAAATGTTTTAGGATATTATGTATACAAGCATATATATATTTTCAAAGATATGTTACTAATTGATGAGTGCACATTTACATAAACGGATGTATATGTATACTATATGAAAAACATATAACAAAGTTCAAGTACATTCTTATACATATGTGTTTTTATGATTTTGGCATAACATGCGACATATGTGGCTTAATTTAAAAGAAGGAGCAACACCATTGTCAGCATTAAAAACAACAACAGGAATTTATTTTGAACTTTGCCAAGTTTTCATTATTCAAAGTGAGCAATGTTGTTTTCTTGGTAATTTTTATACCCTGCACCCATTAAAAATGGGAAAAAGGGTATAATAGTTTTGTGCAAATGTATGTAACAGGCAGCAGGAAGCATCTCCGACCCGATAAAGTATATGGTTTCTTGATCAGCATCAACAGCCGAGTCGATATAGCCATGTCCGTCTGTCCGTCCGTCCGTCTGTCCGTCTGTCCGTATGTATGAACGCGTCGATCTCAGAGATTATAAAAGCTAGAGACTCCAGATTTCGATAAGCTAGCCTAATCCCTAGGCAGCACAAGTTTGTTTTCGATTTTCGATAACTCTTCGCGTTTTCGATATACACATGGGATCGATAACAAAAAAATCATGAATTTGGAAAACATTTAAAACATTAAACAAAATCATGACAATCTGTGAAATTTTTACTGAAATCGGTTTAGAAACACCGGAGATATGGGACATTGAAATTGTATATATATTATATATATATTACACACACACACATACTTGCAAGAACTGACTGTACCCGTAAAGTATAGGGATCAGGGTATCGCCTAGTCGGGATTTCTCGACCAGAGCCTTCTTACTTGTTTTATTCTGGGTAGGCATTTATAATTTGGCAAAGAGCGGACATATATGTCTTAAAAATTTCTGTTTAATATTCGTATATGTATGTGTTTGAAAGACACGTGCATTGTCGTTCATTTTTCATTATCATAAAAAAATCAAGGCTAATGAAATGCGACAACAATTCTAATGAATCTCTAAAACATTATTATTGACTTTATTAGTTCATTCAGCAAAATCATTGAAAATCTCACTCTCAGTATGCATTTTGAATATTTATGCATTTATTTAATTAGAATAAACACATAAATTTTTGTATTAAAGTGGTTTATTCTATATTTAAAATGGAGTGCTCAACACCTAGTATCAACAAGTAAGACGGCTCTAGACTAGACGATACCTTGAACCCTGTACGTTACGATTACAGTCTGTGCTTGCAAGTATATTTCTGTGTGCGCATACATCAATGTTCCATATCTCCGGTGTTTCTCAATCAATTTCATTAAAATTGCACAGATTGTCAATATTCTGTTTAATTTTTCAATCGCTGTCTCAAATTTTTAAAAAACCAAGGTTTTGTTTGTATCGATCCCATGTGTATATTGGAAACGGGAAGACATCGAAAATAGTTAACAAACTTGTACTGCCTAGGGATAAGGCGAGCTTAAGTTCCAAATCTGAGTCTCAAGCTTTTATAGTCTCTGAGATCGACGCGCTCAAAAATACGGACGGACGGACGGACCGACGGACATGTCTACATCGACTCGGCTGTTGATGCTGATCAAGAATATATATACTTTATGGGGTCGGAGATGCTTCCTTCTGCCTGTTACATCCATAACGTTGATTTGCAGATCCTCACAAAAACTCGTTAAACTTTTAAGTTTAAGCATTAGTGTTGATTATTGTGCGGAAACACTTCTCTAAGTATTATTAACACACATTTGGTAAAAAAGATAACATTAAACCGGTGTGTTTTCGTCAGTCAATAAAGAAACATTCTACCTATGAACCAAGACCAAAGGCAAGAACATTGCTTGTCGGATGTAGTATGCTATCAGTTGATTTGATTTGATTTGACAGTATTACGCTGTTATTTTGTTAATGAATGAGTATGAGAGAATGAAAATGAGAATTTTAAGATTGTAAATCAGGTACGCGCTAATCAAAAATGCGCCCGTTCTTTTTAGAATGTTATAGTAAGCATCAAATATAATATTTTGGTTATAAATCGATTAGGTCGTAAACTCAAGTGAATTGGTTTTAACACTACGCAAATCTTATCGCTTGATTATTTAAAAGGGTAGGAAGTAGCCTCTTATATTGTATAGACCTTATCATAAACTAATGTAAAGTTCCTTGCTCGTGGCTTCGCAAAGCTATCACAAAGTATTCAATTATTAAAAATACTTATAAATTGCTTGAAATATTTATTTTTTGCTGGTTCTGTTATTAGTTGGCAATTCCGGTATTATCTCGAATCCAGTCCAGATAACCTGTTACACGGGTAACCAGTGGTGTGTAACCAGTGGACCACCAGAGTTACCACTGCAGGTGGACCTGCCGCCGGATGTGTTGATACAGATGGTGTTATCGGTGTTATAAAGTGACCGAAAGCATTGCGACAATCATCATTGCTAATGATCTGAACGTCAACGCAGTTGAGATAGTTGTCCATGCCACTATCATTGAAGGTGTGTCCCCAGGCCCCTGTAGCTGTTGTACCGATCATTAAAGATAGGCATCTCCACCTTATTAACCAAATTCCAGAAGTCCACATTGGGTGCGCGAATCAAAGCAATATCGTTGTAAAGATCGTCATTGAAGTGGGGATGACGGATCTGATCATTGCCACTCGACCAGTGAGTAAACTTTGCTCCAGAACGATAAGTGGAACCATAAAAGATAGTCACACCCGATCCATGATTGACGCAGTGAGCAGCAGTCAAGACCCAAGTGTGGCCAACAATCGAACCACCAACCACCATCAAAGCTCGGACCCACAATGTAGGGCACCTTCCCTTCGTAGGCTGCATAACCGTTTGTAATTCGTCCCTCAATATTGTTTTTTGGCTATCCATTACCTTCAAGGGTTATCTAACTTCCTCTGTGGGCACTTGCACTTGCACTTGCTGCAACCACAGCCAGGACTAGGAAAACAAACAGTTTCATTTTGAACAGTTTACTCTGGAGACTTGCTAACTGTTTTCATGTTTTTATACGTTTTGTGGTCTGTTGACTGTTTTGAGTGTAATCGCGGCTTTACTTTTAGTTTACGAAAATTTGTATATGAGCCAACAAATTCTCAATCGTACTTAGCTAAGAATATATTTAAGTAAAAATTGATTGCCTGCTTTTAACTCACAAACCAACTGTTATATATTAATACCACAGACAGTATTTTACATAACTGGCATTCTCTAACAATTCTTTCTAGCTCATATCATAAGCCGCCAATCAAAGACAGGCGGATGTGACTATTATTATTTTTGGCATGTTGTAAATACTAAAAATCTAACAGACGGCTATATGGCTTTATTTATATAAACGGAAATTATAAATAATAAGAAGGCATTAGAAAACTGTACGGTATTTCAAATATCCAGTTTTAAATTAAAATGTTTGAGAAACCTTAAGAGAAAAGAACGTAAGATTTAAGGTTTTTATCATTAAACTGTAACTCCTAAACTGGTACGAAAACTATTCTATCTAGTTATTCCTTAATGGTTTTCAAGTTGTTAAAACTAAATTCATAACTATTAAGTATCCGTTGACGTTGATTGAAAGACGAAGAAAGATTGCTGAATATAACTTTGATGTACTTAACTTTAGTTTTAAAGTGTCTGTCTTTAGCAACAAAATCAAAATACATTCAAATTAACTATTTTTCACTAAAGATTTTGAGGGCTCTTAAGAAAATATTGATAAACGAATTTATACAGAGAATGTGGTAGAACAATTAAGTTGGGTCGGCTTGGAAAACTTTTGTTTAATTATTGTTATCTTATTGAATTATCGTTGACTGATTTTTCTATCAATGTCCCGAATAACCTTTAAATCCGAATATATATAATATATAATGTGTTCTATCGAAGAGTGTATATAACGGGCAACATTTTATGGGCTATCTACAGTACTTTATTGAACATGAAGGTATTCATTGTGCTAGCTTTGGCCATCGCTGCCGTCTCTGCGGAGTTCGCAGAACAGGTGCATCCTAAGGATTTGCCTCAGTCGGTCAAGATCGAGGGTCGTATCACGAATGGCTATCCAACCTACGAGGGTAAAGCACCCTACACAGTTGGATTGAGTTTCAACGGTTGGTGGTGCGGTGGTTCAATCATTGCTCACGATTGGGTATTGACTGCTGCTCATTGTACCAATGGAGCTAGTTCCGTGACCATTTATTATGGTGCCACCTGGCGCACTGGTGCCCAGTTCACTCACTCTGTCGGAAGCGGAGAGTTTAGGCAGAATGGCAACTGGCCCCATCACGATGGCAATGATATCGCTCTGATCCACACTCCCCACGTGGACTTCTGGCACATGGTCAACAAGGTGGAGCTGCCGAGCTTCAATGATCGTTACAACATGTATGATGGCTGGTGGGCAGTTGCCTGCGGCTGGGGTATTACCTCGGACGGTGGCTCCCAGCCCGACTGGATGCAGTGCGTCGATCTGCAGATCATCAGCAATGGACAGTGCTCTCAAACTTATGGCAATCAACCCGACGGTATTTTGTGCGTATCCACACCCGGCGGCAAGTCTACCTGCAGTGGTGACTCTGGTGGCCCATTGGTTCTCCATGATAACAACAGACTGGTCGGTGTTACATCTTGGGTGGCAGCCAATGGTTGCACTGTTGGTCTTCCATCTGGCTTCACTCGTGTCACCCATCAGTTGGAATGGATTCGTGACCACTCTGGTGTCGCTTATTATTAGTGGAAAAAATTTAATGAAATTACTTTCAAAATAAAACAAATGAATATTTAGACCAGGATTGTTTAATTACGCTTTTTTTGATAAAATAATATCAAATATTTCAATTCAAAAAGAAAGTGGTAATTTAATAGTAAGCAATGCCAGTGTGATCACGAATCCAGTCCAAGTGATAGGTGACTCGCTGGCAGCCAGATGGATGACTAGATTGGCAACCGGCAGCGGAACCCTAGTTGGTAATGCCAACCAATTTAAGTTGGTCGTTTGTAACCAGTAGGCCACCAGAGTCACCACCACATGTAGATTGACCATTGGGAGTTCTCAATCAAAAAAAGGTTGTGAGGGCCAACAGTTCCATGGCCATAAGTCTGAGCGCATTCATCGTTGTGCATGACCTGGAGTGTGACGCATTGAAGCCAGTCGGGCATTTGGGAGCCATCGTAGGTGCCACCCCAGCCGCAAGCGGTTGTGTGCCAGCCATTGTAATCGTTGTAGCGATCGTTGTAGCTAGGCAGAAGTCCACATGAGGAATGCGGATCAAGGCAATATCGGACGCATGGTGATTGATGAAGTCGTTGCGGTGAACCCTGTGTGTAAACTAGGATTTGGTGCGCCATGTGGCACCAAAGTACCCGGTCGCAGCTTCAGCGTTGCCTGTTCAGTGCTCAGCAGTCAGGATCCAGTTGTGTCCAATGATCGAACCACCACACCACCAGCCACCACTGAAACCCAGGCCGACAGCGTAGGGTGCCTGACCCTCAAAGCCCGGATAGCCATTGGTGATGCGACTTTCAATTTTGTTGACCTTGGGATGGGCGATCCCCTCAGATAATCAAAACAAAATAAAATTTGTATGTTATATTTGCAATTATCTTCTATTCAAAACTCAATTTAATTCAAAAAAAAATATATTCTTTTAGAGTCTCTAGCTTTTAAGGTCTCTGAAATCGAAGCGTTCATACATACAGACGGATGGACGGACAGACAGACGGACAGACGAACGGATTTATAGGGTCGGGGATGCTTCCTTGTGCCTGTTACATACTTTTGCACAAAACCATTATACCCTTTTTCCCCATTTTTAATGGGTTCAGGGTATAAAAACGAATTAAATTTATTGTCCTTATGAATAACGGAGGGATTAGAAAATTTAAGATTTGCAGATATTGACAAACAAAAATTAATTGTTAAAGTTTCATTTTAAATTTGCAATTTTGATTTTATATAAATACAATTTTGTAAACAAATTCATTGCTTCATCTATTTCTTCTTTAGCGTAGAATTTTCTAACAAAAACAGAAAATATCTTAAAGTAAATTACACATATCTGAACTTATCCAACGAAATCACAAAGACTTTCCACTGCCAACTTTTCCCTGGCCCTAACCAATACATATAGAGAAGGACGACCGAACGAAAAATTATGAACAACTAACATCATCCAGTTGTTTGTCGAAAGTTTAACTTTTCTTTTGTGAAGATGTTTTTTAGTTAGTTTACTACGTTTGGGGGTGAAGAAAACTTTTGCTCATGTTGAATTGAAATTCGCAAGATTTGCAAAACAAGTGCCTGAAACTTAATATAGCAGATATGTACATGCACGAAAATAATATATATGAACAAATGCTGAAGAGTATATACTTTAAGTATGGGAGCCAAGTGAAATATGCTTAAGAAATGAGCGAAAACAATTTTCGCGCTGGTGTGGCAAATAATGGACAAGCCCAAAGACTTGATAAATGGCGTTATTTCACTCTTAACATACAATCGCAAAATAAGTATACAACACAACAAATAAAGTGCTGCTCTGAGAGAAAGATGAACAAAAATCCGACAAAGCTTAAATCGACAACTAAAGTGCTGCAAGTGCTAGGCCAGCTGATTAAAATTGTTTTATTCTCGGTCCGAAGTGGTTCACTTTTGGGTATTTGGTACCTACTCTCTCGCTCTCTCTCGCTCGCTCTCTCCCTCTCGCTATCTTTCTCTCTCTCTCCAAGGGAACCCACCTCAATGTACTGAATTATGCAAACTTACAAATGCAAAACCGACAGACAAGCCAAATAAACAAACCAAGCAGACAAACAGATAATATTTTATTCATCATTTCATACGCCTCGCTGTAAGAGCAAATTGTTTCACTGCTGACTTTCTAACAACATTAAATAATCTATTAGCAATTGCAACTTTAATGTTGCAGACATTTTTTGGAGTTAGCCCAATAAACCCAAATAGTCGTAAATAATTTAAATACAACACAAAGCAATAAATTTATTTTTAAAAATCCTATTCATAAGCTTATGTGACCGAATATTGATTTTCATCAGTATACAAAAATTCACACTTCATGTGACTATTTTACTGCAGTGAAAATAAAACATTTGTTAATCGAGCGCTCATTTAATATTTTAGTTAAGTGGCGGTTTAACAAAAAACGAGAACGGAGATATGAACGTTGACTAGGTAAATAATTAGGGATTGACGTCATTGCAACTCACAACAAAAAGTCAACGAACACGCAACTTGATTGTAGCAAGTACTTACTAGATGAGTTTTTACCTGATGTATGATTTTCAACTTTAACAACACAAACTGAAAATAGACAATGACACGAGTTTCTAAGAATTCTAGGAAGCAGCAACAGCAGTTGACACCATATACAACGCTCCGAACATAGGAATTTTTGTGCAGTTTTTAAATTAATTCAAGTGCTCGTAAATATCCGTTAGCTGCCACCATTTGTTGTCCTATCTGACTTGCAGTTTGAGTTGCGTTGCTGTTCTGCCTTTTACGTTAACAAGTTTGATATTATTTTGTAATATTATGCAGATAGGCTTACTTTAATTTGGTTTATGGGCAAGGGGCACGCTAGGGCCTCGAAAGGACCACCTTCGGTGCCACCAACAGGGGTAAAAGCCAATTCCAGTGACGTCGTTTATCGCAATGCCACATAATCGATTAAAATTGTCGAACTTCTAGCATTTGACATTGTGGCGTAGTAAATAAAAAAAAAAATTTTGTGCGTTGAAGCTGCTCGGCTGCAAAGTTATTGAGTTTTTTTCTTGTTTGTTTGCCAACAGAGCTTATACGTGATATTTATACATGTGACCCTAGAGAGAACTAGAGAAAAGCTTATTTAACGTGTTCGAACAGGCCTTCCCAGAAGCGTATATATATATATATATATATACATATATATATATATGTTTATTTGTACAAATATATTTGAACACGTGCCTTTACTTTCAACATATTATCTACCTTATTTGTTGCTGGAAATGACTCTAACCAAAAAACTCTTAAATTTCGACGAATAATAATAGTTCTAAGAGATTTATAAAAATAACAATGGCTGTTTTAGGCCTTATTTCTGGGGTATTATTCTTCATAACTTATTGATTTTAGATGTTATTTAATAAATTAGATTGCTAAAGTTTTAAATTCTGGCAAGTTTGCATAAAAATTTCTATTTAAACGATTTTTATGAAAATAGGATGAAAAATTCTAAACTTGTATGTTGATTAACTATAAAGTCTCTCATAGTTTTTCACGACGATAACAAAACTTGAACAACTTAAAAATATTATATATCTTAGTATGAATGAATGAATCAGTCACCAATGTGACAGGCAGAAAGAAATCCGTCGATTTAATAAGGGTGTGTCAAAATGTATTGTTAAATTAAATTGTAGCAACATACATTGGCCCAAAGAAAATATTATTATTTCACAGCATGTTTTAATTTGATACATTGCTTCCTTTATAATCCAATAAATCCAATACAAATAATCTAACCAATACGTAAATGGTTTCGGCGCACATAAAAATCCTTTCCAAGTGCTGTGAAAGATAAAACTGAAAACAAATGAGCTTAGCACTTTCGCATTTCCACTCGAATGAACATTAGAGCAAGCGACACTCAAACGCGATAAATTTACATAAATATAAATATAAAAATAAATAATAAAGTGGTGTTCGTTCACTAAAATAGCGCATGCATATGTATATATACCAATTCGATTTGCATATAGAGTATAAATAAACAAGTAAGAGGCTCAAGTCGATTAAGCTCGACGAAGAAATACCCTTATACCCTTGACCTTACTGTCTTTCCTGCACTATTGCATCAATGGATGCTGACTCAACTTGAATATTCAATATCTCATGTGTTCTTAATCGATTTTAATAGAAAACTCACAGTTTTTAATTATTTGGTGTTTTCGCAATTCAAAAATGTATTCTGATCGAAGAGTTACCGTTAATATAAAACAATCTTGTTCTGCTTATTGTTATGGACAGCTTATATTAAAAATCTGAAGTAAGATCGATGCGTGGCTGAATATACTTTATGGGGTCGGAGTTCCTTACTTCAGCCAGTTATATTAAACCATTATACCCTTTGTTTACTTATTTCATGGATTCAGAGTATAAAAAAAAAAAACAGCGCTGCCATGGTGTCGTATGCGCAATTTGGGTAGCAAAAAATTGTTGCATTATCGCAGGCGACTGCTACTGAAAGCTGAACTAAATCGGAGAGAATGAGTATATAAGCATATGTATGATTCATATTTTATACTTAGCATTGGGTCCTAAGTCAACTGCGAAATTGCCTTTGCCGTGGATTGGTCGATAAAATTTCCCCAAAAACAACAACAGCTACAAAAACAACAGCTTTTAACGAAGGCCGAAAAGCATTTTGCGGCATCATTTGCCAAGTGAGCTTAAATATTTATATGTATTCAATTTGACATTTAGTGGCCTTGGACTCTTAAATTGTGAGTGCAGGCAAAGAAGCAGCAGCAGCAGCAAGAGCAACAGCCTGACGCCATCTCCTAAAACCGTAAAGAGCAAAGAATCGTGGTGCCATGACAAAGAAGATGGAGGCAGAAGGGAAGCGGGTAGAAAGGGAAAGCAAGCACAAAGGGAAGCAATGCTGACAATGCTGTCTGTGTCCGGGTCTTGGAAAAGTCCGGCTGTCTTGGCTTTAGTCACATTTCTTTGGAATTGACCCGCATAGCAGAACCTTTGACATCATCGCTACACATACAAAACCCATCACCCATCTACATCCACACACACACACAACACTGCTCAACTATAACTAAAAATGTATGTGCTTTCTCTTCAAACGCTGTTAAGCTTCGCCAGCAGGTGCATTTTCATTTAACATCCTTGATCTTTGAGTTAGTCTTAGACAATCACCAATGAAAGCTCCAAAGTTTACTAACCTTACCTCAAAAATATGCTTAAGCACTAGCTTTTAAGCAGTAAAGTAAAAAGAAGTTAGAGTAATTAAGCTTTAAATATATAATATTTCTGAAAACAAAACTTTTAATCTCGTTACTCATATTTGTAGTCCTCCGTTTTCATTTGCCCGATGTGTCATCCTATAAAATTCTTATCCATCGTAACTTAAATGGCGGAGAAAAGAAGTCGAAGATTATCAAGATATTTGGAGTTTGGGGCCATGTTGAGTCATAAACATTTTTCATGCAGCCTGCGCGTTAAGCAAAACTCTGGCAAACTTAACGACTTTGGCTTTGGCTTTGGCCTTGACGTTCGAGGATTGTGAATAAGGCAGCAGACGAAAACTTGGCGCCCATGCTAGTTACAAATCGAATAAATTCCTATATGGAGCGCGTTGGATGCCTTGAATGCGTTTTATTTTTGGCAGTGCTTGGCATATTTTTCATTTCGTTTTCAGTTTCCTTTCACGTTAAAGCTACCCCTAAGCCCCGTGCCCCCCGATACGCTGTCTGATTGCCTGGAGGCGGAAGGAAGTCTGCCAACTGAAATAAAAAGTGTACTTAAATTGCTGGGCAGGCGGCCAAAACGCATGACTTGCGAATCCTGAAGGGGGCCAACAGTGGGAGTTGAAGTTGTTGCAACAAATCGGCAATTGCTGCTGATCCCGGACATGGCCAGATGGCCGTTAGTTGCTCTTAGCCTGCAATTAGTTTGCAGTTTGCGTTATCTCTCTCTCTCTCTCTCTCACCTCTCACGCTGTGTTACTTTCTCTGTCTTTTTACAGCTGTACCCTTTGGCCACTTAAATATAATGGCAGCAATCGAAGAGCTCTGACATAGTTCCATCCTAATGCCAATGCATGTATGTGTGTGTGCGTGTGTGTTTGTGTGTGTCCGTTAAACTAACTGCCCATATTTGGTTATTGTTGTTATTGTTTACTTTTCGTATTGCTATCAAAACACTGGCCAGAATCGTTTCGTATATAGTAAATGCGACTTTCAGTGCGTGTGTTTTCCAGCCGCACGACAAACATACTATTTATTTAGGCCATTATATGTAGTGTGTGTGTGTGGTTATGTTGACATTTGGCCAAATGTCGTATATAAATTGCAAGTCCCATTTACTTAATTATAATTCTCTAAGTATATTTGATCATTTAATTATTAGCCCTGGAGCAATTAAGATATGCAATATCATGGAATTGGAAAGTAAGATTTAGATTCAAGGCCAAGAAAAGGTTACGGGACGTTTATGCATAACATAAACTCAACCCACTCTTGCTGTTTGGAAAAATGTATTCAAATAAAATATTATATAATATATATATATTATATAAACTTAAAAAATGCAAAATGACTATGACATTAAACAAGCTAAATCTTTAAGCAATTTAATTAATTTAAAAATATGTTTTGTTACATTCACTAATCTGAGCTAACTAGTCAGCATAACCCTGAACCCATTGCAAAGGGGTAAAACATAAGCTCGTCTTAACCCTAGGCAGTACAAGTTATTATACACATGTGACCCATAACAATAAAATCTTAAATTTAGACAACTTGGAAACGGCGCTTGAAACTTTAGACGAAATAATGACAATCTGTTAAGGTTTTTATTGAAATCGGTTGAGCAACACCGGAGATATGGAACATATGAAGTTAGGTCAAGCATGCAATATGCACGTTCACACACACATACTTGCGATCATAAGCATAAGGTTCAGGGTATTTTCTAGTCGGGATTTCTTGACTTGAGTCTGCTTACTAGTTACTTTGTTTCTTACTTAACTGGGGTGGAATTGAAATAAGTGCGCCCGTAACTTCTAGTCCAACTTATTATAAACATTTTTCAGTTCAGCAGAAAGGAGTGGCAAATTGAGAGCATTTTGTCAATGGCTAACCCAACCCCCACTCTGACTTATGGAAAATGTATTAAACAAGTTTTAATTAGCTTGAAAACACAACATAAATAGCTTGACAACTCAATTAAGTGCATAGTGCATGGTGCTTAAGCTCAGCAAGCGAAACAAACTCTCGCAATTCGGATGCGAGGAGGCACATAAAAAAACTTTAGTAGCAGTTGCAAAGCTTTTCATAACGACGTAACGAAATATTCTCTTTTTGGAAAATGAACGCGCATTATTGCCCCATTTGCATTGCGTTATTTGCACTTTAGTCAGGGGCGTGACAAGGGGTGCCTTAACTAGTGAATTTGTCTGCCTTGGCTTATTCATGGTGACCCCGTTTGGGCCCAGAAGCAGAGCAGGGAAAATAAATTGTTGGGCCCGCCGTTAATTGTCAAGGAAACAGCGGCGAACGAAGCGTTGCCAAGGCAACAACAAACAACGGAAATAGTAACAGGAAAAACAAAATGCGCAATCAGCTTGCCTGTCACTTGCATATATGTATACATATTATATATATATATATATATATATATATATATATACATGTGTGTGTGTGCAAGAAGAGTGTCATAAAGTTTCATTTTAATTACAGGCATAAAATTACGCAGTACTTGAAATGCGCAAAAATGGCTATTCCACAAGTCTGTCGGTAATTATAGCACTTGTCGTACGAAATGGGACTGGGTCGATACTCTTTAAAAACGGGGACCAGAATAATTTTTAGTATCAAGTAAGCTTAGTAATTATAATTTTACAGACTTTTGACTTTAAGGAGCACATTATATTTTTTACCATTGCAAAGGTTGCGTAAAACACAGGTAAATTTATAGAAACTTATTGATATTCAACTATTAAATATTTCATATAAGGGAAGTGAGGCGCAAAATTAATTTATTTAATCAAATACCTGATCATTTTTTTACTGCATTTTAAGAAATGGTTTTTTATAGTTCGTAAAGAACATTTTCTGTGTTTGAGCAAAATTATGAAACCTTGAAAAGAAATTTAAAATCCTAAAAGAAAGAAACTTTCTTTGGATTGTTAAAGTTTTTAGAATGCGACCATTTCAATTTGGTGAAGCCCAATCTAAAGTACGAATTGAATAAATCCAGCTGAAGATTTCTCGAAGACAGATTAAAGTCCTTCCGAATTCAAAACGGATCTTGGAGGCTAGGCATAGTACTTCAGTTACAAAATAATTTTAGGCTTGATGTGATTTTCACTTTAATGATCGATTACCTTCAAAACCTTAAGAGCTGAACCTATTTAGACTTTAAATTTATATTGAGTACGTCAAAAACGTACGAGATGATGATGACATGCAGATGTGTGGGATCGAAGATGTTAACTACAAACTTAAAGACAAAGGTCTAACACCCTCTGAAAGGGAATACAAATATGCAGCACAAAGGTTTAAAAAAGAAATATCGAGAATATTACATGAAACGTTAACAACAATATTAAATTTACTGACCAACAATCATTTAAATTTTCAAAATGCAATACTTCAATAGAGCCTGTTAACATAATATTTAATAATTATTTTCAGCATTAAGCTACCTCTTAATTTTAAACGACAGAATCCCCTTTAAATGTGATTTTAAGAAAAAAACACACTTATCCTCATTCGTAGTTAGAACATAAAAGGATTAAGCTAAAAGTATCTATGGTTTCATTTGTGGCATAACTTTCTTACCATTTTCCTATTACAAACGTAACCATTGTAAACGGTTTTACGACTAATCAAAGCAGATATAAGAACACGAGAAACTGCTTTTTTCTTATCCTTCCGCTTTCTCTTTTGAGGTCAAACTTTTGCAACTTACACACGTTCACAGCAGAATGCAGTTGTGTGTGTGTGTGTGTGTGTGTTCAACATTATGTATCCCAATTGCATTGCGTAAGTCTTTGACAGTGAGCAGTGAAGTTGATGCTGACATAGATGGGTCACCCAAGTATGCCCACCTAGGGGCAGAAACCGTAGAAACCATATGCAAATGGCAAGATAATCGAGTTATTTTATGCTGGATACAAAATGGCAATCAATCCAATTGCTGTGGTCAGACTTCAGCACGAACTGTATGCATACGTGTAAATTAATTTATGTCATCTGAAACTATTCTCGCATCTGCATTCGAGCGTGCTGATGAGGACAGGGACGGGCTTAAGTGCACACGAAGCCATGTCACAAATACACGCACACACACACACACGCACTCACACACAGGTGATCATCAGGCTATCATCAACTATCCCAACATGCAACAGCTTTCCCAGCCACGCCATTTCGTTTGCATTAAAAATTTAACAAACTACATAGAAGCTTAAGGGAGCTTTGCTCGAATGAGGAGTGTCACCTTGGCATTTAACTACTACACCATGTCACGTACTAAGCAGCCGGAGGAACATAAAGTTGTTTCCGAGAAATGCTTGAGAAACTAGCAGTAAAAAAGCTTGAAAAGGTAGAGATTTTCCCAACTGCTTAATCACAGATGGGAACGACTACTTGAAAAGTAGGTCAATTTAAATTGGGAATTATAATTGATTGGCAAACGAACTTCATAAAACGTCCTTGTGTATTATTGAACTGTTCAGTTTCCAATATACGAATTCTAATAGACTTGATAATTTCTTAAAACAAATGTGAAACAATAAGAAAATCCATCTACACAGTCAATGGCTTTTTCAATCATATGAAAATTAAAAAAAAAAGTTTAATATCGATAACCATAAGCTTATAACCGAACAACATAGATAGAACGCAGGAATAATAAATAATTGTTTAATGTTTTGTTCATTTGCAAAAAGTTGAATTTTTTTTCTTCCGCTTTTGTTCTGCGAAAGGAGGATTCAACAAGTATTAAAAATATAACTTTAGACAACTTCCAGTACCTATTTAATATGCATTGCCTTTAAGAAAAAACTTGAGGTAGACAGCACAAAGAGAAACTCAAAATTAAAATATTGATTAAAGTTGCCAAAAATGAGTATATTTTATTAAACGAAGATGGAAAGAAAAACTGTATTTGCGGCTTTTCAGGTTGCACTTGCAACTCCAGCTAAATGGAGAGCAATGCACATTTAATTCAGACTTCACATGCATAATATGATAGATAGTTGGTGTTCACCTTGTGTACATATACATACATGAAAACGTATAAGTGGACCAGGGCAATCTACTAGGTAACCAGGAGAGGCCAAGAGGCAACAAGAGCAACGAGTCAAACGGACATAACTACGGATTTCCGTTGAGCGTTGAGTTTTTTGGTGGGAGGTAGCGGGTATGCGGTATGCCTCATGCAAAATGCAGCACACATTCAACGGATTTGGGTCAGAAGAGGAGGCAGAAGACGTAAGAAGGCCAATATAAGACAGGATAGAACAGGCTATGTTTGGTTGGCCCCAAAGCGGGCACAATAGAATTTGTAAACTACGCGAGATTCGCGAATGAAATTTTTGGGCACCATAAAATTGAATTAGTTTCAGGTCATTGTGCTTGGAATTGCAAATGCAATTAAGCTGCTTTTTATTCATTCATCAAACGAAAAGACACGACTTAATAATATTTAAAGATGATGAAACATAATTGTTATGCAAATTGTAGCTGGTATAAAGATTTTCTCTTCAAAGACTTGAAAATTGAAAAAGTGCGAATAATTTATTATTTTAGGTGTTAAAAATAATATTGTTTAACAGACGAAAACCAACCACGTCCAATGTGAAACAGTAGAAAATCATATTTTTCTTTTCTGTTTCAAACCGACTTTTAAATACATAAAGAAGCACATTAAAATAATTCATATAAATTGGGGAGCTGCTTTTGGCTACAAATATATAACATAAATTAACGTAACTGACTGTTTGTTTGTATGTATGAAGTGCATTGACAACAAAAAAGTCAAACCTTTCTGGCTGTTTAAAAGTTATTAAATTTTTGCTTGATTCTTTTTCTTTTTTTTTGATATTGTTTATACAAACTTAAGCATAATCAGTTGACATTTGTATGTAAGCAATTATAAAAGGCCAGAGTGTATGTGTGTATGGGATTTGTCTGTTCTTTTTATACCCTGATCCCAATAAAAATGGGAAAAAAGGGTATAATGATTTAGTGCAAAAGTATAAAGTATATATATTCTTCATCAGCATCAACAGCCGAGTCGATATAGCCATGTCCGTCTGTCCGTCTGTCCGTCCGTCCGTCCGTCCGTCCGTCCGTCCGTCCGTCCGTCCGTATGTATGAGCCAACCGAGCTCAGAGACTATAAGAGCTAGAGACTCCAGATTTGGAACTTAAGCTCGCCTAATCCCTAGGCAGTACAAGTTTGTTTTTGATTTTCGATAACTCTTCCCGTTAACGATATACACATGGGATCAATAACAACAAAATCTTGAATTTGGAAAACTTTGAGATGCAATTTGAATTATAAAACAAAATAATGACAATCTGTGAAATTTTTATTGAAATCGGATAATAAACACCGGAGATATGGGACATTGAAGTTGTGTATGCACTATGCTGTATGCGCGTACACACACACACATACTTGCAAGCACTGACCGTACGCGTTAAGTAAAGGGATCAGGGTATCGTCTAGTCGGGATTTCTCGACTAGAGCCTTCTTACTTGTTAAATTTCTGCTTGTATAATAACGCCAAAAGCTTTTATAGATGCATGAATGTTTGTAACTCTTTCACGCTAAATCGGCTTAACGGTTTCGGATGATGTTTGGCACAGAGATAGCTTATAACTGGATAGATAGCTTATAACTATGCCGAAAAATTCTATAAAAATACACACCTATTAGAGTCTTGCACGAATGAATTTGATTAAAATTAGTACTAAATATTATAAAAGTATATTAAATTTATTTACGTGCATGAATCAATTAATAATTATATCCGTTCATTATACATCAAATAAATGTCAAATGTTGCTTGCATTTTCACTCAATGATACATAATAAGAAACCAGAGGTCTCTTCTTCTTACCTCAAAAGTTTAGACCTGAACGTAGCTCGTGGGGAAATTAATTTCCCTTTTGCTTTTTCAACTTCAATGAGAATCTTAATGTACATGGATTCCAATGAGAATCCTAATGTACATGGATTCTCATTGGCTCAAACTGTGCGATGCGTCAGACGAAGATTAGTTGTTGCCATACTTCATTTTGCCGTTGTGTGGTGACCGAAGTTGAGATTTTCAATATTCGACTTTTGGTTCTATCTGCTTGCTAATGCCTCACATGGGAGAGTAGTATAGACTTTATATGATTTTTATGCAATTGTATGGCTAATCGTAAGATTCTTAAATATGATTGCTATCATACATATACGTGTGTATATATTGGGAATTAGGTAGATCATTAATGACTTATTGAAGAGGTTTAAAATGACTAAATACCAAATTAACACTAACCATAAAATAAACACATTTTGCATTCAAATACTTGTTCTTGTATAAAAATATACATTAATAATTTCATTGACATTCATTGAATAAAAGGTTATTTAATTATTATTATGAATTAAAGGGTATCAAAACACATTGGGCAGCGTTTGCGTTTCAGCAACGTGAACCATCACGCGTTGTTGTTGTGAGTTCTTTTGCGTTTTGCCACACACACACACACACATACACAAGTATAGGGTTCAGGGTATTGTCTAGTCAGGATTTCTCGACTAGAGCCTACTTACTTAAAAAAAAGCGGGCACTCTGGCTTCTTCTCATGTATTATATACTCATTGTTTTCACTAATGCTATCTCAGTCGCACGTCACTTAATTAACTTGCTTTTGGTTAACAGTTAGATTTGAACGTTGTAGCATGCAAATAAAGTTGTCATATATCAACAAGTATCTTTCTATCTCCCTCTCTCTTTCTCTCTCTCTCTCTCTCTCTCTCTCTATCAACTCATTAAAAGCTCATGTTGTACATTTCTTTTCCTTTTCTTTTTTATAGCTTCAAGCTAAGACAAAAATTTGCAAAACCGTAGAACAAATCGCAAACAAACAAACAAAAAAGAGAAATCATCAAAATATAACAAAACAACAAAATCAAAAACAAACATTACTGTAAATTGGTACATACTACAACAACTGCTACTATTACTAACGTTAAACCAAAAAGAAACAACAACTTTAACCTGTTGCCGAAACAAGAAACAAAACTAAAAAACCAATAACAACAAACGCCGCTAGTAGTTTTCTTTTGTGGCACAAAGCAAAAAGTACATTTTGCATAGTAGACTCGCCGCACACTTTAGTAAACGCAAAAATAAAAAAGTCAAACAAAAACAACAAGCATCAACAAAAAGAACACCTTCAGCGCCATCTATCAGTACATCCAAACAACCCACCACAGGCACAGCCAATACCAAAACCACAACCAATACCACAACCACCACGAACCACATGAGCTTGAACAAGATCAAAAAAAGGGACAGTGCTGACTTATGACTGGTGCGACCCAAGGGCGCCAACGCTGGCAGTGCCGTCGGCGTTGGCGTTAGCGTTGGCAGTGGGAGCAGGTACAAGGTGACGGCTCGTTGTGTGCCCGAAGTGAGCATCACATCGCCCACCAGCCTCAACCAGCAACAGCCGCAGCTTCAACAACAACAAGATGCACCGAATAAACACATAACGCTGCTGCGCAGCCGATCACAGCCCACGTCTAACAGCATTTTCTCGCCAGGCTTAGGATTAGCCGTTGGTAGCGCCACTCTGGTCGAAGAGGAGGACTTCACCTTGTTGACGGCGGTACCACTCGGTGGCAGCGGCAAAAATGTGTTGCAGCGTCAACTGGCAACCACAACGCAACTAGAAGAGCAACAACAGCAGGATCAGGATCAGCAGCAGCAGCAACAGCAGCTTCAGCAACAGTCATCAATTGGTGAAATCGAGGTACCCAATGAGCTGACGCCGCTGGTGGAGGAGCATTGTGCCGCTGCCACAACATTTAGCACACATAATCCAACAATAACAACAACAACGACCAATCGCTACAGCCACAACTCAAAGACAACCCGCTCCTGGCCAGTCATCTATCGCAATCCCCATCACTGTGACTACGAGGCGCTCTACGTGCAACAGCAGCAACAACAGCAGCAGCAACAATCCTTATCCCAATCCTTCAAGCAGAACTGCTACTCCAATCAGTTCAAGCAATCGATTGTCTACTCCAGTAGCAATGAGGAGCTACCGGGTGGACCAGAGCTAACGGAGGTTGCACCACGGCAAACCACTTGCTATTACTTTGCTCCCAGCAGGCACAACAGCATTTATGAGCATCCCTCATCGGTGGTGGGCGGTTCCTTGCAGTTTGACGCAGCCAGCAACGCAGCGACCACAGCAGCAGCTGCTGCAGCTGTCGAAAGCCTGAGACGCAGCAACAGCATCCTACTTCGGCAAAACAGTTGCGCCAAGGTCATACAGCGCCGAGGTAGTGGCAGTGCTGGTGGTGCCGCTGGGTTGGACACATCCACATCACTTAGTTCCCAAATGGACGGCCTTGGCATGGGCAGCGGTTCGGGAGCAAGCGCCTGTTGCTCCACCTGCTGCATGGGACCACCGCCAGTGTTATTCCTGTTCGTCACTCTGCTGATGACAACTAGTGCAACGGCAATGCTGTGTGCCGCCATCATGACTGACCACTGGGAGCATGTGACGTGGGATCGCAGCAGTTTGGATCGTTACTCGAATCGTTCGGGTTTGCATCTGGAGTGGCTACTCGATGAGCAGGTGGCCATGCTTAAGCCGGACAAAAGGGGTATGTTTCCAATCGCTAAGTTTCCTTTAAACAATAAACTATTTGATCGGAAAGCGTTTGCATTTAAATTTTATTAAAATCCAAAGTAAATCAAAGTCTGTATGAACAACCTTGAACAGGGGAGTCCCATAGAGTAGAAAACGTAATTAGTGATGGGTTTGCTTTTGAAAGTTCCAACCGGTTGAAGTTACATTTACATTATTACTTTAACATACCAACTTTTCGGATCTAAATATTCTGCAGCCGATCATCGTTTTCGACGCGATTCAGTATTTTTGGTACCAATGCATGGTGGCATCTGGACACTGTGCATTGATTTGACCATGCAACAGCTGCAGGAGCTGCGCCGCAATCCAAAGTTTCCACGTGGAGCACCGCCATGTGTCAACTATTTGGCCGGGTCAATGGAGAACGCGCGAGGCGAGGAGCAGCGCAACGACTGGCAGCACAGTGAGTCTCAGGCGATCACACTGCAGCCGCATCTGAGTACGTATTGTGGCGCAATCCTGCCAACCCAAGTCTTGACCAACATATTTATTTTTCCATTTTAATTCATTATTTTCGTTTATGGGGCAATTTCCCATTTATTAAAGATTCAATCCATTTTATTTTAGTTTCTTGTTTTCTCTCTTTTTTAATAGTATAAAAACATTAAATTATATGTATGCACTTAGCACTAACTGTGATTTTCATGTTACACAGACTTATTGAAAATGATTCAAGTAAAATAAAACAGGAAAACAAATAGTTTATGAACTTATCTAGGAAATACGAAAAGAAAAGCATATTTGTTTATGAGTGTTTGTGTATGAGTTTTAAGTAGCTGATGTGTTCATAGATGTGTGTTTAACTGGAATGTGCTGATCCCGATCGATATCTAAACCGCAGCACGCTTGGCTGGAGAACAGAGAGCTTCGGCCTCTGAGCTAGGCTCCTCTGGCTTCTTGCGTTTGATCAGATGTGTAATATCAGTGGGCTTGGCAGAACTGCTGCTTATGGCTGACGATGAAGCTGCCGACGAGGTCGATGTTGATGACGACGAACTGGAAGCAGCTCCATTGGCAGCAGAAGCAGCAGCAGCGACAGCAGATGTTGATGTTGATGAAGAGGAGGCAGCATCTCCAACAGTCTTACTGCTGCTGCTGCCAATGGGCTTGATATAGCTGTCCAAAGCAGCGCGCACCTCGGCTATAGTCTGCAAGTATTTGGGATTAGTAGGCATCACATAAAGTAGATCTACCTTTGACTTACCTGAGCCTGTGTCTCTTCTATCTCTTGTATCTTAACCAATATCTCTTGTCTGGTCTCCTCCAAGTCCAGCATATTGTTCTTCTCACGCTCAGTGGGATTCTCCTTGTCCTTGATTTCGGCAATTTCCTCTTCTATGAGAACGCTGGAGTTTCGCAGCGCTGCGGCGCCTTCCTTATTCAACTGCTGCATTAGATAGGTAAGACCGATCTTGTAGTGCAGCTCGGCAAGAGCACGACGATTCTGACTGGGCAGTTCTGCGTGAATTTTTAAAGCTTTCTCTGCACAATAAATACACAAAAAAGTTTAAAAAAAGAGACAACCCATCTTATTTTGTATAACGCCATTACCATAATCCTCACGTGCCGCATCCAAAATACCATTTTCAAACTCAATGTTTGCCAACTCCGTTTGTACATCGGCTAGATAGGTCAGACCGCTTAGACCCTGTCGCGAAAAGATCTTGGCTGCCGCCTCAAGGATTTCCCAGGCCAACTGAAGTGTACCAGCAACACCCTCAGCTTCCTCTGTATCTTCCTCGGCCTGGTCTACATCCATCGCAACAGATGCGCCATTACTTGTGCTGGCTATCGCCTCGCCATTGGAGGTGCTGGGGCGTTCATCGATGTCGTTGCTAGATGCAATGACTGATGCATTGCCATTGCTACTGCTTACTTCATCAACTCCAGTCGGTGGCTTAGAGCTGCCAGCTGCCTCCTCTCCCTTGGTTTGGCCGGCATCACCGGTGGAATCGGCCTCATCGGCAGCGACATCTTCTTTGATGCTATCGAGCTTCTTACCATTTGTGGCGCCTTTGGCCTTTGCCACTGTTGGCGGTTTATCTCCATTTGCGTCGCCGTCCCCAGCAGCAGAAGCACTATCATCATCATCATCATCGTCCACATCCTCTTCATCATCATCAGCTGCCTCGTCAGGCACATCAATCACTTTGTTCTCATCTAGCGCCATCGCAATCAACGACTTTGCATAGCTGCAACGTCAAAATTTAAAAGAACACATTACATTAATACATTATCTGCATTATCATCCCATAACCTTTCGCATTTGCCCATCAATACTCACAGTAACAGTGGCTGTCCCAATTCATCAGCGAGCTCTCCATACACCTCCTCATACAGCTGGCACACCTGACTCAACTCATCGGCTGCCTCGTCATAGCTCTTAACCAAAAAGTTGCGAGATCCCTGACTGAACAGCTCCTTGCCCTTAAGTATTTTCTCGGCACGCTCCTGTTCCGCCTTGCCGCCGCTATCTGAAGCAACTTTATCGGGCGTGGTGTCGGCAGCAACGGGCTTCACGGCTGGCTTCTCTGGCGCTGCATCGGCAGCAGCCGTTGTGACAATAGCTTCAGCTTCGGCAGACATTTAAGTGTTTGCTTGTGAAGTTAGCTAAAAAAAATGAGAATAGAAGTACATTATGAATAAAAATAGCCAAAGCAATAAAGTTGTTGATGAAATAAAATGCAATACAAACAATAGCCGTTTATTTAATTTAGTTTGTGTTTAAATTACCATAAGCTTAACACTTGTTTGGCGTTTCATTACTTGATTGCACACATAAATTTCCTTCTTCCACGACCACCACCACCACCAAAAACATCAAAAACTTGCAACGTATGTAGAGATTGTGCCCTAGACGTCACTTTAGATGTATGTATGTAGAAAACCCGGCTAATGCAAATAAATGCAAAAACAAACCTTACTTTATTTCAATTTCTTGCATATTGATTATATTTCTTGTAACGTTTAAAGCCAAGGTCACACCAAACATTCATTTAATTTAGTGGTTCACTTAATCAATATATCATAGTAAGCTTAAAGTGTTGCTTTTGCTGCTGCTTCTCGCACATTTCACAAGTCATTAACGCAAATTCCCAAAAGGAAAGGTTCCAATAATGTCGCTAATCCTTTGAGTATATAAGGAAAAAAAAAAAATAATAATAATCTACCATAAAACTAGAAAAAAAAGGACATAACAAACGCCGACAACAATGACATCGAATGCATATACATATATATAGTATTTATCAGAGCCAGCCAAAGTCGCTAACTGAGTTTGTCGATATCGAACCAACCCCCACCTGACACATGTCGAACACCATGTTCGTGCTTAGGGACAATAGAGAGGAAAAGCTAGAGAGAAAAAATGGGCCAACATGTGGTTTGCAGCATGTATGCCACTTATGCCCCACACTCCAAGCACGTTGTAAATCGCAATTGGCACTTTGGCTTTTTGGCAAGTCAGTCCTACAGCCTCAACAAGGGTGGCTGAGATTTTAATTGGTAGAGCTGCTGCCAACGTGTGTCAAAATTGGTTTAATTGGGTGTTTCCTAACTAAAATAAAATCTGCTAGCGACATTGAAAACCAGATATTGTTGTTAAATATATATTGGATGAAAATTAAAGCGTTAAATAGGTGAGACATGTCAGCAGATTATACATATAGAGAAGTATATTTATTTATTACTAAAAAAGCCATAAACACTGCATATTCATTTGAAAACTACTCCGCAAAATTAAACTTAGAACGCAATTGGTTAAAAAAAAATGTTCCTGTTCGAAATCTAACTTGAAAGTTAATTCCTATTAGTCGTATATGCATTTTATTTACACCATAAGTAATATGTTTATATATATTATATATTTAATCGCTTTTGCTATAACTTCAAAATGCTTTGCTTTATTTTGCTTTTCTTAACAATCTATCCCTTTTTTTGTGTCCTTAAACTGTATATTAATTCATAAATAAATGGTATTTTCTGTTTATGTTCCATATACTTGACAACAATTTTAGTAGCAGCAACTAACTAACTAAATTAAACTCTTGTTAGGAATGCAAAACTTGTCCATATCCTGCTCATTGGTCTGCCTCATCATTCTGGGCAGCGCTGCTTTGGTTGGCGCCTTTGGAGTCTGTCAGCGCCAAATAAGTGCCATACTCATAACGGGCGTCATGTATCTGCTGGCAGGTGAGCGAGCGACAACATAAACAAATCTTTTCAAAGAAACTGACACGATTCCCTCTATATATATATTGTGTTGTAGCTCTTTTTGCGCTGTTTACACTGATGATAATTCACTTCAAGCGACAACAAGGACGCCCAATGTTGGACAGCGATTACGATGGCACTGTCGATGGCATTGTGGCGCGTCCTGGAGGTGTTGCCATTGTGGCCAAACCATTGTTGGGTGCACGCGTATTTCTCACTTCGTGGAGTTTGGACTTGGGCTGGGGTGGCGTTGTGCTCTGCGCCATAACATCGGTGCTGTGGATTCTGTTGTCAAAGATCATGCGGTATAACCCATTCTCGGCACTGATGATTTAGCTAAACGCCTTGCCGCTCGGCGGCGGCTATGGTAGCTATGATGGTTATTATGGCAGCTACGGCAGCACCAATAGTAGCAGCAGTGGCGCCAGCGCCAGTTTCTTGCTTGGTGGCCCTACATCGTCGACGCGGCAAGCGGAACAGCATCGGGGCAAGGGCAAATATATACTCTGAGCTTCCCCCTACTCTTTTGCTCTCTCTCTCTCCCACTACAACTCAAAACAAAAACCTACCAACGTTGATCTGTCTCTTTTTCCTTATCCACACTGTATGTTACTATTTTAACGCGTCCTTTAATATGTTATCACAGTGTTGGAAAACGTACCAAACATGACAAAAACTGCAACAAATTCAATTGCCTTGTTCTTTTATATATACATATATTATATATCTATAAAATACTATCCCAAACTAAATGTAAATCAGATTTACTATTACATGTATTCCTCTTTTTTGTATAAATTATATTAAAATAATTAGCAACTCTACACACATCTACATTTAACATGAGGAATTCGAAATCTGTGAAGGTTTTCAAACAGGGCTTTTGCTTCTAAGTGCTTAATAATGTAGTAAATCAATTTTGCTTGAGCATATACAAAAACAAACAACAAACATATTGGGCCAGCCTATGCAAGTACAAGTAATGTAGTTCTTGGTTACTATTGTAGGTGAATTATAAATAAAACTATCAAATATATATATAAATACATACTAAATAATAACTACGCATAGAGTGCTTTGAACTATGGTTTATAAAACTTATTGTATTTGTATTTGTACAAGGAGCATTCACAGGAAAATGTTCTTGAAACAAAAGCTAACGAAAAACCAACAAGTGTAATTTATGCAAACGCTTTGCCTTAAAAAAGAATCAAACTATATTATGTAACAAAATACAAAAAAAAAATTAAATTTCTTTAAAAACCATACACTGTTCTATTTTTATTGGGTAGGGTATTTCAATTGCGACTCGGATCGAGTTCTATTTATAACCAAACAAGCGATGTCAAATTGTGCGAAAATGTTTATTAAATATGTATTGCAAAACGAAAAAAATATATATGAGACAAAATGCGGTCGCAGGTTCATTAACACTGAGAACAGCAGTAACTGCTGCTGCTGTCGAAACAAATTAAACAAATATGCTAATGAGCTTGCCAAAAAAAAAAAAAAAAAGGATTAAAACATATGCGACTAATTTAATGCAAATGCAATTTTTAAGATGTAAGAGGCCACAGCGAGGATCTTAAGTTAATTTTGTGCCAGGGGCGGCAATTAGAAAAAAGAAGGCTTGGGTATTTTTTTATTAGCACGCACTCAAAACAATTAAATATGTTTGTTACATACACGTACATAATATGTGTGTGTTTTACATACATACGGCAAAAGATCGAGATTACAAAACAACGCAAAAAAGTTCATTCACCTGTGTGAGTGCGTGCGTGTCTGTGTGTTGGTCTGTTTTTCTGTGCGCGCGTCGCACAGCTTGCATGCATGCGTATGTGTGTGCGAGCCCGCCATTCGCCGCCCGCCACAGCAACCCGCGCAAAGAAACCAACACACCGGCAGCAATGCAGTTAAAATTTATGTTAACATAAGAATTACAATACAATTTTTCAATACACAAAGAGCGTTAATCTGAATTGCGACAATTGATAGCGTTAAGTCCATGAAATTCGCAAATTCGCATGTATGCAATGGTATGCGTGCAGCTATATGTAGGAATTTCAACTACCCGCATTGCCTTTCGAGGCACTCAACTGTTACTTACTTGTGTGTTTGAGTGTTGTTAATTATGAAATTTGTAGGCTTTGCACACTTTGAAGCACTTTAACTACGATTGTATTTGCGAAAATTATAGAAGCTAGCACCTCGAACGCTAAAGACAGCGGAATTAGCGCTCGTTTATCGATATGTACTCCAATCGTAGACGGTCACACCGTCGGACCAGCCAAGCAGTGTGTTTCAATATCGATAGCATTTATCAACAGTTGAATCAAATAAGTAGTAAATGAATACGTTATTGTATACGTATATAAATAAAGCAAATATGTTGGTAAGCTCGCTTGTACTTAATATTTAAAAAAAAAAAGAATTTCCAATCGATGTTTAAGACTTGCCAACCCAAAAAAACAATCGGCTGGCCAGTGTATACACACTGAGAAATAATAGCTATCTTATCGACTACAAGCTATCGGCTTATACTAACGTTTAATCGTTTCAGCATTCGTTTGTTGCCGAATGCAGTTATATTTGAGACGCTGAAGTAACGGGACGTACGCGGTGCGTTTAATCAAAATCGAATACAACGTTAGTGTTAAATGACATTTGAATAAACAAACGGCAAGCGACGTTAATTACAAACGTGTGCGCTGCTCCAAATTCCAATTGTCCAATTTTCAATTTAAAGTACTGAAAATGAGTAAATAAACCACCCTCGCTTGTCAAATATTTATACACCACCATCAGCTCTCGTTACCCCGCCCCACTTCCTTTAAAGCGTGCTTGTGTGGCGCCAACGTATGTAAAAACATTCAACATCTCGCAGCCGATAAGAAGAACAGCAATAACAATTGTTGTAAGTATATTTGTTTTTATTTTCATGCTGTTGCTTTTCGTACTGTTCTGTGTTGTGTCCCTAATGTGCGCGCTTCCAGTTTCTATTGATTTTTAGTCGCTGTCGTCGCTTTGGCCCTCAACTTTGGTCCTTTTGTTTTGATTATGTTTTGTTTTCTGCCATGCTCCACTTTGTTTCGTGTATGCGTGCGTCTTTCTTATTGTGTGTGTGCGTCTTGGTCTCTGCCCGTTTGAGCGTGTTTGTGTGTGTGTGTGTGAGCTATTTTTTTTTGGTGTTGCTTTTGTCATTCAACTTGGCCGACGACGTCTTCATTGTTTTTACTGCTGCCGTCTGTGGGGGAAGAGTACTGCCTGCTATATTCCGTCTCATGTGCTTTTCATCTTTGTTGTTGGTTGTTTTTTAAGTTTTTTTTCTCTTTTTTTCGGGCCTTCCAACTGATTCACCTGCTGTTTGCTTCACGGGCAGCTGCAAAATCTCAGCTGCTGCGTTCCGTCTCTGCCGTCTTTACACAAACACCAACAACAACACTTGCAAAAGCTTTCATTGTGCTGTTGTTGTGTTTGTTGCAATAACCGGTTTTTAGTTATTTCGTTGAAATGAAAACTGTGTTAATTTTATTGTTATTGTTCAACTGCACATGGCGTTAAATGTGTCTAACAAATGGAGATGGCCGATGGAGTAGGCCACAAGTTGACAAATAGTGTTAATTGCATTTAATGTATTGCAATTGTTCGAACAGCGATAATTGCATTAACTTCCACTTTTATGTGATATATTTTTTTTATTATTTTCATTTCAAGAGTTACAAGAAATTTGGAGTCAAGGCTAATTACTTGATCTATTCTACTAAGATATTAATACATATGGAACTTTGAATATAAAATTTGGTTTTGCAGAGCAAATTAAAAGGAGAAAATAACACGTGAAAACTTAAAACTAGCCTGGTGGTTAGGCCAGATCGTTTATAAGGATATATGAATTCCTGACACGTAGACTTCCATCTTTACACCCTGATCCCAATAAAAATGAGAGAAAAGGGTACAATGGTTTTGTGCAAAACTATAAAACAGGCAGAAGAAAGCATCTCCGACCCCATATATATTCTGTCCGTCTGTATGTATGAACGCATCGATCTCAGAGACTTTAAGAGCTAGAGACTCCAGATTTCGAACTTAAGCTCGCCTAATCCCTAGGCAACTCTTCCCGTTTCCGATATACACATGGGATCGATAACAACAAAACCTTGAATTTTAAAATTTGAGACGGCGTTTGAAACAAAGCTTAATGACAATCTGTGAAATTTTTTTTAATATCGGCTGAGAAACACCATAGATATGAAACATTGAATTTAACTTGTTTTTAATATCTTATGCTAAAACCCCACTTTTATGTTTATTTGACTTAAGTTGTAGGAAAATTTAATAAGCCAGAAAATATTAGCGTGAAGAAATTTGTTTGAGAGCCGACCAGAACTGACTCTTTTAATGTACAGTCGTAGTATGTATGCATGTATATTTGCATGTATGTTGGTTTTCTTATGTGTTTTGTTTTTTATTAAATCTATTTTTTACTGTATTGAAAGTTATTTTAGTCGAAATGTACAGACTACTTTTGCTCGCTCTTTGTTTGAGGGTGAGAAATTGAATAAAAATTGAATTTTATGTTTGTTGGGGTATCTTAATCTACCCCAAAAAATCGTGCTGCAATGCCACAAATTCCACCTAGCCAAAAGTTTTGTTTTGTGCCTGCGCAAAAACGTCAGCTTTTGGCAATTTCTAAAATTGCAGTTTGGCAAACCAACCGGGACACGAAACACATTAAACATAACGAGCAACATGACCAAAAACTGGAACAAGAAGATGGCGTGGCTTGCCAAAGGCTTGCGCGCCCCCAAGGATATGACATGTTTGAGCTCGACATGCGACAAATCGATTGGAGTAGATGGGGCATGTTCTTGTGTGGGTGGGTTGACCTGGCTAGACAACGTTCGACTGCGGCTCCTGGGCACCTGGGCAGCTGGTTGTGTAAACTGTGGCAAATGTCAAGCGGAAACTAACAGGAAATAACCTGTAAATTGACTGTCACTAACATGGTTGCCACATTGTGGCCAAAGCTGGCCCCCAGGAAGAGCTCATTCAACACTTTTTTAAACGAAATTCATTGCAAATGTTTTAGTTTTAATGTCGCATTTCATTTGCGAAAAAAAAATAGATTACTTAAAGAATTCTTGTTCTGTTTACAACGTTCTATTATTATTAACCAAAAAACTTAAAAAAATGTTAACTTTATGTCTATGCGAAAAGAGTTAATTCAAATACAATGTATGTGTATGTGTGAATGACGTTATCGTCAATTTATTTGGCATAAACTTTCTTGTATAGTTTAGATAGTTTTTTTTAAACCTACCAACGTTCTAAATTAACATGTTTCTTTTTATCCTATTAAGCTCCACTTTCTGGAGAAAATTTCATCATTGAAACATTGCACTAGACTTAAACATTAAACTTCAATATTCGTAGTTTTAGTGACGCCACAAATCTTTTTTATTTTTGAAATTCAATCACTTTCGTTAGCTGGCCAAGAAAGTTGAAAGATTCTTTTGTATTTTGTTGTTCGTACCAGCAACTGGCAAAGAGAGAACAACTTTGAGCCAAACAATCCCTTTTTTACATTTCCTAAATACTTATTTGGGGAGTCGATGGTGGTTGTCCTGCCAACAAACGCAACCAACATCATCGTCGTCATCTACTGCTGCTGTTGTTGCTGCCCCAGACGGGGGATGCTGCATAGCATAAGGCTGTCTGACTCCAACCACAAGTGGCGCGTTCTCATGCAAGGCTATCGTCCCTTTTCCTTTGTTGTCTCGATGGCATTTTATGATAATATATATACATATACATATAAAGTTTACTCAGTTTCAGAGATTGCCCACAGTTGGTTTAGCTTTATTTGTTAAGTTCATTCGTTATGCATTAGCTGCGAGCCAACTTTTTCGATTACATTGAGTTTCCACGTATGTATACTACACATTGTACAGTATATCATTTCATCATAATTTAACGAAGACAGTTTAACGATATTAAATTCCCGCACTTCAAATCAATTTATTGAGTTTCGAATAGAGTGTGTAAATACCAAACTATATTTCACTTTGTGGTTAAGTAAATTTTGTTAACCGATGCATGCAGTTCGACAATAAGTTGTTAACTTTACGAGTTCAACTGTCAGATAAGCGAATATTCAAAAAGAAAATCAATTGTTCTATAAACTAACTTAAAACAAGTAGGAAGCTACAGTTGGGAAATCCCGACTAGACAATACCCTGAACACTATACTTTACGCGTACAGTTAGTACTTCCAAGGACATTTGTGTGTGCACAGCGCATACTGCATACGCAAATTCAATGTTCCATATCTCCGGTGTTTCTCAACCGATTTTAATAAATCATTATGTCATTATTTTGCTTAAGCGCCGTCTCAAAGTTATCCAAATTCAAGATTTTGTTGTTATCGATCACATGTGTATATCGGAAACGGAAAGAGTTATTGCAAATCGAAAACAAACTTGCACTGCCTAGGGATAAGGCGAGCTTATCGAAATCTGGACACTGTAGCTCTTATAGTCTCTGAGATCGACGCGTTCAAACAGACGGACATGGCTATATCGAATCGACTGTTGATACTGATCAAGAATATATGTTGTTTATGGGGTCGGAGATGCTTCCTTCTGCCTGTTACATACTTTTGCCCAAAACCATTATACCCTTTTTACCAATTTTTAATGCATTCAGGGTATAAAGAGTTAAACAATTTCCTAGCAATAAAAACTAAACATGTTTAGTTAACTAATATAGACAACTTTAAAAAGAAGTTAATTAGTTGGGACATTAGATAAAAATATAAATAAAACAAAATTTATAAAAACATAACGCAAAATTAAATTTATCTCATCAACCCTTTGATTAATTTATCACCAAACATATTTCCAACGCATAATCGTTTTAAAGTTAGATTAAAAAAAAAATCACTGTGCTGTTTTTTCTTGCACAACTTTAAGATTGCAACATCTGTTCAAACCATATGTATTTTAATTATACCTCTATGTTCAAATAATCTGGCTTTAAAGCCAACTCACACAATAATTTTACACAGCTGTGCAAATGTTCTTTATTAAGTGAAACCCAAATTATTCACAAAAGATACAAAAGTGTTTAATCCACAAACCATCCATCGATTAGGTAAACGCAACAACGCAACGCAATCATTGCCAATATTCAAATCTCATGGCTATACAGTTTAATTTAATGCCAGACGGTCAGCAAAGACTCTCAATTGAATTGAATGTTTCGGTTCGAGCAAAAAGGTTTCTCTATTTTCAGCCATTCTCCAATTCTCTGTCATAGCACGCGCCGCCGAGTCTCCAATGATTAGTCAGCCAAGTGACACGATGACTAAGCTTCCCAATGAAACTCAAATTAAAGCTAGATAAAGAACGACTGGAGACGAGGTACGGTGAGAGAGAGAGAAGGAGAGAAGTGTGGGCATAGCGGTCAGTTAACCCAGCACCTGGCACTGAAGTCGAGACAAGGAGAGTCCGTTCAGTGGGCAGCAATTTGACACCAAGGCAACAGACGTCAGTAAACCTACAATATAACATTGGAGAGACGGGGAAGGGGCGCCTCTTTCAATTGCAGTTTTTTTTTATTTTTTTACGTTTGTCGTTTGCAGTTCTTTGGCCTGAGCCTTGACTTCTTTACATATTTGAAATGTTACCATAAAGGCTTAAATTAATATTTTTACCCGCTCAGTTTGGCTTTGTCTTGCCGTTCAGTTTTGTCGGCCTTTTCTTTTTTTCCGGCACCCACTCGTCAATTTGTTGTATATAAAATTTGCATTCGGTCGCGTCGACTTATTAGACTTATTAGTATGCCCGACAAGCCTGTGAAGCCGAACCCACACTATAATTTATTCATGTGAAGATTGCTAGTTGCTGTTAGTATTTATATATAGTAAAATCCTACACGGCTCCGCATATCCGCGACAGCTGTCTGCTACTTGCCTGCCAAGATGTCATTTTGCATATTACAAGCAATTTTGGCTTAAGCATGTTGACGCCAAAAACAAGTCAACTGGAAAACGCCTCTAGTTAAATACGTTTTTTAACAGACAATAAAATCTTAAACTGTCAATTAAAGTTGAACAAAATTGTTTGTATATAAATCCCTATTAAGTTGTGCTCATGCTAAAGAGAACATTTAAAAACTACAAATTTGAATTGTTTAGTTTTATTGAACATCAAATTCTTCACTTTCATCATTATAAATTCGAATTTTTTGCAATGAAGAAAGATATATTGTTATTATTTTGTATACCCTGAACCCATTGAAAATGGGAAAATTCTTGATAAGCATCAACAGTCAAGTCGATATAGCCATGACCGTCTGTCCGTCCGTCCGTCCGTATGTATAGACCATAAGAGCTAGAGCCTTATCAAAATCGGATGAATAACACAATCTGTTTAGGAATGTTCGTTTAATCTGGCAGAAGATTACTCAAATGATTTTATCTCCAAAAATCAATTCTAACTTAATTATGAACAAACTGCTTTTATGTAACAATTAAAAGCTTTGTTATCGATCCTTATTTAAAAGTCGTTTCCACCTAGTGTAGAGAAAAGTTTATTATTTTCCAATATTTTTTTTCACACACAATTTTCCAATTCGAAAAACCATTTTGACTAGTAGCTTTAGTTAACCCCATTTAACATTCGTATAGTAAAAAGCAGAACCTAGCACTCACCCGAAAACCAATTGCAACTAAATAAAACGCCTGAATTTTAGCCCAATGCCATCTTGCCCCATATATCTACTCCCTGTTAAGTATTTACCAGGCTTAAGAAGTTTATTCAAGTTTTTGAGGCTCCCATTTCAAGAAACGAGGCCAAGAGGCGCAACCCCAAAAAGCACATTACAAATAACATGCAAGCGGAAATGGGCGATAGCACCACAACGGCCTCCAAGGGGTGGTGCACCCTAAGCTGAAAGAAGAAGAAAAAAATGTGTGCGTCATTATTGCTAGCGATAGAACAAAGGATACGTCTTTGTGGCGCCCATGGCATGTGAAAGTGCACTTATGAAACAGTAAGATCCCATCGCATAGAACCCCACAACAACCCCAACAACTAAAAATGCAACCTCGAATCTAAAATGCGCATAAGTAGAAAACCTTTAGTAGAATGAACTGAAGCTGACTCTTGTTTTATGGATTTGTGTCGCACTTTCAGTTTCGACATATTTAAAAAGCAAATGCAGTTCTGGCAAGTGTTAAATTGATGGATTGATGGATGGATGGAGAGAAGAAAAGAAACATGCCTCCTTTGTCATTAATGCAAATTGTTTTCTGCGTGCAGCTGTAACAGGAAATGAACCACGCAACAAACACTCCAAAAGCCAATTAGCTGGCAATTTAAGCAACTCCCCGAGAGTGGTGATGCCCACAGAAAGAGAGAGAATGCAAGAGGTTGCAAAGGGAAAGGTAGGGAAGTTTCCCCCTATTTTAAGCACGTCAACAAAGCGTCGCCAGCTTTGAGGTGAAGGAACTCTCGTTTGTTTCTTTGTGTTTGCGTGATGTATTTTTTATCACATGCAATTTAAATTAGTCAGATTTGTATGAGGGGTGGAAAGGGGCGGGGGTTGTTCGTTCCTAACTGGACTCTTCACAAAGACAAAACCAACATGCCGGAATGCGTGTATGTGTGTTCGGACCTTTATAGAATGCAGCTGACGTCTTCTTGTGGCCGATTTGGGAAAACCGTACACCTGATTACACATTTAATTATAACCTCCAGTCCTAACACGAAAGGGCCATAAATCACACACATTAGGGTTAACAAATGTCAACATTAACGTCACGCCTAGCATATTACACATGCATTGCTTGACAAGCAATCAGAAAGTAAGATGAGAAATGCAAGAAAATCTCATTTTTTCATACTATTCAGAAATGCGGAAACATTGGTTAAATTTTGTAAACTTAATTATCTCATTCGCAGAGAGAGAATTTTTAGCAATGTCATGCTTATATGTTAAATATATATATATATATAGATATTATTAAGTCGAATACTAACATTAAGTTATACTTATATGAATTATATGCTTTGCTTCAAAACTTAAGGAATATATCTGTCGTTTTAGCTTACGTTTCGTTGTTTTATTATATCCTGAACCCATTGAAAATGGGTAAAAAGGGTATAATGGTTATGTGGAAAAGTATGTTATATGTAGAACGACCCCATGAAGTATATATATTCTTGATCAGCATCAACAGCCATGTCCGATAGAGAATCCAGATTTGGAACATAAGCTCGCCTTATCCCTAGGCAGTAAAAGGTAGTTTAACTTTCCCCGTTTTTGATATACACATGTGATAACAACAAAATCTTGAATTTGAGAAGGAGTTTGAAAGATTAGATGAAATAATGACAATTTGTGCAATTTTTATTGAAATCGTTTGAGACACAAAACATTGAAGTTAAGCAAAGTATGCACTTTATCCGTACACATAAACACACACACTTGTAAGCACTGACTGTACGCGTTAAGTATAGGTTTCAGGGTATCGTCTAGTCGGGATTTCTCGACTAGAACCTTACTTAAATATATATATGTATATATATATATATATATATATATATATATGTTAAACATTTTTAGAGATATAAGCGAAGTAAAACAAGTTGAATAAATAACTAATACTCATATTAAAAAAAAATTTTATTTTTTAATAAGTAATAACTAAAGATCAAAAAATATAATAGACAAACAATTCTTTACGTAATAAACTCTGTTTAACTTTATTCCACTTTAAACTTAGTTGTTAAAGGTCGATAAAAATAACTTTAACATCTCACAGCCGAACAATGAGTTCAGATAACAAGATCTTCACTTACTTGTGAGTAGATTGTAGAACAATCGAGATCTTTTAAATTTTTTCTTAAGTCAATATTTGCAAAACAGTTTGAAGATAAACAATAAAGTAAATAGGTAATTACAGGCGACGCATGTCTTAAATCCAAAACAATTGCCGGAAATTGTGTTTTAATTAACAAACATCCCAACTGTTATTGTACGTTGTACAACAAACATATGTAGCGCATTAAAAACTTATAAAGAATTAATGGCCTTCAGCTGCTTTCGCCTCTGGCATTGGCATTGCTCAAGAAGCTGCTAAAAACAAAAAGCAGAGCTTTGCACAAATTTCACTTTCTTGTGTGTTTTATGTTTGTTGATGGCTTTTGTCTAGCCAAAGAAATGCTTGATGCTGCCAGCCATTAACTGTCATGCGTGTATCTACATGTACATACATATGTGTATGTGGGGTGTATTTGTTTAGGCACTCCTCCTGCTTGCCCTCCTCTTCTCTTTCTTCTATCTAAGCTTGTTTGTTGACTTTTGCTTACCACGTTTCCCATTGCCGACGCTGTGGCATTAAATCAACACCTTTTGTAAGTGCAGCATGAAGTAGAACCTGTGCTGAGCCTGTCACAAGGCTAACGTTTCTTTAGAAATGAGAAATATGTTTTTATGTAGGTGCCGCTGTTGTGTTGCAAGTGCAACTAGTTGTTGCAATTTACTTATTAGCCTTTTAAATCCCCATCCATGCACCGTGGGTAGTCTCTATGACCTCGTCTCTAATTAGTTTGAATGCAATCAATTAACAGAGTGAAAAATCTTTCAATGTACTCGTTCAATCAATTGTTTATAGGAAATTCGTATAAACAAAATCACTGAAAACCAAATAAATCTTTCAATCGTATTTGCAAATCTGAGAATCCAAAACATTCATTCAAACAAAGATAGGCATATGGACTTTTGTTGCTTTTTAAATTATCTCTAAAATCTGTGCCATATGCTGCTAAAAATACAGTAAATATTTATAGCTCATTGGGGTCTAGCAGAAATCGGGTGAGCATTCATACGCCTAATTTATTTTTTTTTAATCAAATAATCGCATTTTAAACAGCAGCTGCGGTTGAAATTTTCTTTTACGTTGTTTCCACATTGGAAAAAAAATATTTATGTACATTTATTTCAACACTTTGGCTCTTGTGAAACCATTTCTCCCCATTTTCACGCCTGATTAGCTCAGTGTGTTGAAAATGTTGATCGCACGAATATACGTGTATGTATGTATATATGCCACGAAAGTGTCGATTGATTGTGGCACACGCCTTGGAAATCTTTAATATATCATTCGTAGAATTGTCGAATGAGTATGGAGTGTGTGAGGAGCGGATGAGTTGAGTGCATTGAGTGTTATATGGGGCGTGTCAACGATCGCTTTTAAATACTTTTGATTTTTGGTTTTGAGGGCGCGTCATAAATGCCTATGCATTATCATTGATCTACAAAACTATGCTAGATTGAATTCAATAAAAGAAAAAACAAACAAAATGCATTCTGTCAAAGTAGACTTTTAATATCAAAAGTGTGAAGAAAATTCACAATAACCAAGGAAATTCAGAAGTTATCTGTCAAAATATAAGAAGCGCTTTGACCTGTAGTTAAAGCCAACTAAATCTAATGACCAATCAAGAAAATTTGTAAATAAAAAAGGCTAATGTCAACAAACTCGATTATGAGATACCCTGCATGGAAAACTGCGTTACTGAGTGCTCGGTTTAATTGCGTATTTTTAAATCTCCGGGGTTTCTCAACCGATATCGATGAATTTTTCACAAACGATCATTTCTGGTCTATAGTTTAAAGATAAGTTGCGTGGTAAAAACGAACTTAAATATCAAATTCCAACTCTCTAGCTCTTATACTCTTTAAGATCGACGCGTTCATACAAACAACGAACAAAGAGACGAAAATTTTTACCCGTTTTCCCATTACGTGAGCTTAGGGCAGCGGTCGGGGAACCGGGGGTAAAAGTGACATTTGTTGGGGTAATGGTAATGGTAATGATTAAAAAGTATATATTTAAAATTTTATATTTAATTGACCTTTTTTTAATACCCTGATCTCATTAAAAATGGGAAAAAGGGTATAATGGTTTTGTGCAAAACTATGTAACAGGCAGAAGGAAGCATCTCCGAACCCATAAAGTATATATATTCTTGATCAGCATCAACAGTCGAGTCGATATAGCTATGTCCGTCTGTCCGTATGTATTAGCCAACCGATCTCAGAGACTATAAGAGCTCGAGACTCAAGATTTCGAACTTAAGCTCGCCTAATCCCTAGGCAGTACAAGTTTGTTTTCGATTTCCGATAACTTTTCCCGTTTCCGATATACACATGGGATCGATAAGAACAAAATCTTGAATTTGGAAAACTTTGATTTGCCATTCGAATTATAAAACGAAAAAAATGAAAATCTGTCAAAATTTTATTAAATTCCGTTAAGAAACACCGGAGATATGGGACATTGAAGTTCTGTATGCAGTATGCGCGTACACACACATACTTGCAAGCACTGACTGTATTTTCTAGTCGGGATTTCTCGACTAGAGCCTTCTTACTTGTTTTACTTGTTTTTATTTTGCTCTTCACTAACGTCAAACAGTCAAAAATATTAATTATTAAATATATATAAAATGTGTGATTATAGAAAATTTAAGGCCAACACATACACTGCTGATAAACATGAAGCAATTAAATCCGTGCTCTTAAGCAATCTTTGAACTCGATCTTGAACTTTATTCATGTCTTAAATTGATATCAATAATAACAATAACTTAATGCCAAAAAAACATCTTGCACGACTGCCGAAGGCGACAATTACGCATCAATCAGCGGTTAGAGATTAGGTTATTCAATAATATTCTCAGGGCTGCTGTAGACCGTAAATGCAATCTAGATCTAAACTGCCGCCTACATACCAAGTAAAATCTTTTCGTTCAAATTAACCCGTTTTTGCATTTCCTCCTGATACAGATGCGTATATGTGTGTGATTGTTTAGGTTTCCCCCACTTTTGGTTCTTTTGCATGGGATGCATTGAAGCGCATCCAAGCGCATTGGCAACAGACGCGTCTGTCTCCTCACTTAATAGCCGCAATCAATCTGGTTGATTGAAATGTTGCACTCCACAACGGTGCCGCAAACTATTCAATTTAGCCAACAACAACCATGAATCTGCGATTATATGTGCAATCGAAGAGATTACACCAAACCACAAAGAGCGACCGCACCCAAAGCTCAACAATAGTCAACAATAACACCAGCATCCGCCTGAATGCCAAGGCAATTTACAATTCTCATTTATTTTGTATATGCCTTGCTCCATTTTGTTTTGTTTTGTTTTCAAGTGGGCGGAGAAACCACCAGGTGGCTTTTATATTCTCTTCACCTCAATCAGAACCAGATGCAGAATCATCATCTTCGTCTCTTGACACAAAAAGAATACAAAAAATGCTATAAATAAATTAATTCAAGCTTTTGCCGCTCTACTGCTGAATGATCGTTGTGTGTTGAAGCTCATACAAACAGACCTACAATGCGATGTTTGTCACTTGGCTGATGTGCATTTGAGATTTGAGTGACCCATTGTTGTGGCTGTGACACGTGCCGAATAACGTGGACAACAAGGTATTGCGTAACCACAATTGAGTCTGATGCAAGCCACAGATGATTAGCCACTCAAATGGAAAATGGAAAACGCTTGTAAGCCAAGTCACATATCAGATTTAAATTACTTAATTGTCAATGTGTAAGAGTATCTCTGAGTGAAGCATAATGTTAATGTTAGTTTCAAGGTCATCAGTGTATTAAGTTTAGGTTTATTTAGTCAACCTGACTCTTGTTTTGGTACACTTACACTTTCTGTGCGTTTTGCATCTTCAAATTATGATGATCATGAGTCTAAAACAAATTAAACTATAATTTGTTTACCTTCAGCATAATCTTGGGGAGAGAGGTGCAGCCATCACATATTGTATATGAAAATATCATTTGTCAATTCAAGTGTTCGCTTAAATGTCATAAAATTGAAGCGGCAGATCGTTAAAACAACAACAAATATAAGCAATTGCGCTTGTCATCATAAACTTGCAGCAATTATTATTATTTTTGTTTTGTTTATTATTCGTTGTCTTTAATTTTGTACAGTTGATCGTTTATATAAATTGTTTTGTGTGCATTGTTTAAGGAAAAGCATCATTGCCTGTTGATTCTCATCCCCTGATTAGCTGTTCTCATCCCCTGATTAGCGACTGTTTATTGCGCAATGCAACAAAATGCCAAGTTAAACACATTTAAGATAAGCACTCTGAATGTTAATCTGAAGAGCTAAGTGTTCAACGGGATGAAAACAATTTGTATCAGTTATCGTAAAACTGCGTTGCAAGAAAAGAGTCACTAATTTATGTCATCATTTCAATCTAACTTAATTCAGTTGCTGTAATAGATAGAATAGAATCGGTACAAAAACAATTCCTGCTCTTTGCATTTCAGGGTATTAATTAGGATAATAACATTTACTTGCCTTCTTACTGTAGTAGACTTTTACTAATAAATCTTCCCTCTCTTTCTTACCGTAGAACAATCCTATAAATAACCTTTTCGAAACCAAAATAACTTTGCAATTCCTATTAGAATATTAGACTTATTGTGACTATTTCTCTTGAAGCTAACCCTTTTCGGATCTGGTGCTCAATATATAACGATCTTTCCCACCATAGTACCACTTCTGCATGCTCTCTAAAAAAAATGGTCTTATGTCATTTGTCTACATGTTCGCTACGCGGTGCGCCCCTCGGTCGGACGGGCGGTTGGTTCTCTTTGTGCTTGGGTCCGCGCGTTAATCGTTGGACCACTTGAATGAACTGTCCGTTAGTACATCTACGTCCAATAATAATGACAGAAACATTTTTAAAGACTAAAAGAACAAGTAAGAAGGCTCTAGTCGAGAAATCCCGACTAGACGATACTTGCAAGTATGTGTGTGTGTGTGTACGCGCATACTGCATACACAACTTCAATGTCCCATATATCCGGTGTTTCTTAACCGATTTTAATAAAAATTTGACAGATTTTCATTTTGTTTTATAATTCAAATGGCATCGAGCCCATGTGTATATCGGAAACGGGAAGAGTTATCGAAAATCGAAAACAAACTTGTACTGCCTAGGGATTAGGCGAGCTTAAGTTCGAAATCTGGAGTCTCTAGCTCTTATTGTCTCTGAGATCGGTTGGCTAATACATACGGACAGACGGACATGGCTATATCGACTCGACTGTTGATGCTGATCAAGAATATATATACTTTATGGGGTCGGAGATGCTTCCTTCTGCCTGTTAAATACTTTTGCACAAAACCATTATACCCTTTTCCCCATTTTTAATGGGATCAGGGTATAAAAATATTTCTTAGCAGCAGAGCTTAAGCATCAACAAATACTTGATCGAAAGAACTCAACAAAATAAGCATTTGAGCGCTCATGTTTTAGGTGAACTCTGTTTCATTTTTTAGATTCTGTTAAATTTTTTTTAATTTGGAATGATCCATATAGTATAATCCGTGTCGTAGTTAAATCTGGCTATTATTGTTGTGAGTGACATCGCCTCTTATTGTTTTGTCTCGGCTAAACAGTATGTTTCGAACCTTGTGGATAATATTTTTGGCCATGAAGTTCCGTGAGTGATATTGTTGCAGAGTTTAAGAATAACTTGATATTGCACAGAAGCTTGGTAAGTCGTTCTCTATCAAGTCAAGCTATTTAGTATATTTTTTCTTTGCTAAGTAACACATTTAATGGCACAATGATAATGCTTCACCTCAAGGGTATAATAACTCTACAATATGGTATTTATAACTGCCATTTGCCAACTGTAGCAGAGCAGCCACAGCAAAAAAAAAGGAGAAGAAACACAAAAACAACAACAAACAACAAGCAGTTCATAAATCATACAAAGCTGCGTCATTTGAAACTCGAAGCCACAACGGGTATGCATGCTTCTTCTTTCGCTGCCTCCACATCCCCTTCCCCTTTCCAACATCATCCGTGCATCCGAAATAAGCACAAGTTGAAAGCCCATTCAAGTCTTGCCTACTCACAATGTCAGCTGGGCAGCTGCTGTTGCTGAGTGTGTTTTAGGAGGGAGCTAGCAATCCTTTCTTTCTTTCTTTCCTTCTTATGTGCACATGCCCGGCGGCTCTTAAGTGCACATCCTGCCATTAGCCGGGTCTGGAGAGACGTTGCGACGCCTCATTTAATTGCATAATTTATTGATAATTAAATATGAAACTCTCTTTCTGCACTCCATTTTAGACTGTGACTCCCACAACAATTGCCGCCAATGAGGTGAATGCACTTTAACTGGAGGCGATAAACCCCCAACATCTCCATCCTCATTCCCCATTCCCCATTGCAATTAAGACACAGGCTTAATTGGAAAGAGTTCAGAGGCAACAGCAACATCAAGATGCCATCTCTGCGGCAAAAGGTCACCACATACTTTCGACAATTGAGTTTTATAGCGGAGCCAAGAGATGGAGGACGGAGACGCGTCAATGGCAATGCTGAGGATGATGACGCCAGTTTTATAACCAAATATCTAGAGGGGTAAATGACCTAAAACCTCTTTAAAGTAAAGTTAATTAACTTATTGTTTGTTTCATTTTTTAGTCGGATGCAGCGTGTCTTTGTGCCTGGCGGACCAGAGATCTACAATGGTCAGAATCCCACAGATATGCCCGTTCTTAAGCTAGGACGCTATGACACTGGACCGGATACCATTACTGCCGCCTGCACAGGCCCGGACGAGGGCTTGACGGGCATCAAGCGTTCAAAGCTGCACTTAAGTGCCAGCTATGCGGATGATATCGACTTTATTGACACCCAGCAGGAGAATGAAGATGGTTATGGTGTGCGCAAAAGTACACCACCAGCACCAGTGCTTGACACATCAACGCGCCTAAGCAACAAGTTTGCCCGGCCCACTGGCTCCAGGCGACAGAGCAGTACAGAATCGTCAACAGCGGGAACGGGAACGGCCGTTACGACATCTGCTACTGGCATGCGTTCCAGAAAGAACTCCAAGAGCAGTATTGCTAACGCATCAAGTGCCGCGACAGCCGCAGAAAATGGAGGCAAAGCCACCACCATTGTGGTCAGCATGATCAGCAATAGCAACAACAGTGTTGCGCAGGATCAAAACAATAAAAATCTTTTGAACTCAAAGACTGAGGCCTCAACGACTGCCGGGGGCGGCAGCTCAGAACGTGAGCGCCTGCTACGCGAGGCGGTTAGCAATCAGAGCAGTACTCCAATCCCCATTGCCGCATCCGCTCTGTCTACGCCTGTGGCAGGCGTGCAGAACTGGCAAATGGATTGTGACTTTGCCTACGGCATATCAGTTTCCCTCTATGAGAACAACATGCTGATCAAGGAGCCCATGGGTAATCCCATTGCCGATTGCTATGGCTGTGTGGTTCGAGGAGATGCCGTTGCAATGGCTATGGCCGATGGCGTTAACTGGGGTGAGTAAGCGATCAAACTTGACATTAAGTACTTTTTCCTTGAACCCATTGAAAATGGGTAAAAAGTGTATAATGGTATTGTGCAAAAATATGTTACAGGCATCTCCGACCCTATAAAGTATGATCAGAATCAACAGAGTCTGTCCGTCCGTCTGTACGTATGAATGCGTCGATTTAAGAGACTGTGAGAGATAAAGACTCTGAGCCTAGTTCCTAACAAGTACAAGTTTGTTTTCGATTTTGGATAACTCTTTCCCTTTCCGATATACACATGTGATTAATAACAACAAAATCTTGAATCTGGAAAACTTTGAGACGGCATTTAAATCATTAGACAAAATAATGAAAATCTGTGAAATTTGTATTGAAATCGGTTAAGAAAAACCAGAGACATGTGACATTGAAGTTATGTATGCAGTATGCGCGTACACACATAAACACACTTACTTAAGTAAAGGATTTAGGGTATCGTCTAGTAGGGATCTCCCAACTAGAGCCTTCTTACGTGTTTCCATTTTAAAGGGTTTAATGGTATAAACAATAGATAAAGTTAAGATATGATAACCACAAATGCTTAAACAAAATTACTAATCAGTTGTTAAATATCATAATAAACTACCAGCGTTAATTATACAACAATTTTCTATCTTTACTGCAATACAGGTGATGGCGCTCGATTGGCAGCCAGATCCGCAGTGCACGGTTGTTTGGACTACCTGGATAGGGCAGTGTTCGGGCAGGGTCACGAGTGCCGGGCCACCACGACGCAGGAGCTGTTTGTGAGCCTGTTGCGCAGCCTGTGGGAAGGACACGGCTGCATACTGGAAGTTGGTGGTGCCCTGTCGACGCTAACAATTGCTGTGGTGCTGCCGCTGGACGGTGCACCTGGCAAGTATGTGGTGTGTGCCTGCAATGTGGGTGATTCGCTGGGCTACGTGTACTCCAAGAAGCATGGAGTGCGAGAGTTGACGCAGGCCTCACATGACATAAGCTCCATGCGGGACATGCGTGATGCACTGGGAGCTTTGGGACCCGCCGATGGCAACAAGCCGGAGCTCAGCAATCTTACCTTCTCGATGAGCTGTATCGAGCGCGGCGACATTGTCTTTCTTACCTCCGATGGCATTAGCGATAATTTTGATCCGGTTGTTGGCAAATTCGCCGAGGCCTGGACCCCGGATGTGAAGCTACAGCAGCTGCAGTCAGCTAATTTGGCTCCCAAGCGCCAAAACAAGAGTGCCTCAGCCATTTATGCCCGTCTACATCCATCGTCAGTCACACCACCAAGTAGAACACGCCAACCTAAAGCTGTCAGCCCAACCAGCAGTGTGCCCAGCAGGCCGAAGTATATGCGCTCCCAGACGCTGATCGATGCACGTCACGGAGTCAGCGCAGCTACTGCCCCAGCGATACCCATTCAGCGTATACCAAAGTCGGCTTTAGGTCTACCACTAGTCACTGGACCACAGAGGCATGCGTTGACGCTGTATCGCCTTGAGGATTTACTTAGTTATGGCATCAATGGCACTTTCTCACCATGCTCATCTGCAAGGCGTCTATGCCACCTATTGATTGACTTTGTGCGAATGATAACCTCGGCGCGACGCAAGACCCTCGAGCAGCGAGAGCTCTTCTACAAATTGTCCACGGGGCCCGATGGGGTTAAGCGCGAAGTGCAACTGAATCGCATGCAACATCGATCAGCACGCAAAAGAATCGTGGACAGCAGTGCGTTTAGCGCATTGCCTGGCAAACTAGATCATGCTACAGTGCTGGCGTTTACTGTAGGTGGTGCGATTCCAGATGTTGCTGATGGTAATTTGGATGGAGCTGTTACTGGTGGCGGAGGCGGTGGCAATGGCAACGTTGCACCTGTTCTCCAATCCAAGGAGTTCAAAGAGACAAATTTTTAAGCTGCCCCCACACACTCGCACACATTTAAATACGTATTCAACAAAATATATACATATACACATAAACCCATTAATACGTAGTTTTATATGCATATGTACACATATTATTTAATTGGTCTTAGTAAAGCTTTTGTTTAAGTTGTTAATTTTTGATACTCGCAGTTTGTCAGCCATAGTTTTAGACATTTTTGAAATGCACAACACACAAATCGACAAATTGACTCAAATGTTTTAAACTACCAAAAAAAAAAAATTAAAAATATCTAAAATGTAACGATGCAATTTATATTTTTACACCTTTCATACATTTACATTTATATAGTACAACGTTTATGCGAAGCGATTTGAAAGTGATAGTTGAATACAAAGCAACTAAAATTGTTTCATACCTTAATAAATTCATATTTAGAGCTGTGCATAAGCGTCGTAACGCACAGCTTGAATTACTTAGGGACTGTTCAAAAGCAACCCTCAAGCAATCAAAAATTGAATAAACGCATCACAAACAATAAAACAAAATCAATTGAGTTTATCTTCTTATACAACTGTGTCTACAATGAAAACTTACACTTTTTAAAGGTCATATTTCAGTCATAAACAATTTGCAAGAATTATTATTATATAAATATTGAAGTCTTAATTCAGCCATGTGATTGCACAACAAACTTGAAGTCGTTAGTACTTCACGCCTGTTTCTCATGAACTTATGAACTTCGCTCTCCTCAACTGTCGCGCATGCGCAGCAGCAGCTTTGCAATGGTTTGGGCACGCGTCGGTGATGAATCCTTTATCAATTTATAAAAATGCTCCACACTGCACAAAGTTTGTGGCTGTAAGGTAATGTCATATTATTATAAGTATAGGTATGGATAAAGATAAATACGTACAATAGTCTCGCTATCTAATTGAGCCTGCGCCTTGTTGGCCAACACCCAGAGTTTTACAGCTAGCTGACAAAGTACCTCCTTATTGAGATCTGCATAGCGCACTATGCGCAAGAAGAGCTCCATTGAAAGCTGAGCTTGTGCGCGCTGCTGCTGGGCTGCGCCAAGTGATTTAAGCTGCAGCAAAATGGAACTCACAACCTGTCCGCACAGACTGTTCACTTCCACAAGAAACTTAGGATCATGACCATAAAGTGAATCATTTGAAACCACTACATAAGTCATAAAACAAATCCGTTAGTTAACTGTTTGTTAAAGTTGTAATTGCGCTACTTACCACCATTAATGCGATAGGGAAACTGTTCCAAGCTTTGTACATAGAGCATATCCAGAGCATGCAAGTAGATAATAGCTGGCGCCGTACTATTCGCCTTAAAAGATCGCCTTCCCACAATGTCCAGCAATAGGCGCAAAAAGTATAAGACGCCTTGTTCAGGACTGTCGGGCACTACAACTAATGTAGCTAGCATGTTGCATAAATATGCGACCAAATAGCGCTCAAGACAGCGCGGTTTACCCTCAAAATCAACGGTTGCCGCAGGCAAATCGTGAACCAGCTGCAGTGCAGCCTCGAAACAAGCGTCGGCTAATAAATACAATAAGTTTAATTTGTAACTAGCAATTAAATATTAAGAAATAGGGCGTACCCTGACCCAGGCATAGATGTCGCAGCGCCAGTTGACCACACAGCAAATACAAATCCATTTTCTGTTGAACAGAACTAATGCTGGGAATAGTTATAAAACAGTACGCAATGCATGCCTTGACAAAACCCAAGGATTTGGTGCCTTGTCGATTTGACGAGTTTATAGTCAGCTTGCAGGCGGCGTGCACGAGGGATACATAGACCGCATCCAAGTTACTAAAGGTGCCACGTGCCTCAACATAAAAGCTGAGCTGCTGCTCTACATCCTTTCCAAAATCTACCTTGTTTATGAAACCGTTGATAAGCTGTGAAATCTGTCGACGTTCGTCTTCCACGCTGAGTGCACTGTTAATTAAAATAAATAAATATTTGTCTGTTTAAAAGTAAATATTTTGTTCAATTACTTGACCGAGTCGTTGAGGATCTTGCCTAGAAACATAAGGGCATTGGTGACTACAGCATCGCAAGTTCGTTCCTCGCTGTTTTGGCTGTAAAAGCTTAATATGGATTTGCACACCTCAACACGCACCGACTCTTTGTGAAATAGGTCCAAGTAGGGCAAAAAATGTGGCTGTATTAGCAGTAACTCGACGCTACGATAGTTTTGCATTATCCGCGTTAAAATGCTCTGCAATTGGCTATAATGTTTCTCATACGCTTTGCCCAGGCACATACGAGAATTCAATTCACTCAGTAGATTATTCACTTCGTGTATCTGTCAAATAAAAATCGTATAACAAGAATATAAAGACACTTCACAATTGGACATCAAACGAACCGTAAAGTACTGTGCTACAAAGGGCGCCCAGGTTTCCACACAGTGGATGTATTCGTTTGGATCAGTAAGTGTGTTTATTGTCTGGAATGCTGCATTCAAAAATGGCATACGTTGCTCCTGCAATGGTGCACAGTTACTGACACAGCTGCCAAGCGGTCGCAGCAATTGTGGTTTGGATATTCCAGGTGTATCGCAATTGTTGATCAGCTCCAAAAACTCTTGCGCATGTGCAGCTATAAACTCGCCTTTTGTTGAGTTGATAATGGACAAGAGTACAGCACCGCTAAAACAGATAAAGAACAAATATTACTATAATCCAACTATTGATTGTAATCATTGACTTACTTATTTTTTAACTGCTTACACTCGGATAGCATTTCTTGTGCATACAAATCGTTTTGATATACCATACAAAGTAGCATAAAATCCAAAGCTGGTGCATACAGCTGTAAGTATGCGCTGGCCGTTATAATCTCCGGATGCAAATTGTAGCGGGCCACCAGACGAAAGATCTGACAGGCATGTAATCAGTCAGTGTAAGTCGAATTGAAATCTTTGCAACTAACCTGCGGATATATTGTAAACAAATCTGTAAAGTTGTCGCGTATATGCGTTCTGCTTGGCGAAACCAAGACACCAACGCGCACCAGGTAACATCGCGCATAGATGGACACCAGTGGATCTGCAATGCCACGAAGCTGACTAGTCAATCTTAAAAGTAACTCCTCGGTTTCTTTCTGTGAGGTAGTCAAGAATTCCGTGCACTTGAATATAGCCATTTCCAGATAAACACGAGGCAGCAGCTCACGTATGGAGGCGATTTTGTAAAACCAATTTTGACAGGTATCACGCGCCGAATCCCGATCACGCTGCATCACCGTTTCTGAAGCGCCTGGTGCACCCTTTGCTTTTGCACGCAAACGCTCAAAGACTAACTTGCCAAAGACGTCTAAGATGTCGGTGATGAGCACATACTGACTGGGGTAGAACTGCAGAACGCTTGTGTCGGAAAGCATCTTGGCACATTGTATGGCTATCTTAAGGGCTTTGACTCGCTGATCATTATGCCAGGATTGAATGAGCTCCTGTTTCAGCTGATCAAATCGCTGGATGTACTCCTGCTGCGTTAGATCCATCATGTGACGCATGCTGCCATCATCAAAGTTGTCCAACTGCTCCAGCCGATACTTGACCTTGTCGGCCACAACCGTTTGTGCCTTGACTGAAAAGAAAGCAAGTCAAGTCGTGAGCAAATTTGATTGGATAATATGCATATTTCTTACAGTTTTCACCACCGCCTTCTGTGCTGCTGGTGCAAAGAAAACTGGTGGAAAGCGACAGCTTTTCATTGGTAGTAAAACGATTCAATATACCCAAACGGCGAGAGCTCCAATTTAGCGAGTTGTCCTCGGTCTTGCTTGGAATATCACACTTTAAGTTAAGCAGCGTAAATGGGGATTAATACGATATGTGAGGTTATCTTTAGCTTTAGTTTACTTACAAATTCACTTGCCATTTGAGTCAAGGGGTCTTTTAGTTCTTGCTCTTGACGGGCAAACTTTGACAGTGGATCAGTGCCCTCCAATGCCAGTGCCAAGCTAAGCGAATTGATGTCTACTGCCTGATAAACATTTAATATACATATTATTTGTTGACAATTGGCAGCGATTTTGACTCTCATACCATGACAGTGGCTGCCTGCTGCTTAAGCGGGTGTTCCTGCGTCCCATGACGTGGCAGATGATTCTTAATCACTTTATAGCACCGGGGTGCACAAGCCCTGCACATTTAAACATTTATTTGATAACAACCATTATTTGTTTATGAAATAAACAATTATTTATTTACCATTCCAAAGTCGCCATGACGTGCCTGCAGTTCTGCAAATGTGTACATAGCGGCGTTACGCTGTTAACAAAGCGTTCTGTTACTGTTACCATTCCAGTGAATGGCAAAACAACATCATAAAAGTAGTTGGCAACGCGAGACGGTCGCGCATCTTTTTTCACAAATATTTTATAAAAAAATTGTTTTGCTTTAAAAAGATGGCAAAAGTTCCAAGTAAATGGCTAAAAAACACTTGCAGGGTGTGCGGAAAATACGCCAGTTTCAAGAAATCATACAAAATATTTGAAAAAGCTAACACAAAGCTGCTTAACAACATAGAATCACTCACGGGTTTGCAGGTAAGCAGATGAGACAGTTTGCTTGGGAAGTTCACTTATCCGACTTATTTGATTACAGCTGGAAAGCTATATGTTTCTACCTGAGTTGATGTGCGAGTGCTGTAACATAGAGTTAACAAGCGCCATCCGGTTTCGCGACCGATGTATTGTAGCACAACGTGAGCTGCTGGAAGGATTAACAAAACAACAACTGGAGGAGATACCTCAGAAATACAAGGCCCTCATAATGGGCAATGAAGCCTCAACGGATCCAGCAACTGACCAGGAAACCGATGCGGACTCTGAAGCCGATGGGTGTGAAATTGAGTATAGCCCGGCGATCGATCAGTCGGAAAATGAGTTTATTAATCTGCTACCGGAAAGTAATGACGGCTCAGTAACTAAAGTGAAATATGAAATTGCACCGGATATGAACGATTTGATTGAGGCTGACCATGAAGATGACAATGAGTCGATGGTTGAGGAAGCACAATACGAATGCCTTATAGAAGACGACGATGGAAATGTTGTGAAAATTGAAAACATGACGGAGCAAGTTATTGTGTCCGATCCCAATGAGGGTTATCTGTACGATTCCGATGACGAAGTGGCTGTCCTCGACAATGTACTGGATGATGAATATGAGCATGAGAATGTTGTGAAAAAATCCAGTCTACCGCCAAAGCCAAAGATAAAACCAGATGATCCGCGACGCCGAGGAGCAGGGGGTGTCTACATATGCGATCAATGCGGCAATCACATTAAAGGACGCATGGCATTTGAGTTGCATTGCCGTCGACATCGTGGCGAAAAGGATTTTCAATGCGAGTAAGCGTCTATCATTAAATTTTTTTTTGTATACTTCCTATAAAATGTTTTTGTATTTGTATATGCAAGGATCTGTGAAAAATGCTTTTGCACCACCTCCGAGCTCAAGCGACACATGCGTAAGCACACTGGTGAACGTCCATTTGCCTGCCAGTATTGCGGACGTTGCTTCTCCGACTACACGACGCGTGTCAAGCATGAACGAACTCACACCAATGAGCGCCCGTATGCGTGCGGAACCTGCGGCAAGGCATTCACCACAGGCTACATACTTAAAAACCATATGTTGACACATTCCGGCCTACGCTCCTATAGGTGAGCGAAAAAACATTTCAAACCTTTTAATAACACTTAAATCACAACGTTTTATGATTTTTAGATGCGAGCTGTGCGATAAGTCGTTTATGCTTCCCACTCATCTCAGCACTCATATGCGTACCGGAGTACACAAGCGCACCGTGGAAAAGTTTCAACTTAAGCAGCAAATGCAGCACGACCCGGCTCTTCAGCTTAAATTAGAAATGGATGAGGAGAGCTTGCATATTCAGGATTAATTAAATATTCGTTTGTAATTTAAATTAAACATGATTAACTAAGATTCAATTATACATTATATTCTATACTAGATAATATATATATAAAAAAAAATCTTGTAAATGCGTGATTGCCTTTTAAATCTGGTGTTTAAGTGCTTCTGCATGAAGATAGTTTTACATTTTTTATCTGCTGAGTATTTAAAGCGTTTTACAGCACTGTGTGTGCTAGCGCTTAAACGTGAATGCCAAAAAAAAAAAACAATCACAACCAGAGCCAAATGCGCTGTTTATCAATATATTCCAGCTAAGATTTGATTATTGTGCTTTAAATATTATAAAAGCACACAATGCTCAAAAACATGTGCAGAGTGTGCGGCAGATATGCAGCCTTTAAGAAATCGTTGAAAATCTTTCAAAATCCAAATATGCTATGGAGTATACAAGTTCTTACTGGCATAGTTGTAAGTAATTTGTTCTAAAAAAAACAAACAATACTCAAGTTAATAAATTTGTTTTAACGCAGTTGGAAAATGCAGGATGTTTGCCAGACCTCATATGTATATGCTGTCAGACAGAATTGCGTGAAGCAATTAGATTTAGCGAAAGAGTCATTACGGCGCAGCAGCAGCTTCTGTCAGCGTTAACTGAGGACGAACTGCAGGAAATATCCGTGGAGTATAGAGAAGCCATATTAGAGTTTTCTACAAACAACTCTGAGGCACAATCAAAATCAGTAAATACAAATCAATTGGAGACAGAAGAGGAGTTAAACATTAGAGAGCACCGCGAAGAACACGATGGTATCATAGAGAGCCATAACAAACCGGAAGACCTTGTGGAGTACGACATCATCATTGATGATGATGTAATTGACCAACAGGCTGAACACCAGGAATCCGAAACGTGCGACACATTAGACATAACATCTGATGATCAACAGTTCACAATTGATGACGATGATCATAAAAATCCTGCCAGAGATGATTATATCCTACCCGATAAGAGCTCAGATGAAGAGTTTGCGGTATTGGACAAAGTATTAAACGACGAGATTGCTACATCCCAAAATAGAGCAAAAAAGCAACCAGGTCGAAAACGCATTCCCAATCTCAAGTACATTTGTGATGAATGTGGCCATCACATAACTGGTCGAATGGCCTTTGAACTACATTGTAGACGACATCGTGGAGACAAGCAGTTCGAATGCGAGTAGGTATACAAACAATTAATTATATATTTATTTACTTTTTTTTTATCGTTGCTAGCATCTGCCAGGATCGTTTCTGCACTGGCTCAGAGCTGAAACGTCACATGCGAAGACACACGGGTGAACGTCCTTTTGCCTGCCAGTATTGTGGACGCTGCTTTACGGACTACAGCACGCGGGTGAAACATGAGCGAACACATACCAATGAACGACCGTATGTATGTCAAAGCTGTGGGAAAGCCTTTACCACCGCCTACATACTAAAGAATCATGTGCTCATACATTCAGGCGAGCGTGCCTTCAGGTGAGAATTTGCTGTTATTTAACAAGCTCCCATTTAATCACAAATTCTTGAAATACAGCTGCGAGTTGTGCAATAAAACTTTTATTCGTCAAACTCATCTGGTAACGCACTGTCGGTCGAGCGCACATAAGCGCAACCTGGAGAAACAAAATCAAGGAGCTAGGATTGAAAGTTAAAGCCCCTGCCTTATGTAATTTTTATATGTTTCATTGCATATACATATTTACTTATCAATTTTAACTAATTATCTAAGAAAAAAAAATGCTATTATATTTTATTTGCTGGTTTTTGTAATGTCTAAGTACAATCAAATAAATTAAGGTTTATTATCTTTTATTTATTTACTGATAAAAAATAACAATATCAAATAAAATCATTGTTGTGACTTGTAAACGCAGAAAACTAACACTATTTATGTCTTTCAAGTTCGAAAGATTTTAATATGTAAAAAACTTTAAAAAGATATACGTTGTTTTTCTACAAACAAGTATATTTTTTTGATCAGTTTCTAAAAAAAATATACTAGATTTTTATCTTAATAAAATTAATTTATTATTCTATTTATTAAGTTTGAATTTAATTTGTTATTTTTTTTATTTATCTTACAACAATGAATTATTGATAAACAGTAAAATAAATAAAAATAAGTGGAAAAATGCACGGCTTAACGCGATTTGTGAGATGTTTTTACAATGTATCTAATGATTTATGTAAACAAGCTGATTTTCGCGTACAGTTTTTGCTTGAATGTTTTAAAGTTGTACAGCACTGGCCACTATGAGGCAGAGCTTGCCGCGTTCACGCGAATGGCAATACCAAAAAAAAACATCTGTAGCGTCAAATGACTTTACTTACCAAAATAATTAACATAAAGAAGTTTTACACACACAATGTTTAATAATGTGTGCAGGGCCTGTGGCAGGTTTCCAGAGTGCGAAAACTCTGTAAGAATTTTTGATAACACAAATATTCTTTGGAGCATTCAAGTTCTTACCGGCCTAGTTGTAAGTAACTTGTTTTTTCATATGTCCAAACATATGTCATACAAAGGTTTTATGTCCTGTTTTGTAGTTGGAAAATGCCAAAAGTTTGCCGGACATCATATGTTTTTGTTGCCAGACAGAGTTGCGCGAGGCATTACGATTTAGCGATCAAGTCATTGCAACCCAGCAGCATTTACTCACAGCGCTCAGCGACGACGAGCTTCAAAATGTATCCGTAAAATACAGGGAAGACGTAATGGATTTAATTGGAAATTGTTTCCAAAAAGATGTCAACACAAGTATAACCCAGTCCCAACGACCAACGACAGATGAAGAATTTATTTTCAAAGCTGACCACGAAGAAGCCGAGATAGTAATAGAGGAAATTGAAGCACAGGATGACCTAATGGAGTACGAGATCATCATCGATGATAACCCAATTACGCAGGATGCTGAACCTCAAAATGCAGTAACTATCGAATCATCACAGAATCCAGCTGATAAACATCAATTTACACTTGTCAACGAAGAACATGAAAGCTTAATAACCAATAACGACACCATATCTGATCCAAATTTAGAGTGTGTGGAAGTGATAAGCGACGGGATTGCTTTGGCTACAAATATAAAGAAAAATAAACATGGGCGGAAACGTCTTGCAAATGCGATATTTGTTTGTGAAGAGTGTGGCATTCACATCTCTGGTCGAATATCCTATGAACTACATTGCAAACGACATCGTGGGGAGAAACAACATGAATGCGAGTAAGCATGCAAACAGCTACATATCAGTTTATTTATTTAACAAATACACAATTGCTGCTAGCGTTTGTCAGTCTCGTTTTTGCACGAGCTCCGAGCTGAAAAGTCACATGCGAAGTCACACGGGTGAGCGTCCATTTGCCTGTCAATATTGCGATCGTTCCTTTTCGGACAACAGCACTCGGGTTAAGCACGAACGGACCCATACAAATGAACGACCGTATGCATGCCACAGCTGTAGCAAAGCCTTTACCACCTCCTACATACTTAAGAATCACCTGCTAACCCATTCCGGCGAGCGTGCTTTTAGGTAAGATTACTTACGCTTTTGGTGATGTCATGCGTCTAATAAAATACCCATTAATTGCAGCTGCGAGATGTGCGACAAATCATTTAGACGACAAACGCATCTTGATTCACATTTTCAGTCAAGATATCACAAACGCAAAACAGCGTCAAGACAAATGGATGTTCATTAAATGATTTTTTCGATTTTTTGAGATTTTCTAAATTAATATTAATTAGTCCGAATTCTCTACTTTATTTGAGTACGTATAATGTTTAAATCTTAAACTGGTTAATTAAATTTTATATTCCACTTTACTATTAATATCTTAAAAATAATTCAACAACTGCTACTGCTCCAAAGGCACTTCAGCTGTAACAGCAATCATGGTTCGTGGTTCGGTGTTGGCCTGTGGCAAAACAATTTCAGACACAGAATACAACTCTACCTCTTTTGTAGCATGTTGCTCTAATTTAGATGACCTTTCCACATTCTGTTTATGAGTATTTGAGCGATAGTGAGTCTTAAGGTGAGTTGGCCGTGAAAATGAGCGCTCACATAAATCGCATCTGAAAGAATAAGCACATAAAGTATAAATTAGAGTATGAAGATAGAACCAAATTGTTCTTTATTTATTTAGGTCATTAATGCAAAATAAAATGTTTAAACTAGTTTAATATTTTACTCAGATTGGCTTGAAAGAAGCTATTATTATTATAAAACAAGTACACGATACCCTGATCCCTATAGTTTACGTGTACAGTCAGTGCTTGCAGGTGTGTGTGGGTGTGTGTCTACGCGCTTTGTTTTCGTTTTTCGATAACTGTCCGTTTTCGATATACACATGGGATTGATAACAACAAAATCTTGAATTTGGAAAAATTTGAGACAAAGTTTAAAACATTAAACAAAATAATGACAATCTGTGAAATTTTCATTCGAACCGCTAGAGAAACACCGGAGATATGGAACATTGAAGTTGAGTATGCAGAATGCGCACACACACATACTTGCAACCACTAACTGTACGCGTTAAGTATAGGGTTCAGGGTTCGTCTAGTCGGGATTTCTTGACTAGAGCCTTCTTACTTATTTTTAAGTTATTGAGTAACAAATCTTCAGAATTATATACTCGCCTAAATAAGCGTTCGCCCGTATGCACCAGATTATGATTTTTAAGTATATAGGAGTTGGTGAATGACTTTCCACAGTGCGCGCAGACAAATGGTCGCTCATTGGTGTGGGTGCGTTCGTGACGCAGTCGACCACTGTGGTTAACATAGCTTCGGTCACAGTAGCGACATGGAAAGTTGCGATCGCCCGTATGGCTTACTTGATGGCCTTTTAGTTCGCCCGCAGACAGAAAGCGGGCAGGACATCGCCTGAAGGCAAATTGGGACTGCTTATAAAACATATTCCATTTGTTGATTTATATTTATTTTCCAAAACTTACGCGCAGTGGAAAGGTCGAATGCCACTATGTTTTCGCAGATGTCTTTCAAAGGCAGACTTCCCCGTTACGTTGTTGCCGCACTGATCACAAAAGAAAACTGGAAGCTTTTGCTTGTTGCGCGGCTGCTTTTTAGCGGTGGTCTTAGACAAACGTAGACTGCGTTTGGTTTTTGTTAGCATTGGCGCATTGTCCTCATCATTTAAAAGGGACATGTTTTCGGTAGCATCATTAACCAAATTTGACGATTTCGTGTCCAAATGATCGAAATCGTCTTCTCTATCGGTATCATTATTTGCATGCTCAACTTTGATGAGCACTTCAACGGGACTCAATGGCGTGTTTTCGAACGATTCATTCTGATTGGGGTAACGTAGACGGGAACGTGCACTTCGAAGAACACAAGTTACATGAGAAGACAAAGGAGCAGCAAATGTTTTAGGCCCGGTTGCGTCCTTTGACAGTTGGGTCCATCTTTTGTGGTTGCTTAGGCAGAGCTTACGGAATTGTATGGCAGAGTGAAGATCATTTTGACATTTGCTGCACATGACCTCAGGCAAATCTTTTGTGGCCTCAAACTGTTGGAGTTAAGAAAACCATTGTAAAACGTTATCAATTTCTTTTAATTGACTTACAATAACGCCAGTGAGTAGATTAAGTTCTTGCAACAGTTTGCGTCCACCTTTTTCAAAAAGATTTTTTGCTTTAGTTGCATCAGTGTCGTTTGCACAAATGCGACAAATGTTTTTCAGCATTTTTAGGCCGAAATCTTAATGTTTATTTTCATCAGGCGACTGTAAACAAAGCATCTGCTTTCCACCCACATTTGCGCCTGCCATTCGCCCCGACGCTTCAACAGGTTTTTATCGTGTTACAGCACTGGTCATTTAATAAAATAAAATTATTTTTGGTTTGTCGACTTTTTTGTTTTAAATCTAAAATAAAGAACTTTTAATAATATTTTTTAATGTAATGCTTCCCAACACTGCAAGTATGAATAAAATATTATTATTAACTAAAAAATATTAAGGTGACTTTTAGCCCTAAAACCTGTAGTCTATCCCCACAAATCCAAACATTAACTTTTGCTGGTTTTAAAATTATATCTCCGCGCGGAGATTCAACAAGAGAAGAGGCCCCATCACTTCCATATAGTTATATGCAGAGACAAAAAACTTCGTTTGGGATTAAATTCGTGACATTTAATTGATTTTTGATTGTTCTATAAATAAATTCGTTACAAAGAAAGCTTCGTTATTTATGCTTTGAAAATAATACAATCGGAAACATAAGTTACAGTGTAATATCATAATACTGTGAAACCTCTCCTAATTGACATCCCTTGTAGATGGATATTCCTATTAAGCGGATAAATAAATTGTCCGATTGTCGGTGTCCGTTTAAGAGACTTTGCACTGTATTAACAAACCAAGAAATTTAAAAAAAATTAAAATTCTTCTTAGTTCTACCTATCCTTCTATATATTGCAAATTTGTATGATACCTTCATCATAAATAGAGATAGAAATATTTGTTCTTTTTTTGAGATAAAATTATTTGTATGTACTACGTATTTTGTAGCGCTTAATCCGAATCCGTCAACGGATTTGATTCAACAACCTTAACGTGTGCGCCCTGATGCTTCTCCATGTTCTGCATGTGTGTATTTGAACGGTAATGAGTTGTAAGATGAGTCTTTCTCTGAAACGAGCGCTGACAGACATCACATCTAACAGCCCCAAAATGTTGATTAGCATTTATATATTCGCAACAAATTGAATTGGCTTGCCTAAATAAACGCTCGCCCGTGTGCACCAGCATATGGTTCTTCAAAATATAGGTATTGGTAAATGCCTTTCCACACTCCTCACAAACAAATGGTCGATCATTTCTATGCATTCTCTCATGTTTTAGTCTGCCTGTATAGCTCACATATTTCCGATCACAGTAGCGACATGGGAATGGTCGTTCCCCCGAATGTGTGAGGCCATGAGAGCGTAGCTCAGCAGCGGTTAAGAATCGGGCCGTACAGTTCCTGAAAATGGTAATTTATGCACATTAATGCATAAGTAATAGATTGACGTTATCGTGAAACTTACTCGCAGCCAAAGGGACGTTCCCCTGTGTGTGACCGCATGTGCCGCTCGAATGTAGACTTACTATTTACATATTTGCCGCACAGTTCACAGATGTAGATGGCCGCCTCTTGATTGCCTTTTGGGAGTTTCTTAAAATCTTCAGTCGGAGCAATTATTGATTTGTGAAGTTCTCTTATATTATCATTGTCCATTTCATTTCCATCGTTTCTTTCGTCTGTATCAATGATCGTATTAGGTTTCATGACATAGTCAACATCTAAATGATCGCATTCGTCATTAGTGTTGATTATAGTTTTAGATTCTTTAAGCATAACTTGTAATGTTTCCTGTGGCTCCTCATCTGAATCGCTTTCTCTGTACGTGCTCTCAGTACTTTTGCAGGTTTGGCGGATTGGCTGTTTTGGACTGGGGATTGGAGTCTCCAGCTCGCTTAGAGAGGTTTCATCACTTACTTCGACGATTGGCTGCCACTTTTTTTGTGTCTTAATGCAAAGCCTCCGAAATGACATGACAAGTTTGAGATCCGAATGGCAGCAAAAACACATGAAAACGGGAGCATCTTTTAAATCGTGCAGCTACATAATTTAAATATTCATTATTTAAACTGAATTAATACTTAATCGTTCACTTACCCGCAGTCCCGTTACCAATTGAATATAAAGTATAAGCCTTTTATTTTTTGTTTCAAAAAGATTAACATGTTTTTCCGATTTGCTGCTTTTTCCGCAGATCCTGCACATTTTTACCAATATGCCTAACATTGAGCATCTGTTAAAATACGTCCGTTTGTGCGTTAAGATATCAGCTGTTTTGGCAGTCACATACAAACGTCGACACACTCACACCGGTTTTTTACACATTAGCATATAACGGTATTACTCTCAGTGCTTGCAACTATTTTTATGATTTCAAAAAAAGTAAAATTTATTTAAGTTATATATTTTACAGCTCTGTGCTAATGAGTTAACGAGCCTAAAACTTGTAGTTTAAGTTTAAAAACTAGTTTCTTTTTATGAACTTTTATTTAAGTATTTATTTTTTGAATGGTAGAAAATGGATATACTATAAATTTATTTTGTAAATTAGTCAAGGAGTATTTATGCCTGGAAACTGTTATTATATATAAGGTTTTTTTTAAATGGTAGAAAATCATGCATTTGGATATACCAGAAATTTCGTTTGGAAACTAGTCATGCAGTATTTATGCCCTGGAACTGTTACTGTCCTCGTACGATTTAATTTGATTATGTTTCAGCTGCAAGTCCTTGTGAAAAAGTATCTCATGGCGTAAGGCATCCGCGCGTTCACGCACTATCTTCAAATCCAACAACTCCAAACGGCGTTTCTCAATCTCCACACGAAAGCGATGCAGTTCTTGTTGCCTTTGGCGTAAATTTGGCATTGCGTTATTGTTGCTGCTGCCCTTTGAGGTGGTGGTGCCACTGGAACTCGCTGCAGTCGTGGTACGTCGCTTAGTCTTTGTGCACTTTGGATTAATACATGACTGCTCTTTAGTTTCGGCGCCCGCTTGTTTGCAGTATTTTGGCGATTTCAACAGGGGAATTCGTAGTTCAATAGAGCCCGAGCAACCCGACTCGCTGTCGTCGACAAGGCACATACGGTTAGCAAACATGGGCGCAACCTCGCGCACTACAGCTGTCTGATAGGGTGGGATGATACATGTCTCTAACTTCACATCTGCAGTGGCGAGCTTGGTCTTAGAATGCTCCGTAAGCTGATCCTTACTCTTAGAATGCTCCGTAAGTTGATCCTTCCTGCAGTGATCCTCAAACGATTCATGTGATGGCTTGTAGCGCAGTGCCAGACAGGGAGATGCCTCACCGTTTATCTTCTTGTTGCACATTCGATTAACTAGTTGATGCCAGCATTCTCGGGCACGAGATCTCCTGTTACAAGCAAAATCCTGGACAGACTCATGTGAAGGTTTGTACCGCAAGGCTAAACTTGTTGATGACTTGCTCGCCGATTCCAGTGCTGTACTTGCTTGCTTCTTTTGGCACAGCCGGAACTTTTCAGCCGACGACTTTAAGGTCTGTGATTTGTTCGGTTGCTCATGCTGTGAATCAATACTGGATGAGTCAATGGCCTGGCGAGGTTTTGAAAAGGTCTTATAGGTAACAACGGAATCATAGACTTCCTCCTCATCTTTGCGTCCCTGCCACATCACTCGACGGCTGCTGCTCGATTGCGAAGGTCCAATATTCTCCACTAAGCCATTTAACAGGAAACTAAACGTCATAAAGGAATTTAAATGGAAAAAAAATAGCTTACCTGACATTTGATTTTTATCCATTGATACTGTTGTTTCTGAAATAATAAATGTGTATGTTTTGATATTCCAAAAACTGTCCTGCTTAAATAAGCTCATTTTTTCCAAAAAATAAACAAAGCCTACTAGCTTTTGAGCATTTATACCTAAATTCAAACGAAGTTAAAAAAAGTTAATGAACTGCGATAGTATTAATTAAGCAAAAAGACTCCTTTTCCTCTTAAAAGCGTCAGCCTTAATAATTCTAAGTCGAACATTTTACTCTGGTAATGTTAAAAAATATATATTTTTAAAGAAGCTTGCAGCCTTTCTTTATCTAATCTTTGACCTATTAACAAAAATGTTGTTTAGCTTAATGTCAATACAGCAACAAAGCATAAATATATGACCTTGTTGAGTCTTTTAAAAACTAAAATATTTCTATTTTTTTCTCCTCGTTCTTTAATTGGTATTTTTGTACCCTGATCCCATTAAAAATTGGAAAAAGGGTATAATGGTTTTGTGCAAATTTATGTAACAGGCCGAAGGAAGCATCTCCGACTCCATAAAGTATATATATTATTGATCAGTATCAATAGCCGAGTCGATATAGCCATGTCCGTCTGTCTGTGTGTATTTATGAGCGCGTCGATCTCAGAGATTATAAGAGCTAGAGACTCCAGATTTGGAACATAAGCTCGCCTAATCCCTAGGCAGTACAAGTTTGTTTGATTTTCGATAACTCTTCCCGTTTCCGATATACACATGGGATCGCTAACAACAAAATCGTGGATTTGGAAAAGTTTGAGACGCCGTTTAAAACATTAGACAAAATAATGAAAATCTGTGAAATTTTTATTAAAATCGGTTGAGAAACACCGGAGATATGGGATATTGAAGTTGTGTATGCAGTATGCGCATACACACACACAAGAATAGGAATCAGGGTATCGTCTAGTCGGGATTTCTCGACTAGAGCCTTCTTACTTGTTGTAATCAAGTGTATATAATTTGTCATAAAATCTTTTGTTTTATTTTGTTATAACTAAATTTTGTTACATTTTGTGGTTGCATTTTAAAAATGTATGTTAACATGGATTCCAACAAAAAGTTTATATAAATATTATACAATTTAAATTGCCAACAAAAGGATTAGTTTAGGTATTTTTGCTTATCGTAGTTTTTGTTTCAATAAATGGCTTCACACTGCACTAATTGATGGTATGAGATTTATCTTTTCTTTTTTGACTAGGGTGGATGGCATTAATTGGCTTTATAAGCACCAATTTTTGACTAGCATTTGGTGTGCCGTTATAAATGAGATGCAATAGGATTGAATGGATTTTGGGAGCCATCATTGTAAATGTGTTAAGTATGTGATCTAAATTTTGATTCGAACCGAAATCGATCGTTTCTACTTAACTTATACATTTGCTTTAGAGGCGTCTTGAACGGCTTAAATACGCTATATGTTTTACTCTAGTTTTATAAAGAGTATTTCTATAAAGTACACACATTGCCTTTTGACTTTATCGTGGGCTAGTTTTAAAGTTTGCAGTAATATTTTTACTTATTATGGTTTTCATTTAACTATTTGATCATTTGGTTCAACTTAACATGAATCTGTTCTTTTTTTTTAGATATTGTTTTGTAATTATCTCATATATAATCATTTACGATTCATCAGGGCATATTATAGCATTAATTTTTAATGTATACAAAAAAAGTGTCTTACAAATGTGAAAATTATTCAAATTGGAGCTTTTTGGGCTGTCTTCTCGTATTGGTTCCAATTGATGCTTAAATGTTAACATTTCTTTCTTGTATATAAAACGGTTTAACGTATATCTATACATATAAGTATGTAGTATATGTATGCTATCATAAACATTTAGATGCATATATGTATATACTATATGCTACGTGTTATATGTATATATATATATATGCTTGTATGTGTGTATGTATGTTTTTAATTTTGGTATGGTTACCATTTCATTTCTCATTCCTCATTATTTAATTAATTTGTTTTTTTGGATGTTGCTTATCTCTGAAATGTTTTTTTTCTTCTTCTTTTTATCTCTTTGGTTCATCTAGTACAGCATAAATGTCTCGTCTTGCTGATCTATGTTGCTTGTATGTTACTAATCATAAGTTACTGGACGACACATTGAAAATACGAAGACAATGGCGTACCACACCTCGGTCAGGTAGAGCGCAATCTGCAGCGTGCATAGGCAATATTCCAGACGCAGCCTGTAAGTCTGCAAAAGCAACAGATACGAGACGCCCACAAAGCACGGAGCTGTCAGAAAGACCGATAATATAGCAGTCCAACCTACAAGGAGAGAAAGAGAGAGGAAAAAGAGAAACTTAATAAAACATTGATAACAAAAAAAAACTATAAATAGACAATTTGCGAGCAAACAAATGTAGTATGCCAATCGCTAGTTTCCCCCTACCTCGTTCAGCTAGTGTACCCTTGCGTCCCATTATTAAACGCATCGTCTCCAGCACTATGAAGCTTATCATCACCGCCGAGTCCTGGGCAAGCGTATGACCCGTATAGCTCAAATTGATCGCCTTCAGCAGACCCATAGCCATTTCACAGCACGCGAACATGCCAAAGTAGAAACTATTTAGATATATTAACACCTCATAGTTCATGCTGGGATTTGGCTTCTTCGGCACCAGCGGTGGTGGTCGCTTTGGCGGCATTTCTAACTAACTAACTTAACGCTTAAGCCCGATCAACACACACCGACCCTCCCCCTAGTGCGCTGGTATTGACCGATTCACACTATGTATGACTGTGGACTGCGACGAGGTCTACGTTGCTCACGTTGGGCGCTATATTTATAGACTGACCACAATAATAATAATAATGTGGACCTGCTGTGTTGGCCATTGGCTCAGTTGTTGCTGTTGTCTCTGCTCTGTTCTGTTTTTGCTGTTATTTATTTGAATTATGTGTTGGTCGTTGTCGCCTTTGGGTGCTTAAAATCGAATGTAAAGTTTTGTTTTAAGTGTTTTTGGCCAGGGATACTCAATTTATAAATGACCTGTATTCAAATATTATTAACATTGTTGATTTCCCATTAACTTAAAACTGCTACTTATTGTGATGTTATAAAAAAGCTATCTAGTTTATAAATTGATCATCCTAATATTTCTAGGTATATTTGTTGTAGCCCCACTGCAGTCTGTCTGGCCTTAACTAATTAACCATCTATTTCTCTTTCACTCTCTATCTCTCTTGTGTATATGTTACACATGAATTTAAAGTGTACATTGCACCGATGATGAGTAGCAGCAACAACGATGCCAACTGATGATGCTGGTGCTGCACATAGAGTGTACTTATGTGTGAGCATATATATAATTTTAGATTATAAAAATATATACCGAAACAACGTGCAAAGAAGCAGGCGACAAAGGCCGGACAAAAGAATGCGCTCTGCAGCATTCAAATCAAATGGCGCTTTTGATCGAAACGGACGAGTCGCGTCGCGTTGCGTTGTGATATCCGTGCGATATATACATATATATATTATAAGTGTTATTAGTGTTCTGTCTTTATACGTAATCGACCTTATATAAGATATCGTTGGGTCTACTCACCTCGTTTGTTAAGCGTTTTGTTTCGACTCCTTCTGCTTAGATTTATTTGGTTTGATTCTTTGGTTCTTTGTTTGTGGTAAAATATTTGTTTGGTGTTGCGAGGACTGACTTCTTCTTCATTGAATATCCATTGTTTTAACTTACATATTAACATATGTATTGTGTACGTCCTTAAAGTCATGTGTGTGTGTTTGGTTGTTGGTGTGTGTGCTTAAATGGCTTAGCCTACATCAAAATCGCTCAACTTAAACGTAAACTGCTTGACGTAATTAAACCAAAAGGTGCGTTGTCGTCGTCGAACTGTTCCAACTGTTCCAGCATTCGCGCCTGGATCCGTTAGTAATGCTGCTGGTGGCTTGGCCATTGGCATTATGGGCATCGACGTGGCAACGTTGACCAACTGCTAGGTGTATGTGACGGGTCGGCACATTGTACAAATGAATATGCTGGCGTAGACTAGTTCAGCACCTTGTAGGGTGATCATTAAGGCACTCAGAATAATTTCGAGTTTGAGAACATAAGTTTGAAAACAACACAAATAGATAACAATAGCAAGACTGGGCAGTGTTAATATTACGGATACGGTCGCTTGCCAGCCTGCAAAAATAAATGAGAACATATAAAAATTGACAATAAGTAATAAAAAATTATATTAATTATATGTAGAAATGTGAAGAAGTACGTTAATAGTTTCGTTTTTGTTTTGTCAGTGAATATGTCTGTATTATACTCGTAAAAGTATTTAACAAAAATTATTAATGGTCAATCTCACGGCTAGAACCGCTTTTGAAGTCATAAATGATTTGATAATTGTATGACAATCAAATTGTTTTATTTTTTAATGACTTAAAAACTTTTCATATTTTGTTGAAAAGGGATTTAGTTTGGAACCGTTTCACATCCTTTGCTGTCACATGCATATACGCGTATCTATGATACGTGGAATATTACGCATACGTGTACTCGTTTGAGAGCACACTTTGCAAAGTGGAAGAGTCCGGTGAAAGAGGGTTGAGTACCGAATAATGATGACAATGTCCATAAAGACAGAAGAAAATTATTTAAGCATGTCATCACAGCAACCCTAAAACCACTAAAACGCCATAAACAGCCTCCAGCTCTACCTCTCTGTCAACTGTTGAATTTGTATGCATTGCACAGCTCATTAAGTAAACAAATATTCGAGTGTTAGTAAACATAAAAGGAACACAAAATGTATGGGTGTGTGTGTTTGTATGTATTTGTGTCAAAAATTCTTACTCACCACGATCGCTTAGGCTGCTCTTGCGACCAAAGACAATGCGAATCGTTTCGATGATACACAAGGAAAGCAAAATTGTAGCCTCACGCGACAGAATGTTTTCGCCATAGTTCAGATTGATTGCTTTTAGCACGCCCACTCCCACCTCAAAAGCGGCGTACATGCCAAAATAGAATGAGTTCAAATACATGAGTATCTCATATATAAGGCTGGCGTTCATATTTTTATTGCGGTGGTTGTTGGTGTTGCTGCTGCTGCCGCTTCAGTTATTCGTGTTGTTCCTGCTTTTGTTGATGCGCCTTTGGTGTTGTTGCTGACAACCTAGGGCAGCGTCTTTAGCGCCCTCTATTGACAGTTGTCACCGGCACAGCTTGAAGCAGCAGCAGCGCTGCTTCCAATGTGCTGAGAGATGCTAGCTTTAGAGTTGTGGCTGTTATTGAAGACAAGTTGCCCAGGCAGCAGCAGCAGGTGGCTCATACGGATTCATACATGTTGTCATGTATGTAAATATAAATGCGTGTCTGTGGGTGACGCTTGGCGCGGTACTGCAACTGTTTTTTTTTTTTTGCTGCTATGGCATTCAAATCTTGGTAAATTTTTTAATTTTGTTTGCCCATATTCATATTTACTTTATCGCCTTGTCGCTGCTGTTGTGGCTGCTGATGTTGTTGTTGTCATGGGAGTCTCCTTGTAGCGATTGCAATACACCAATGGGATGACTGTATGTACATGTGGGTGTGTGTGTGTGAGTGGATGAGTGTATGTTACTATTTAACATATATATGTGCGTGGAAATTGTTGAAAAACAACGATGGTGCTTATATAAAATCAAGTTTAGTATTCCGCTTTCGCATACAATGCCGCGTAACTTTTGGAAACGCGCACGCACACTACCGACTAACGAAGGACTGACACGCCATTAACACACATAAGAGCTTTCTTTGCTAGGCCGTTTTGGGTGTTTACGTAAATTATTTCCAGGTTTTTTGACGTTTATGGTGCTGTTTTACTTTGACTGCACATGTGGAGTATATTTGGATTGTTCATGAGCGAGCGGACAAACGAGTTGTTCATTGAACTCGTTAGGTGAGCTTGTTCCAATGAGCTGGTTTGTGTTCCCACTAGTTCTTTTTACGCATATTGTTTGTTGTTTTTTTACACGAATTGTTTCTTATTAGAGATTAATATTTTTTGATCAATTTCTAAGTTTCTATTAAGTTAAGAACGTTGCATTAACTAAATTTTAAAGAAGATCATTAGCGATATGTCAATTATATTTATGGAGAAGCGGTATTTTTAAAAGGGCCATAATTTGATGGCTTTTTGACAGTACACAGCACTGTTATTATCGTCTTACCACCACCATCATCACTCACTAAACAACAAACATAAATATTAATAAAAATATATAATCATGCCCGCCGATCAAATTCAGTACTCTGAAAAATACTTTGATGATAAATTTGAGTACAGGTATGTCACCAGTGATATGCACACAGGGCGCACATATCGATTATAATAAATGTTATTATTTGCAGGCACGTAATTCTACCGCCCGATTTGGCCAAACATGTACCAAAGTCACACTTGATGACAGAGACAGAATGGCGCAATTTGGGTGTGCAGCAGAGTCCCGGTTGGGTTCACTACATGATGCATGCACCCGAGCCACATGTCATACTATTTCGGCGCAAGCACGTTGAGGAAACACCAGCCGCAGCCACATCGCAAACAGCAACATCCACTGTCTCTAATAAAGTAAATGCCTGCGCATAGGATGAAGAAAGACCGACAATGTTATCCTGAGCGCAAGAAGGGCTAGCTAAGTTTTTATTGTTAGACAGTATTAAATATTGGATTGAAGCTTATCATCAACACCTTGATGTAAAACAATTTTGATACAATAACCATATATCTACATATATATCCCATAAGTTAATCGTTTAAAATCGAAGCATTTTGTTCATTAAGTTTTATTAACCCTAAATACAAAGCGTACACCACGTGTACAATTTACAAGTAAAAATTTAATCTTAATTTATTCGCAAAATCCTAATGATAGCAACGCCAAACCGCTGGAGTTAAGTAATCCGCCCAGGTCTCGTTCTTTAGCTGACAATTTAGCTTCGCGTAATACTCCATGGCATACAATGATATCAGCATGCCATTGCCAAAGATAAGCGAGAACCAGAGGAAAATGTTGCCCAGCTTTTTGGGTGCGCTACGCATAAGGAACACCAATGCCACGCCCACAACACCAAATAACACAAACATCACCGGGAAGAACACCTGAAGCGCAAATCCCAGCACCTGTTCATGCACCAGTGCCGATATCATGAACACTAGCAGCGATGATGCCAATTTAGAGCCCTTAAAAATGTGCTTATAGACGTCTTTATAGACATATTCGTAGAGCCAATCGTGAACGACAACGTTCCAATTGCGATAGAAGCTATCGTAAGTGTGCGACGTCCACCAATCCTTGTAGAACATGCGATCTCCAAAGCGCAACAGCTCCGAAGTAAAGTTCAGCCAAGAGTGCAGTATCATGTAGAAGCCACACAAAAATATCACAGCACTTGGCAGCATCATTCCAAAAGCCTTAACAATCAATTGCGAAGCGCCCAACGGCTCCTTGCCAAACTCCCCAAAATGTTCGTGGATATGGCGCTCATGAATGAAGGCATAGAGAAAGGCAGTAGCCACAATCTCCATAAACCGACACAGTGCAAACTTCCATCGAATGTGCGACGTGCGTGGATAACTATCCCGATATATAAGCGTGGGTGCAAACAAAAAGTACACATAGCACTGCACCGGGGGCACATAAGGTCGAGTGGGCGCTAGATCTTCATCCGACTTTTGCTTGCCCAGCAACACTCGTTCCGCATTGTATCGCACAAAGGCATGCATCTTCATCAGCAGCCGGGTGCTCTCAAGAAGCAGCACACAGGCACTGACAAACGGCAGCTGGAATTTGAGGCACAGCGAGGTGGACACATAGCCAAACACCAGCTGAGAGCTCACATACAGGATCAGGCAGCTGTGCGACCAAAAATGTTGCAACGAACCTGCAAAGTGAATGAGGAAAGAGCAATAAATGCATTTTATTTTTAAAAATATAAAATTAAAGCGATTCTTTTAAGAACAACATTCTCTTACAGCCATACAATTAATTTTGCTAGTTTACAATTATTTCTGTTCAATATGTTTATAGTGGATTTTGAGCCACAAAACGATAAATATAAATAACGGAACTCCGAATTTTATACCCTGAACACATGGGTAAAAAACGGTACAATGGTTTTGTGCAAATGCATGCTACAGACAGTAGAAAGCATCTTCGACCCCTTCAAGCATATGTGTACAGTGTGCTCAACAAATGTTTTGGCAAGGTGAAAAATGTTGATATTTTCACTTTAGAGCTATAAAGGATACACTATTTGTTGTTTTTAATTTATTTTTTTTATTTTTTATAAGTAATTCAATCAGTTATCTCTTAAACCTATTAAACAGAACTTTAAAAACATTAATATTAACAAAGAAACATTTAAAATACTAACAAAGGCACGAAATTTAACTGCCCAATAAATGTTTAGACACTTACAACTTATGTACAATTACTTTTAATTAAATTAAAAATGCTCAGATCCATAAAAGTCCAATTTGACTGATTGTGGATCACCATATCTCGCGAATGTCGTCTAAAAAAATTTCAAGTACCGATATGTAAAACTCGAGCTGTACAGCCGGTATTTTCAAGTGCTTGCAACAGCTGGCGCGTTTTTTTTAGGGTAGGTACTTAAAATTTATATAGCCCACATTTGCGAGATATGGTGATTCCACAATTATTCTTCATTTCATTGGAAAGCGATTTGGCCAAAAAAATTTGGACTTTTATGGATCTGCGCATTTTTAAGTTAATTAAAAGTAATTGTACATACGAATTTCACAAAGAAAATGCATCAAAAACGTAGGTGTGTAAACATTTATTTTAAATGTTTCTTTTTTAATATTAATGTTTTTTAAGTTCTGTTTAAAAGGTTTAAGAGATAATTGATTGAATTACTTATAAAAAATAAAAATCCACAACAACCAATGTATCCCTTATAGTTCTAAAGTGAAAATATTAAAATTTTTCACCATGTGTAAACATATAATTGGCACAGTGTAATTTCTTAAACAGCATCAACAGACGAGTCAATAAAGCCATGTCCGTATGTGCGTATGTTTGAACGTGTCAATAGACAAAGTTATGAAAACCTGTGCAAATTTGATCGACGTCGGTTTGGAACTCCGAAAGTATCGAGAATTGAAGTTTAGTCAACCAGCTGTTTCTAGATCAAGGGTGGGCAACACTTACTCAATGAAACTTTCGTTGTGTGAGTATGCGGCGAAAAACTAAGTGAACTGAATACTGGTACTAATCGCACAGTGATTCTTCTTACTCCCATATGGGCGCTTCTAACTGTGCCGTGTTATGGAAAATGAGATACTGCCCACCTCTGTTCTAGAACCTCAAATTTGTATTCAGATGCAATTTTTATGGTCATGATCATTGTACTTACTGTAAGATTGTAGCTTGGCACGGACCCGGGCCCATCCCTGGAACGCATAGTATAGAGCCAACACAAATATATGCTCCAGCAGCCAGACGCCCATAACCCAATGCAAGCGTTTGAGACCACTACGAAATGTGCCCAGCCCGAGGTTGATCTGACCCTCGACAAAGTAATCATAGCAGATGACGTTAAGCAGAAACATAACCATAATTATGGCAAATATGTGATAGATGGTGCGCATGTGCTCCACCTGCAACAGTGCCGTCAAATACGATTCGCGAGTCACAAACACTTTGTCCGGCAGCTGACGTCGAATTCTTTGTTCCAAATTTTGTTGTTTTCGTTGTTTAACTGCTTTTGTCGTTGTTTCATTTTGAGCATCCGCCAACTGCCCTTTTGGAGAGTCGCTGACGTCAAAGTCTTTCGATGATTTAGTAGATAATGCTCGCTGTTGACGATTATTCCAAGTCTCTCTAGCATTTGTGCCCCTGCTTCTGCTTCCGTTGGAGGTATCAAAGTGACGGAATTCGTGGGCACGCAGCTCCTGCTGTTGTATGTCCTGCAGCACATCCTCAATCATGCAAGATATTCGCTGCTCAAAGTCACTAAGTATTTTGCTCTGAAAATTTTGCAGCTTCCCGCGTAAAAAGTGAACTTGATCAGCTGCTGCTTCAGTCGTCCTTGAATCTTCGGTCATCGCAAGAACTTATGCTAAGTACTTAGTACCTGCTCCTTATCGACTTGAAATCGTGTTGGCAAGTTATATTGCCAACCGTTCGCTGGGACGTCAATTAAAGCAATGTATCGAATGCTTCGAGGCACAATTGCTTCTGTCAGTTGTTGTCAATGCGCTGAGAACATAACGGCGCTTTTACTCAGTAGTCAAAGACGTAGTTGTAGATGGCGCTGCAGTACCATGCAGCAGTGTTGGCAATTTAGCTTGTTGGCTATTTTTTTATGGGCGACCGTAAAAATGTTTATCGCTTGGTAAAGTTTTTAATAACTAGTAATATAGCATTTACCTAATACTGTTCTGAATATTACACATATCATATCAAATCTTTGGACTTATGATTTTATTCCCACATTCTTTAAATACTATTAGAATATAAAATCAATTAATACAAAGCCATTCATAATGCTATTTCCTCTATTATTAGGAAGAGCTTAATAACATTGCTGCTTTAACTTTCGAAATATAAGCACCTTGGAAGATTCTAATATATTTATTTTTGGCATTAAGCTTTTTTGAATAATAATAATTTGAGATTATTTTATGTTGTCAACACTGCTGTTAAGTACGCATTTTGCTAGCCATGTATGTATGTCCATGTCCAGTCGCACTCTTTGGCTCGCTTACCCACTCTCTTTTCTCTCGCTCTCTCTCAATTTTTAAGCGGCGTCGTTCAAAGTACGTCGTTGTTGCTGCCTGTTAAATATTTTAGCTAAGTACAACATTATAATTGAGAAACAAATTAGATTGCTCGCGCTTAAGCGACCCGATTAGCTGTCAACGGCACTTGAATCTTAATCAATCGGCCGCCTAACGAGCAACACATTCATGTGAGTCTATGCTATGTTACCGATAACACACATTGTCCATTGGCCCCTTGTAAAATGGGTGCACTTGCACTCGCCATCACCGCATTACATATTTACACTCACACAGATTATAAGTGTAAGTCGGTGTCATGGCAGACAGATTGTCACATGTATGACTACAATTTATATGTATGTTTATTGCGTATGACTTATTGTCTAGCAAGTGTAATGACGTTTTTTTAAAAAAGATAAGATAAGATAGTTACATCTATATTTTTTAAATTTAATTATGTTTGCTATTGAATACTCTCTTTTAAAACTATTTTATTTTCGTCGCGCAATTATATGTACATATAAGCGTAAAAGAAAATTTCTTAAAGCTATATCGATTCTGATGTACAATATACACGTATATATATCTCCATAATAATAATATATGTTCTCATAAAATTTAAGATATTCAGAAGGAATTTGAATGGATATTTTTTATTAAGAATTTCTCAAGTATTTCTTAGCTTCAAAATGTATGACACAACTTAAAAAAAAGAAAAAAAAAATACAAAATCACATTGTTTCGGAAATTCCTTTGTACTTATATTAAATCGAATAAGTCCTGTCTTGATGTCAAAATGTAAAAATTCCAACAAAAATGGCTTTTCGAATCGAACATCCCAAAATGTGTTAGTAAATTTAGTTATTTTTAATTAACATTTTAAAAAACTTAAATTAAACAAGTTAGCAGGCTCTAGTCGAGAAATCCCGACTAGACGATACCCTGATCCCTGTACTTTATGCATACAGTCAGTGCTTGCAAGTATGTGTGTGTGTCTACGCGCATACTGCATACACAACTTCAATGTCCCATATCTCCGGTGTTCCTTAACCGATTTTAGTAAAAAATTTCACAGATTTTCATTATTTTGTTTTATAATTTAAATGGCATCTTAAAGTTTTCCAAATTCAAGATTTTGTTGTTATCGATCCCATGTGTATATCGGAAACGGGACGAGTTATCGAAAATCGGAAACAAACTTGTACTGCCCATGGATTAGGCGAGCTTAAGTTCCAAATCTGGAGTCTCTAGCTCTTATAGTCTCTGAGATCGGTTGTCTCATACATACGGACGGACGGACGGACGGACAGACGGACATGGCTATATCGACTCGGCTGTTAATGCTGATCAAGAATATATATACTTTATGGGGTCGGAGATGCTTCCTTCTGCCTGTTACATACTTTTGCACTAAACCATTATACCCTTATTTCCCATTTTTAATGGGATCAGGGTATAAAAATAATAAAAATGTTGCTCGTTTTTGCCGCATAAAATTGTAGGCCAAAAATGTACCACGAAATAAAGATATCGTCCTGTTTGTTTTCGATGTGTGAGTGTGTGTGTGTGGTTTTGGCATATTTAATTGCAAATATTCATGTTTGTTTGAGTAAAAAATAACAACAAATAGAAGAACAACAACAAGTATATTTTCCCATAGCCTAACATTTTGATAACGAAAAATGAGCCAAAATTAAAGCTCACGGCCATGCGTTGTCCTGACGGCCTAACGGGATGCATGTTAGTATGTGTGTGTGTGTGTGTGTGCTTGTGTGGAAAATAATATTAATGCTGTGCAGACGCAATAACCAAAAATATTTATTATTTATGCGGAATAAACAGCAGCGGCAGCAAACACACACACATAAACACACGCACACATACAAAATATGAAATTAATGCAAAAATGACAAAAGCAGCGAGAGAGATAAATAGAGGAGAGTAGAGAAAAAAGAGCGTGAAAAGTGTAGGAGTAATTCATATATGTATGTATGTATGTATGTACATATGTATTTATATTAGTACTATTATAAGCGAATAATGAATGTTGGCTGTCGCAGCTTCAGTAAAACATAAAAGTCAAGCTCAGGCCCAAAACGAAATATTCATAAACGGCAGCAAAAGCAGCAGCAGATAACAATATTATGCAGGGAAATCTGCCCAGATAGCATCTTACATATAAAAAGACATTTTTATTGCAAGCTAACAAAAAAAATAAAAGCAAATAAAAAAAAATAAAGAAAATACATGCTGCGAAAAACACTGAAAGAAGCTAAAGAAAATATATAAGAATAGCAACAAAAATAATATGCGACCGCATAAAAATCTATATAATTCATACAAACCCACACACAAAACAGACAGAGCAGGAACAAACACGTACGCCACCGCGCTTGGCGGCCATATTGGAACATAAAAAGCATGCACACACACACACACACTCATACACAGAGAGCGGTATAAAAGCCTGACCGCAGACCAACAGCGGCAAGCAGCAGGACTCCACAGCAACAACAACCAAGAACAAACGAAACTGACAGACACAGCAGAAAAAAATTTTATGATGCCAAAACTTTGTGAAGCAGAAACATATAAAAAATGTTGCATTTTTAGGAGGCCACGTTGAAAACTGTCCCATAGCTGGCTGACTGGCTGTTTGTGTGCTTGTTGGGTCATTTCAATTGTTTTGCTGTTGCTTTTGTTGTTGTTGTTTTATAGGCACACAGTTATTTGTCCTGTGCGGATAGGAAAAGAGAAAGAGAAAAAATTGCGCAGTTTTGTAATTTGCTAAAAAGGCACATAAAAAGCAGTCGAAATGTCAGCAAAATTCTGGCAAAAATTCTGAACCACAAATAATGCAACTTTAACGAGATTTTACACTGTTCGAATAATATATATACATAAATAATACAAAAACTTTTATTTTTAACACGCCGATTTTAATCGGATCTTGAAAAAATTTATCTAGTTGTTAATTATTCAAAACAAAAATACTAATAATAAATAACTAGTCATTTATGTTGATAAACTTAATGTATTTATTGTTGCAAAATACCATCTTGTTGATCAGCTATTTCAATTCAAACCTTTTAACTACTTCACAATCTTATACAAAAAAACTTAGACAGAAAATAACGGTTTTAAAATACTGTTTCATATTTTCATCTTATAAAAGTGTGCTTTATATATTTACACATTTACATTTTGATAAAAATTAAAAAACAACAAAATATCCTTTTGATTTTAGTTTTTTTTTACCCCTTTTAACGCTTTTTTGTACATGGCTGATACAAAAAATATTTTAGAATGTTAAGGCAGCATAGCATTGCACTCATTTAGGCGGTATATTAAAGTAAAACATAGCATACTTTTAGGACGTATATTAAAATAAAATATAGCATACTTTTAGGACGTAAAGTTAGTAAAAATGGCATAGAAACTGTAAAAAATTTAATTTCCAAATCATCGAAACTGTTGAAATTAATGGTGAAAATGAAGGATAAAAGATATATGGAGGGGGCAAAAAATATTTCAAAAAATCATTGCATACTTATAAAATACAAAATAGCTTTTAAAAAAAGCCAAAAAGAGCTATAAAATAAACTTTAAAAAAGCCAAAAGTGCCTTAAAGTTATAGCCTGGGGAGAAAATATATTATAATTTATACTTATAAATATTATATTTTGTTAAGTACTTAAAAGGCTTGAATCGAAAACTCAAAACTAGTTTTATTTAAAACAAAGTAATGTACTACAAATAAATTGAAGGATCAACAACAAAGGCTGTTTTGACTGAAATGATTTTGACTGTAAAAATAACTCTGCACATTTTCGTAGTTTAATGCACATAAATTTAGTTTTGGTGGTGTTGTTGTTAAAGTTGTGATATTTTATGCTATACACACAAATTTAGTTTATGTATATCGATTTGTCCATTCAATAAAGCAATTATAAAAGTTGCGTTACATTAATAGATTTTTTCCAGATCTATAACGTAATCAACTATAACGTAATCAAATATTGAAAATTTATCAAACCGTTATTTCTCTCAGCGTTTACCTTAACAACTCGCAGGGCCGGCAACAGTGGTGTCAACTTTCGAGGACACGGCAAAGCTGTTTTTGGCTCTACACAATGCAAATTCTAGCACTTCAATAATTGCCGCACATACAAGCAACTCTGACATATAGAAACGGAGGTAAATTGGCAGAACTTACAGTCGAATTCGTGACATCATTAAAATGCCAATTTTTGACTTTAATGTTTTTTACCACTTTGTATGAAAATTTTACATTTTGTTTTATTTCACAACTTTTTATTATCTTACGAACAGTACTACATATCCACATTTTATACCAGTAAATAAAATATCCTGAAATAAAATGCCAGTCTGCACGTTTTCCGCTGATTTCACATCACTGGCTAGCACACGCACACACACACACACACACATATACGCAGAAATTCGACTGTCTTTCAGAATTTGCTGCTCCTTCATTTTGGCAAGCGTTATTAGCTTCTTCGAGAGTCCATGACACACTCGGAGGCAGGCGTGGAGGCGTGTCTTAGAGCACGTTTAAAAAATAAAATAAAGCTGCTGCGCCTGCCAAGCAACCTTTTTATTCCTTTGCTGTCCCCCTTACATCCCCCCCAACCAGTTCGCACTGTCGACAAGTTGGCAAAAGCTGCTCAGAAAAATATGCTTGAAATTGGTTTGCCATGCGAAGAAAACAATTGAAAATGCAGCGAAAAAAGGGCAGCTGAATGACGTTTGGGATGGTTTCGACTATGAAATACCCTGCGTTAAAGTCGCCGATTTGCTGATTTCATTATTTTCGTTAATTTTTTTTAATAGTTACGAAACTTCCATAGTTAATGCCAATACCATTTTTTTCTAATTATAATAAAATAATTATCATGATTAAAGTTTGTTAAAATTTATTATAATAGTTTGACATATTTTCAAACGTTTTATAGTTTAATAGGTAAGGAATTATATTTATATATTTTATAGCAAGACACTTGTATTTGTGGCTCAACTATGTGATATAGTTGCCCGATCTGGCCGAATCAACATTTTTAAAAGAGAATACTCTGGCCAAAATTTCGGTACCTCAAAAACGAATACGAAATCATAATGCTAATCAAGAAAATATATTCTTTTTGAGATCTTAAGTGGTTCCTCTTAAACATTCCATGACAATTTTTGAGTACACTTTCTTTAATAGAAATTCTTATTTATACTTGTGTTCAAATTCAAATCAAAATTAATGGCAGTAGACTTTATTGTTTAAAAGATAAAGAATTAAAATATAATAAGGCCCTTTATTATAAATTATTAATCATTTACTCAAAAATACCTTTGACATAGTTTACCTAATATTTGTATTTCTTATTACAGGGTATACGAATCGAAAATCTTGGCTACATTTAATGTCGCCAACGACATTAGCAACGGCAAATGTCGCGGCAGGCGGCTCAGGCCATGTGCTCCATGGATCACGCTCTACCAAGCAGGAGCATTAGAAGCAGCAGCCGCGGCAGTACAGGAGTGGAAAAACAGAGGAGGAGTTGACGGAGTGTGAGAGTTTGTGGCGTCGTAGACGAATCGTTCGTTTTTGATTGTTTTGCAAACAAAGCGAAAGCGAAACAAGCAACCCAAAAGTAACCAACCACCCACACAAACAGGCATGCATACACACACCCACACACACACACACAAACATACATATATATATACAGAGAGACCATCACAATGCTTTTTGCTTTTCTCCTTTTTTTTCTGTTTTTGGTTTTTTCCCCCAAAATGAAAAAAGGAAAGCAAAAAAAAAAAAAGAATGTGGCATCTTTTTTCGAGGGTGGATTTTCATTTTGTATGCTTCATGATTTGGAACTTTATTCGCCAGTCCGCCCCTTGGCAATTGTGTATGTGTGTGTGTGTTTTTGTGTATATATGTGTTTTTGCTTGTGAGTGGATTTTTTTTTTTACCATTTTCATTATTTGCAAATTTATGCGGAGTGGCATTTTTGTGACTCAGTCTTTTGTTGTTTTTGTTGTTGCTACTCCAAATCCCATTCCGTTCATCGATTTTTGGTTTCCATGCCGAGCGATTTTTTACGTAGATTGGCCATTATGTGGAATTAGTTTTTCTGTTGGATTTTTTTTCTTTCGTTTTTGCACTCGTTGATCGCTTTGGCAAAGTTTGTGTGTGTGTTTGAGTGTGTGTGGCATATATAGAAATGGCGTGCGCCATAAAATGTTATTGGCTGCTGTTAGTAAATGTGAAAAAGTGGAATGGTTGATGGGTTTTAATGGTACCCAGAAGAACCTCATTCTATGATTATGCGAGTATATACTACCAAAAGATAATTAGGAATCTTCAGCATATGGAACAAAATTACTTGACAGAATCGTCGATTGAACCAATTTTAGGCGGAAAAACTAAGCTAAATTCATCAATCGTAGGGTTTAAGATAAGAGCTCTTAGTCAAGAACATTAGATTTAGTCAAAATCGTGTGTTTCTGCGCTATGATTTCAATATCATTAAGCGTTGCATCAGTGATTATTGGGAAATTATGAAATATTAAAAATTCAACATTGTACTCGACATACACGTATTATACAAAAAAATAAAATATTTTTGCTTTAAATTTTCAAATATGACACGATCCCCAATTGTGAACATTGATATTTTTTTTTTATGCATTTACCCAAAAATTTCCATACATAGACAAAGCAAATTGAGGGAAAGTATAATGACCGCTAGCGTAAACAAGAACCAAAGTATTTATCAACGCTTCAAACAAAACGTTTCCCCTACACAAATATTTTTTAATAAATCTAATCAAGAATTATTGACATGAGATAAACATGAACGTTAATTTGAATTGTATGTTGGAATAGCCGAAGTCAATACGAGAAACAGAGTTTCTAAAAATAAGCGATAATAAGCTTATGTATTTGAAATAGTATTGATAGTCGAGATGAGCTTCCAAAATAAGTTTTTATTTTTCAATTTCATTTTTAAAAAAGTTAATAAAAATTGTGGAAAAGTATTTAAAGTAAATAAAAATACAATTTGGACCTGAAATTTCTAAATATTTTTGGGAATCGCAAAAAATTATCCAATAAAAGACAGTTGGAAAAAAAAATTACAAATGCGCTGCCAACAATTCGATTGCTTTACGTTAAATTCTCTTTGCTTATGTGTGTTTGTGTATGTGTGTGGGGGTGGTTGCTAGCCGCATAAATAGCCAGGACTTAGGACAGGGAGAGCAACAGAGGCAGGAGAAGTTGGCTGCTGTCTTGGGTGATAATTTAACAACAAACGAATACGAATGCTGCTTTGGTATGGTATACTTTTATTTTCTTCTATTCTTTTTTTACGCACACACACACACACACACAAATGCACACACCCACACGTAGAGTGTGACACATGTGGATGCTTGTTGCAAAAAGCAAGAAATTCACATAAAAATATACGAGTACTCATTATGATAATACGAAAATAAATGACAGTGGTGTTTATACTTATAGTATTAGGGCAGCTCTCCGAATCCATGTATCTACCAGGCAACGGGCAGGGCTAACTAACTGAAGATGGCGTTTAGTTAACTCCCAATGTTAGGGTATCTAAACTGTATATGTTTGAATGAAGACATTGTTTATTAGCAATAGCTTCAAACTAATATAGAAGAAAATAGATAATATTAAATTATACATTAAAGAGTCTTGTATTTCATTTTCTACCTTAAAAACATGACTTCCTTTCTCATTTCCTTTTAATTTCCACTTACAGTCTACTTGTTTACAAAATTCTTTACAAGTTTTGAACTTTTTCTAAAGCGTATTTAAGTTTCGATGCTTACAACTGTATGTGTCTAGCAAGTATCTTATATCTGTCCTTCCAGCGCGTACATTAGAAAAATAAAATATGCCGCCTTTTGCTTTGCTATATTATTCCTTTGTTCTTCTATTAGCAAACCTGGAAGGCATATCTAATTCAACTTTTGGCATAAGACTTGTCTTAGCTGCCATCTAAATGCCTTCTCTTACCCACTTCTGGCGTTCGTTGACTGCTCTTAATAGGCTCGTATACGTTTCGTAAGCATTTCAATTTTTTATTCGCATTTTGCACAGCTTTCCGGCTTAGTTGCCTTTCGCTATAAACTGTGTTCCAACGCGTTGGCCATTAGCCACATATTGTTACAGTCTTTGTAGCAATCGATGGACCATAATAAGTAGAAGGTGAAGCAGCTGTCTGGCCATTTCTTACTTTTTGATCATCACTAACATGTAAAAGATAGAGCTAAGAACTGTTACATAAATAAAAAATGCTACTTAGCAACTATTTGGTTGGTTAGATCCAAACAGTTACCAAAAATGTATTTGGCAAACTATTCTCGGTACCTTAATGTTCATAGAAAGACAACAACTATTCACCTTTTTTTTATAGTGTATACTTATTTTTTCATTAAATTTTGTAACCCAAGGAAGCGTATCCGACCCCATAAAGAATATATAATTTTGATCAGCATCGTGAATTGAGACGATATAGTCCGATATGTCCGTCTGTATCTATGCAAACTGCCCCTCAGTTTTTTGAGCCATCGAGCTGAAACTTAAGTCAATGTCTTCTTGTCGTTGCGGCTAGATCATTTGTTATATTTGGCCAGATCGGAACACTATACCCTATCGCTGCAATGCAAATGCAAGATATTTAAAGAGTAAATTTCATAATATTCGGCATGCCGGATACATCTTTTGAAATATATTATAATTTTAATTTTTTAATGGGCTTGAATTACCTGAAACCTCTTTTAAGTATTTAAAAAGTAATAGTATTAAGTTTCGTTTATGTGTAGGTTAGGATAGGATGCATTTAAATATGTGTTAAATGTGTGCTGTATATTATAAACATATATAAGGAAGCAAGCCATACTTGCCGCTTCTTATAGAGCAGCTGCAGCAGTTTGACAACAGAATTTGCCACAGTTTTTGCCAAAATCTGTTACGTTTTAAACAGAACAGGAATTTTTAAATTAAATCCAGGGGTCAACAATTAAATGACATTTGCAGTGGAAACAGAGAGAGAGAGAGAGAAAGAGAAATCGCCGATGACTATTGTCGCATCAATGAAAAATTATTTAAATGTGCAAACGATTTTGAATCAAGACGAAAAAAAGGTCAAGCCAAGGTCCGAGGGGTCAGCCACAACCGTTCCTCCGTCCATTTGAAATGTACAATTGAAATGCAGCCCAAGTTTGATCCCGAAACCATTTCTCAACATGCAAAACAATGGAAAATGCAGCACAAACAAAAAAAAAATCCTTTTTTTTTTGTGGCTCTGTGTGCGAATCGAAATCGTAACGATTTAGAGCAATTTTTGTTTTTGCAGCAATAAATTGTGAATCTGTGAAAATTGTGCACAGCCCCTGCCCCTAGCCACCCCTATGAACCCGGCACAAGCTGACTCCTTGAGGCTGCGTCTTATGCGTGACCCCGAAATTGACGCAATTTCGTGACACATTCACAGTTTTCGCATTAATTTCAACCTCTGATACTGACGCTGACAAGGGGTCAGCAACGCTCTCGATAGCCATTGGCCGTTGTTGGCCAACCCCCGACCCCTGTGCGTGTTGGCGGTACGACACCGCAGGGGTCACGGAAAGTTTGAAAATGTGTAACTGCCGGCAGGATCGCTGCCGGACTGATTAGATGGTCGAGAATTTTGAGCACGGGGTGAGACCGCTGGTCAGTTTTTGGCGCTTATTTTTCAAATTGCCAATTGTCTAAGCTTGGGATTTAACACAGTTACAGCCACAGTCACAGCCACAGCCAGAGGCGCATGGCTGAATTACACTACAATGGATGGACGCGTTTCATATTCGGATAATGATTTGGATTCAGAATTGTGTTTTTGGGCTATTGTTGAAATGCATTTAGATTTTAATGCATCGACAACAACAACGTCGACTTAGTCGCTTTTATTCCAGGCGCATTACAACTGTAATATCTATTTATGTTCGTATGTGTATGCACGTGTATGTGTATAGCTCAATGGTCAGTCGAGAGTCGAAAGTAATGGGGAATAAAACCCTTAAATGATTTGTGTCCAAATATTCATAATGTAACGGTCGTTTGTACTATATGTATGTAAGAGTGAATTGTTATTGCTGCGCAAGATGTCGTAAGCTGACTGCTTACAATGAAAATATGAAAACATTTGTTAAGATAAAAATATAAATATAGGGTACAATAATCTACCAAATTAAATAAACAAACATGTCTACGGATTTGAGAGCATTAAGATTTGCGTCTTTATGGATAAAAAAATTTGCATATTTTCATATGTATTTAGTTATTAAAACATCTATTATACTAACGGTAATAAAGTATATATATAACGGAATCAAGTATATAAAAAAATCTATAAAAAATGTTAATACAAAAAAAACAACTAAAATAACTAAATAAGCAAACAATCTGCTTCCTTGCTTACAGAAACTTTTTCATTTTGATCATCTGTTCCAACTTCATGAAGATCGGTATCGAAAAACGAATCAAAAAGAGTCTTTAAAAGGTACAAATTAAGTTTTTGTTCGCCTTTATGGGAATATTTTAGAAAATTTGATTTACTCGTTGTTTTTCATGAAGTGTATTGTCTCAGTATATTAACTCTCCAATACCAAAGGCAGAACGAGTTTGTGTTTTTTGAAACTTAATGCAAATTAATACAAATCTATGAAATTTGTAGCTGTAGTCCTGTGCTGCAATGATTGTATGTTTGCATAGTTTCTAGAACAGCGGTCGAAGAACCGGGGTAAATTAGAAAAAAAGTGAAATTTGTGGAGGTAATGGTAATGATTGAAAATTATATATTTAACATTTTCTTTTCTATCGACCTTTTTTTTTATACCCTGATCCCATTAAAAATGGGTAAAAAGGTTTTGTGCAAAAGGATGTAACACGCAGAAGGAAGCATCTCCGACCCCATAAAGTGTATATATACTTGATCAGCATCAACAGTCGAGTCGATATGGCCATGTCCGTCTGTCCGTCCGTATGTATGAACGCGTCGATCTCAGAGACTATAAGAGCTAGAGACTCCAGATTTGAAACTTAAGCTCGCCTTATCTCTAGGCAATACAAGTTCCGTTTCCGATATACACATGTGATCGATAACAAGAAAATCTTGAATTTTGAAAACTTTCAGACGGCATTTAAAACATTAGACAAAATAATGAATATCTGTGAAATTTGCATTGAAATCGGTGAAGAAACACCGAAGATATGGGACATTGAAGTTGTGTATGCAGTATGCAATGTGCGCGTACGCATACACACAAACTTGCAAGCACTGACTGTACGCATAAAGTAAAGAGATCAGGGTATCGTCTAGTCGGGATTTCTCGACTAGAGCCTTCTTACTTGTTTTTGCTTTACTATGTGGTAAAGTCTACTTCCACAACAATATTTTGGGGTAATTTATTAATAAACTATAAGTTTTCAATTTTCTATTCTATCGACGTCAAGTTTGACAAAAATATTTTGTGGTAATGATTCCAAAGGTTATTGAGTTATAAGAGCATTGAGGTAACTTCATTAGAGCTTAGTTCTTTTTTGTGGATTTTTAGTCAAATTCACAAAGATTCAGTGAATTTTTTATTGCTTTTCCTAAAAAAACATCCTGCTGGAGCTGATAATATTGATTTAATAAAAAATATATATAATCATTGTTATTAAAAATAAAAAGTATGAGAAGCAAAATCTTTGTTTTTTCGAAACAAACATTTCTTACAAACCCTGCAACTCCATAAGTGTAACTTTCTAAGCGCTAATTTTAAATTTGATGTTGCGTTTAACCCTTTTAACAGCCATCCATAAATGCAAGCCCATCGAGCTCTACCGATTTGCATGGCTAATGAACAGGGACGGAGAGTAAGTATTCCGAGAAACGAGTGAAAAATGTTTCAAAAATGTTTTGAAAGCCCTCATAAAAAGTGCAAAAGAGTTTTTTTCATTTAAGCCGTTCGCATTAACAGGCTTAAAACTTTCGCCAAAGGGTTGAGGAAGTACGAGGATTCCTTCGTGCAAGGTATACAAGGAACAATGGGCATCATAAAAAACACAACCGATGCATCATAAAAAAGACAAAGCGAGCGACATTAGCTGGAAACAAAAAAAAAGAAGAACAATTCACACACACAAATGTACATCTATATGTAGGCAGTTTCACAGGAACTGGACAAGGACACCAAGAAAGAGAAAGCAATAGTTCGAGTCGGTCCTTTTTTTTTTTTTGTTAATGGTGAAAGGGTTAAGGATGCAAAAAACGGCAGTCCTTAGACTGAAATGAAAATTTATAATATTCTACCTGCTGCGCCCGTGTGAGCCATAAAAAACTAAATACTTTATGGTTATATGTGCGCAGTTCTCTTAAAAAACTGCATTACACGGAAGTGATGTTCGAGTCCTTGGACAATCGTAACTAGAGCACTCTAATGAAGCAACTTCTATTATGTACGTGCATAAGTGTATAAGTATCTTGAGGCGTCGTCGACTGAGGAACTTTCTCGTGATTTTCCAGGGAGTTTCATTGTTAAGCCAACCAACCAGCGATCTAACCGTTCCTCATTACCTGCTGCATGGGCATGTAAAATATTCATAAATTGTGTATATATATACATGTATCTATACAGTATCATAAACAGTACGAACCGTTGAAGCCAAAGCCACCGAAGTATCGTGGCACAATTGTACTGGCGTAATGCGCGTTGTCCTTCACGCTTTTGTTGCCTTTTCAGCTACTTTTACTGCATAACCATTAAGACAAACAATCAAAATTAGAGCAAATATTTCGCCATGCCCATGTATCTTGTATCTGGTATCTGGTATATGGTATCTCTTGTCCGTCTGTTTGTCTGTATCTGTTTTTGTTGTTTTTTCGGTTACGGTTGTGTTTTTGGATGATTCTCGTTGCTCTAGTTTCCTTTTTTAATTCTTCGGATTTTCAAGCTTAAAAAGGATTTACGGATGTGCTTGTGCCCGCTGTTTAGCATAATATTTCTGCGAAACTACTACTAACCTTCTCTCTCTCTCTCTCACACTCTTTTCCTCTAGTGGGCGTATCTCAGTGTTGGCTTTGCCATTTGATTTATTTCGATGCAATTCACTGCCATTTACATTGTAGGCGTTGTTGTCCTGTATTTTGCTTAGTAGCTTATCAACTAGGTCGCGCACCATAACACACATTATAATACTCAACTTTGTCAAGCGATTTTCTAGGCCTTGGAGATTTTTAAGTTGAGCGTGTCGAATTTGCCTTTCATTTTAATTTATACATCATTTTTTCATTGCTTTATGAAATTACTATTTAAAATTGCAAAAATATTTGCAAATGTTTACTCTTATAAAATTATTATTATTATTTTTTTTTTCTTTGAAATTTTTAATATATTGTTTTTATTCTTAAATTGTTTTTTATTTTTAAGTTTTTTAAACAACGTTTCGAACTTCTCTAAAAATATAAAGTCAAACATAGTGTTGCGCCTCCATAAAAAAATCTACTAAAATAAATTTTAAGCATATTCGTAAATATGGGATCAGAGCTGTTAAACTGCGATTACGCTTAGAAAAATAATAAATTGGTTTAATAATAATAATTCTTTTTCGGAAGCAATGTAATTACTAATTCATAACGATTGCAAATAATCTAAATTTCATCATGATTATTTAAGGATTTCAAAAAGTAATTTAAATTACTTTAAAAATTGCTTTTTATTTTAAATTCCTCATAAGACAAACTTTATTTTTTATATAATAATTAATAATAATATTGTTTTTTTCGTCGTCCGACTTTCCTTTAAATCTAAATTTGTACGTCCTCAAGTCATTGTTAGACATGTATATAGTTTTAATAATCTAAATAGCTAAATATCAGATCTCAATTAGTTTTAAAAATCTAAATAGTTAAAAATCAGATCTCAATTAGTCTAAACAGTAGCATAAAAAATCGAAAAACTGGAAAACCAATTTGCACTTGAGATTAAAAATGGAAAAAAAAAACAAAACTACTTAAAACCCAAACCACAAAAAACCATGCGCAACAAAAAAAAAAAAAAATAAAATAAAATAAAGAAAAGAAAATGGCAAATCATGCTAAGCATGAAATCAGCTTAAAAACTCAAGGTGATATCAAGCCAGGCGAGAGGTCCGGAGAAAAGTGCGCCAAATACAAACAAACCTAATGAGGTCTTCAGTAAGCATCTTGGGGTAAATGGAATGGGCATATCTCAATTGAAATGCAGTCAACCACAAGATACGCATTTGCATATGGGAGATATCTTGATCTGAAACCACCACCATAATGGCTGAGGAACAAAGCGTGCCGAGCACGACGAAAAGGAAGGACTAAAAGGACTTAAGGACGTATGTTGACATTGTCCGAACAAAAGATTCTGATGCAAAGCCAAAACATATCACTTGAACTTTGTACTCGAAGCAATTAGATGCCAGTTATCATAATCAAGATCATCAATTAAAAGGTCAACCGTGACCATGATTCTACTGCTGCTGATGGTGCTGCCGGACATGTGCGTACGTGTGATCCTTGATCCTGCAAGTATGCGGCTTAAGGAACATTTGTTTTGGTCACCGCGACAACTTTACATAACTTGTGTCGAATTTTTGATCTGTTTTTCTAAGGATCAGCGGCTCCACACCCGTCCGCGTCCGCGCGCCCGCCCTTAAGTAGCGCTAATCACATGATCAACACTGGATCAGTGTAAGGATCAGAGTCGTTGCATGCTGCGTAATTTTGGATTATGCTGTCGTCTAGCCAATATTTAAATCACTTTTAAATCTAGCTGCCGCTGCTGTTGCTCTAGTTTCCCAATACTGCTTCGCGGATGCGGGATTAATGAACCAAAATTCGCCTTTGCACGGCAGGTAGTTGTCCGTTTAATCCTTTTCTTCGGCACTCGCAAATCCTGCTCCGAAGTCCGGTTGCACGCTCTAATCCGGTTCACAACGTCAATGATCCGTCCCCGCCTGCAATTGCGTCGACTTCTGCTTGCCTTCTCCGTGCCTTGTTTCAGTTCAGTTTACCTGTTTCTGTTCTCTGTATTTGCAGTACGCTTCAACTAGTATTTGCATATTTTCAGAGCTTATGTTTGCGTTTGTTTTGTAAATATTGCCGAAAAATTCCATCAACTAATCGACTTACCATATTTAACACAAATATTTTGTATATAAACTCTGTGTGCATAATAAGTTATGAAAAGCTTAAATATTAATTATATATTACATTAAAAATTCGAAATCAAAATGCACAAAATTTGGTGTATAAGAAAATAATAATAATATTTCGGATATTATATAATCTTGTTACAGGAAAATGTTTTATGTAATACGTTTTATTTAAATTTTAACAAAAATGTAGGCTTAAATAATTTTAGTAAATAAAAAACCAAAAAGTGTGTATAGTATACAACTAAGATATGAGGACGAAATTTTTGCTTCAATTAATAATCAAAATTATAACTTAATTACATAAAATAATTATTTTGAGCTTTATAATTACAAAACAGATAAATATAAAAGCCGATTGAAGTGTTTTGCTTAAAGATTTTTTATGTGCTTTTGTTAGTTTCAAAAAAAGTAAAAACACATTCAATATGAATTTCATACAAACAGTAGAGCTTTTGAAAGTGAAAGTACATAACCGTTACACTTTAAAGCGACTAGAACTTTGATACTTAATGTGCAGTGCCATCAATCTCGTCCACACGCCCCATTTTGGCCAAATGTTTCAAACATTGTTGTGTGTGCAGTTTCACGAACTTTGTCTGGCTAGCTTAAAGTTGCAGTTAGTTCAAAAAGCGCCAAAACAGCAAAAAACAATTGCCAGCAGCCTCTCACACCACAACAAACAACAACGTACAAAAATGAATCAATGCAGCTGAGAGTGGTGACCAGTGGATAAAGTCAGACAAATAAGACCAAAAAATCAATAATCAATAATGATGCGAATTTTGGGAAAAAAAGTAAAAATAAAGGAACAAAAATTCAGACAGCTGCAATTGCAAACTGCAGTGTGTGTAGCCAAAGGATGCATACTAGAAGCAAACAGCAGGACCAAGAGAGAACCATGCTGCTCGTTTGTGAGAAGTATAGACTCAGAGAGGGAGAGAACAACGAGAGAGAGAAAGACTAAGAGCGTGAGCTTGGGGAGGCAGTGACCAGTCACTGAACGCCGATTTTGGGGATGGGGTGCAATTCACTCAATGCTTTTGAGTCCATTACAGCAGCCAGCAGCCGCTTTGAGTGAATTTAGTGGTTTGTTTTTGTCGTTGTAAATGAGCGGACTGAGCACTCTCCGACTCTCTGGCTCTCATGACTCGGTTGCTGTGCGTTCGTTTCTAAGTGTGTGTGTTTTTGTGTGTTTTGTGCATGCATTTTTGACATTTGTTTCTTTGCATTTTGAGTTGATTTTGGGCCTGAGCTGTACACTATGCGGAGATTTTTCAGCTATGACTAGTGCTAGTTGAGCATGAATTCGTGTCAGTCGTGTTCAGTGCCTCGAATAAGCCGAACGTCGCTTAACAGCATCAGCATCATCTCAAAAAGGACGACGAGTGTCTTAAGCCAAACGAAAGCGAAACCAAAAACAGCTCTATAACAACAACAATACAAATAAACGTTATAATCTAAATACAAACAAGTTAACTGCCAGTGAATGTGTTAAAACTTTTAAGCATCAGTAAAGAATTCAAAAATGCAACTTTTGAGCAGCCTTTGAAAGTTTTTTTCGCACATGCGCGAACTTCGCAAAAAAAAGCTAAAAAGCAAAGGCAAATATAAAAAAAAAATAGATAAAAACGACCAAAAAGGAGCAGCCAACACACACACACACATATATACCAACCCACCTCTGTGTGTGTGCGCGTGTGTGTGAATGTTAGCTTGCATGTTGTGCGCGTTTTTTGTTTCGCACGCACTTTTATCGCCGTTTTGTTTAATTTAACGGTGACGCGGTCAAGTGTAGAGAGAGAGAGAGAGAGTGCGAGAGCTTGCATTGCTGCCGCTCCTATTCCCGATTCCCATTCGGACCAAAAACTTTTTGAGATTTGCTCAGAGTCGCCCCAGGTATGTAAATATCCATTTTCCAGATTATTAAACAACAGGTTTATTGCGCATTTAGCCTTCACAATGTTTTCTTTAGGAGATAGATGGGGGATCAATAAGGAGGGAGAACATAAATATTAGAGAATTGCAGTTAAATGAAAGTGCACTCTAGAATTTGGGGGCTCAGAACAATGGGAATAAGCAAATAAACAAAAACAAATCGAATGCTCGAAAATAGTGCAAGATTTGAGAGAATGGCACAAATAACAAAATGTTGAGGTATCTCCCACAAACATACTTTAAGACTTCAGGGAAAAGAAAATTATATAATTATCGTTGTCGTTAAAATTGCTATGGAACACAAAGTATTTAAATTAATCTAAGACTTATAACAATATTGTACGTGGTTTTTATTGTTGAAATTAACCTTTTTATTCCCCGATTGATATAATTGATTTATGACAAAGTATGGAAGCATCTCCGATCTCATAAATTATATATATTGTCTGTTGATTAGCATCAACGATATGGCCATGTCCGTCTGTCCGTCCGCCGATCTCAGAGACTATAAGAGCTAGAGACTCCAGATTTGGAACATAAGCTCGCCTAATCCCTAGGCAGTACACGTTTGTTTTCGATTTTCGATAACTTTTCCCGTTTCCGATATACACATGTGATCGATAACGTCGAGTCGGGATTTCTCGACTACAGACTTCTTACTTGTTTAAATTGCATTTGAAATAAGCTTTTATCCCAAATATATTTAATAGATTTTTTGCTATAGTTCATATTGCTTAAAGTATGGTTTTGTTGAGAATTAAGAGCTAAAAAAATCAACGTTTTCTTTGCAACTGGTGAACGAATCTTCAATTTTTATTCCAAAAAATGTTTGTTACTTTTTAAAAACAAAGGTTTTTTTACGGCCGTAAGCCTTTATATGGTCCAAACTTATAATTCAATTTGAAATGTATTTTTTTATTTAATTTTAAATTGCTTTCTCTGATACTCTGTTCCGCTAGCCTTTTTGCAGTTGTTGTTGTTATTTTTGTGCTTCTTTTTGTGCCTAACCTTAAAAACAGCACACACACACACACATGCACACATATGCACCATAACACTTGCATGCATATCATTTGGCTAAAAATGCAACAGCAAAAATTCTAAAACAATATTTCAAAATCTGTCTGGCTTTTAGCCGATCTGGCGAACTTGTTTTTTGCCCGTGCTGTTTGCAAGATTTCACCACCCCAAGCCCTCCTCCTCACGCCCTCGACACAACGACGCTTCGCCCCTGTTCGTTTGGTTGCCTGGCAGCTAATTTTATTTGTTTACATGTCCGACTGCATGTTGTATTTTTTTGCCCGCCTTTCTTTCTGCGCCGTCTCCTTTGGCTTTTTAGCAAAATTTCTTTTGATTTTCTTCTGTTTCTAATTTTTTTTTAATATCTAATTTAATTTTAGACATTCAACTATAATTCAAAGTCAACGTTGCAATTTTTTAATGGCCATTTCGTTTAAGCATGCCAAAAGTTCTTTTCAAAAACACAAAGAAACGAAAATAAAAAAAAATTGCCACTGAGAAATATTTGATATATTGTGTTTATTTTTAATGTTTTCGTTTTCTTTGCTGCTTTCCTTTTTAACAATTGCAATATTTTTTTTGGCAAACAAACAAAAAGTTGATTGTCAGCTGCTTTAAATATATATTTTAACTGAATAACGTTAAAAACGTAACTTAAATAATTTTTAAATAACAAATAAAATCGTTGTTTTTGCCATTGAAAAGTTCCCTTTCAAATGCCATACAAAAACCAAAACCAAAAAACTTCAAATGCATTTTCCACAACAACTGAATATAAATAATTTTTTATAACACAAAAATTCGTTTCCTCCTGCCCCTTTGCCTGCCTTTAACCGCTGATGATGCCGCTGCAAATTGTACAACAAGAACATTTTTTTTTGTTTTTGTGGCGCATTTTCTGCGTCTGAATTTTCCATTTTTGCCATTTTCATGATATTTTTACAAAAGGTAGAGAGTGTGGGGCGAGGGAGAGAGGGGGGCCAAACGACTAGCACATGTTTAGTTTACTTTGCAGTTTCGGTTGCGTTGCATTCACACTCGCTTTCCCCCCACCCCAACCCCCACCACCACGGCTAGTTGGCCCCACAAAACCTCCTGACGCCTCGTTGTTCTTCTTCTTGGACGGCTTGTAGCCGGCGTAATATTAATTTTACACTTGGCCTTTAGTTTTTGCCTTTGTTATTGTTGAATGGCGTTCTTGTTGTTGTTGTTGTTCTTTTTGTTATTGTTGTTAGGTGTACAAAAAAGTAGACAACTCGCAAAGCTTTGTTTCTTCTCTCTCTCTCTCTCTTTCTCTCTCTCTATTTGCACTGACAAGCTAATTAATTTGGGGTTCTTAAAAATATCACTAGCTAAATTAAATAAATATGCTGAGCGCATTATACAATGCACAAAAACTTTTGTAGCGCAAAACTTTTCCTGTACCATCAATTATGCATAAGTATTGTAGATATATATTTTGCCTAACGGCTCCCACAACCACCACCTCTTCCACACAACCCCCCCCCCCCCCCCCCACAAGCATTCTGCTGACGTTTTGCGTTTTTAATAATATTGACTTAAATGCACAAACAATTGGATAAAATGCGGCAAATGCACTGAATTTGCAATCGAGAAAAAAATATGTGTGTATGAAAAAATGTAGAAAAAAAAATTATACAAAAATTAATGCATACAGTGGAAAAGTACTCAAATCAATCGTAGGGATTGTGAAATAAATCGGTAACCGAATAACTTTTTAAAGGCATTTCAAAATGAACATCACGCTAAGTAAATAACTATTAAAAAAATATGAAACAAAACCAAAAAATTAAAATTAAGCTATAGAAAAATTTTAATGAAAGTAAGAAAATTTGGTTATAAGAAGTACTTACGGAAAACCATTTTAACTTAATAAAATGTAGATAAAGATTACGGATTATATATTCAAGAAAAAATAATACTGCGATGCAAAAATAATAGTTATGTTCGTATAGCGAAACTTTTTTATACATAAATTCAAATTTTTCAAAGTTTTCGGTACATATTAAATTTCTTTTTAAAAATTCATTAAATTGAGTAAACAATTGTTGGTTTTGGATAACATCAACATATTTGTCTTATGCACAAGCTTTTTATAGAAATGCGAAATGCAGTAAATAACAATTATTTATTTAAGCAATTAGTAACCAAATGTTACGTGTTATATAATAAATTTTGGAATGCCGTATAAGCTGATTAAAATGTTGCCAAAAAAAAAAACACAAATATCTTTATATTTATTTGGACAGCTGTTTAAAGATCTGTTTATCTCTATCTCGCTCACACTTGTTGATCGTTAGCTTAAATCCTTTCTGCTTTTTATTATGAAAGGCAAAATTCGTCATTCGTCGCGCAGGCTGCGCCTTCCAAGTCTTTAAATCCATACATACAAATCTAAATCCATATTCGCTGATTAACTTTAATCCACTGTGAGGGGAAATTCTCGTCGCGTAACGCTTGTGTTCTGCGCTGTTTTGTTCTAATCTGCATAGCTTAAGCTTCTTCTCTCGTTGCCCGGATCATCCAAATCCAAATGCGCGTAATTTTTGTGTGCATGCTTTCTATTTTATTTGTTTCTTCGGCTTTTGTTGTTGCTCTAATCCAGTTTGAATGGATCAAGACGATATTGCCTCGCGACTCGCGACTTGCGACTCGCGACAGCGCGACCTTTATGTACCTGACTTTCGGTCACCTTTTTCCCGATCTAATCCCTTAACGCGTGCAATGTCTACCTGGGCCATATATAAGCTACAACCATTTGCAATTTGTTAGTCAGTCACACATTCGATTATCCAGCGAGCAGACGCACAGCATCATCATCATTATCAGCCGATCCTGCAGATCACAATCATTGGAATATATATATATACACAGAGATTTTTGAAGCAGCTCGATTAGCGCTAGGTGAGCATCAAGGATTAACTCCCTCACCCTCACCCTTACCCCACCCCTAAACCCAGCCATTTTGTTCACAAAATTCACTCAACTTTTGCCACCCTACTTGTATATGCAGTAGCAATGGTAGGGTGGCACACACTTTTAGGGGTGGCAAAAAAAAAACACACACACAAGAAAAACGCGCAGAACAAAAATAAATAAAAATAAAGAAAAAACTCATAAAAAAACTCAACGCAGGCGCAATGAATTGAACTTTTTTACTATAACATCTCTTTCCCGCTCTCGCTCTCTGTTTTATTTTAGCCGTGACCAGCAACCATGCAGAACTGGGAGACGAGCACCGCGGCGCCCAACTATGAGCAGCACAATGCCTGGTATAGCAGCATGTTTGCCGCCAACATCAAGCAGGAGCCCATGTCGCACCATCATCATCACAGTCATCATCATGGTCATCATCACATGCAGCACGACAACAGCAACAGCAACAGTAATGCCAGCAGCCCGAGGCAATCGCCATTGCCCTCACCTAATCCGCCCAGCAGCAGCAATCTGCACTTAGAGCAATACCTCAAACAACACCAACAACATCAGCAACAACAACCAATGGATACACTTTGCGCTGCTGCAATGACTCCGTCGCCAAGCAATAATGATCAGAATAGTTTGCAACACTTTGATGCCACACTGCAACAGCAACTACTGCAGCAGCAACAATATCAGCAGCACTTTCAAGCAGCACAACAACAGCAACAGCAGCAGCAGCAACAACAACAACAGCAGCAACATCATCATCTCACACTTGGCGGCTTTAATCCTTTGACGCCGCCAGGTTTGCCAAATCCCATGCAGCATTATTATGCCAGCAACATGCGTCCCAGTACGCAGGCCACGCCAACAACAGCAACAACAACAACGACATCATCAGCAACAATTGCTCTCCAAACGAACGACAAAGTGCAAGCGTTAACCCCACCAATGGATGTTACGCCACCGAAGTCGCCGGCCAAGTCACAGCAATCGTGTGCGGAGCCCGAAAAGGATCACGATCTTATGTCCAATTCGAGTGAGGACATGAAGTACATGGTAGAATCAGAGGATGATGACACCACCATACGCAAACCCATCTACAACTCCCACGGCAAGATGAAGAATTACAAATGCAAAACTTGTGGCGTTGTGGCCATTACCAAAGTGGACTTCTGGGCACATACGCGCAACCACATGAAACCGGACAAGATACTGCAGTGCTCCAAGTGTCCGTTCGTGACTGAATTCAAGCATCATCTGGAGTATCATATACGCAAGCACAAGAACCAGAAACCCTTCCAATGCGACAAGTGCAGCTATACCTGTGTGAATAAATCGATGTTGAACTCACATCGCAAGTCGCACAGTTCGGTTTATCAGTATCGTTGTGCGGATTGCGATTATGCGACCAAATATTGTCATAGCTTCAAGCTGCATTTACGTAAGTATGGCCATAAACCTGGCATGGTATTGGATGAGGATGGTACACCTAATCCCTCGCTGGTCATTGATGTCTATGGCACGCGACGTGGACCCAAGAGTAAATCAGGCAGCGGTTCCAGCTGCGGTAGTTCCAGCAACAAGCGCAGCAGCCATGCAATAGTTGCTCCCTCCCATCAAGATCAGAAACCCGCATCTCAGCTATCAGCAGCACTTCAAGGATTTCCGATGACAACAGCAACAACTGCAATCACATCTGTTCCAACATCTTCGGCACCCGTTTCGCCACCATCGCCGGCCAAGAGTGTTGCTAGCAGTGTTGAGCAGGCGCCCAGTATGACAAATGCTTTGTTGCCACCTTTGGCCAGCTTGTTGCAGCAGAATCATCGCAACATGGCCTTCTTCCCCTACTGGAATCTTAATTTGCAAATGCTCGCCGCACAGCAACAGGCTGCAGTACTCGCTCAATTGTCGCCGCGCATGCAACAGCAACAACAGCAGCAGCAACAACAGCAACATCATCAATTGCCCGCTCATAGTGATAATGAAGAGGACGAGGAGGATGACCAGGAGGATGCTGAGGATGACTTTGAACGCAAATCGGTGGATTCAGCCATGGATCTCTCTCAAGGCACTCCAGTCAAGGAGGAGCCACAGCAGCTGCAGCATCAGCAAGCAATCAATCTAAAACTTAAGGATGACGATACTCCACTAATAAGCAGCAGCAACGCCTCCCGACGCAAGGGTCGTGTCCTCAAGTTGGATACACTGCTCCAAATGAAATCTGCTGCAATGTCCACGCCGGAACAGCAGTTAAAGCTGTCATCAAGTGTACTGCCAACCACATCTTCTCCAATCTCCGGCAACAGCGCCAACAAACAGCTTGCAGATGATCCCTGCTCGGGTACCAGCTCAGCGGATGAGTCCATGGATCCAATGGGTCATGTTCCACAAGCCAATACGAGTGCCAGCTCAACAGCTTCCAGCTCTGGCAATAGCTCCAATGCCAGCAGCAGCAGCAATCCACCTGCACCAGCAACTGTTGCTCCCGCATCGAACTCCGCATCAGTATCCAGCTCATCCTCAAGCAACAACAACTCTCCAGCCATATACGAGTGCAAGTATTGTGATATTTACTTCAAGGATGCCGTGCTCTATACCATCCATATGGGCTATCACAGCTGCGACGATGTCTTCAAGTGCAACATGTGCGGCGAGAAATGCGATGGACCCGTCGGACTTTTCGTGCACATGGCCCGTAATGCGCACTCTTAAGCAGCACCACCTCAATTGTTATTAGATATTATTATTATTAACATATTTCGTTGTCCCAAATTGTAAATACTCGTAATTTTAGTTTGAATTTTGTTGTCGAGAATTGTACATAAGCCAAAAAAAGCACAAAAATGCTACCAAAACTAACTCTAGAACTAAGCCAAAAACCAAAACATAAAAAAAATACCAAAACAATATCCATGTTTAACTCTAATCGTAAGTCCTATGCATCTATGTAGTATCTTCTATCTAGTAATTCTTTTCTCTATCTCTTCATTTTAGTTTAGCCACAAACAATTAACGAACCGAAAACTTGACCCGAAACAAGGTTTAAAAAACTATTTAAAAAATACTTTAAGTCAAATTTCAATTTATTTCGTAAGCACAGCCAGCAAAGAGTCCAAAGTCAAATTATTATATCGAACAGTAGAATATTATTTTATTTTTTATAAAAAATAAATGTTTAGTCATTAAAAACAAAATATATACATTTCTTTTTTAATTTGAATTTAAAAAGATTTTGATTGAATTCTAAATCAATTTTATGCTTAAAAATTAAAAAATTTTGTTTTTAATCTCTTTCGGCATAATGACAATATTTTGATACCGAATCAAAAAGAAGTACAAATATGGAGATTTTCACAAAAAAAAACTCTCAATAAAATGTAAAGCCCATAACAATTTTTAAATTTAATCAAATAATATACATATGTATTGTATTTGTGAGTATAAATAAATATTTACAAAATATGTATCGCAATCTGAGCGAATGGATCAAAATTACGTAGTTTCTAGTAATAAATGTCAAAGTATAAACCAAAGTTAAATCAAACTCGAGACTTTTTTACAAGCCCCAGTGTTAAGAAACTTGTAAAAGAAAGTTTCCCAAAATGTTTTTATGTAATATGTAATAAAGAAAAAATAAATATTTAAGGAATTTCATATTGTAAAATATTCTCTGCCTCTTTTTTTCTTGTTCGTCTTTAAAAAGAGCAAATGATTTATTAATACTCTGTCCATTAAAGAACCGCACACATTGTGGTGCAATGGATAATTGAAAAACTGCTCCATCATTTGCTAAATGGTGCGGGCGACCCAAGCAAATTGTACATAAAAACTGTCGATGATTGTCTTAGAACTTCCCTTGATCCATCATCGTCGAACAATTTGCGTGAAAACGCACAATTCGCATCGCAGTCAGACGAGAGGGAAAATTATATAATAATAATAATGAAAAACGCATGAGCACGCGCTTTGGGTAACGCCTTTCAACGTAACGCAGCAGGGGATCGGAAATCGAGGATCGCTTGGGGATGTCATTCCCTGAGCTGCTCGCGTCGCGTGCTCTTGAGTAAAGTTGGATTTCTTTTCATCATTTCGGTTGCATTTTAAGGTCGTTATATAAATAGTTTTTTCTTTCAGCTTGGTTGTGATTGGTTGAAGAGCGAGGGAAGAGTGTGGGATACGACATATTTTGAATAATCATTTATTACAAATTTGGAAATATAGTTTTGTGTACTTTTCGTTTTTCTCATTAAAATAATGCACCCAAAGCATAATTGATATTTATGGATGGGATGGAATTTGTTAAGGGCCTGACTTTAGAATATTATGATTGAAAGTTAATGATAAATTTTTAATAGTGGTCCCGAGACTTAGTCTAAAGTGTAGATCTTATCCAAAATAAGATTTTGCATATCCCTTTAACCAAAAGCAGTTACAAATTCTTCTGCTTATTTGAGAGCACTCAAGTTAGAAATAAAACAATAGTTATTTTTTTTTTTTTAATTTTTGGCTTGTGGCAGACGTAAGCCAGTTCAAAAGATGTTTATCTTCCTTCCTTTGAAGGACCCTAACCTCATTGTGCTGTCTAACGATCCTTGCTCTGGTCGTGATTGCCAGCTCTTATCTCGGCTTGTGGTATTGTTGCATGCTGCAGTCTTTGTTCGCTTTACAGACAACTACAAAAAATAGAAAAACTCGGATGGCACAAAGAATCTTTGTTGGATGAAACTAGCCGGGGTCACTTAGGGATACCCCACACTTTTAAATGGTCGTTGAGTGTCTGACTGACCGTTTGAAAGGTGTTATTTTCGTTTTGATGTTGCGCATTTTTATCTCAGTTTTTTTGTTTGTTTCTTAAGCAGCTGCTGCTCATTTTTTTTTTTTTTTGCACCTATTTATGTTCGAGTTAAGTTATTGGTTCATCATTCTGACACACTAATCGAATTGTTGCGCGAGTTGGGGTATTTTGTAATATATGTTTGGGTGTTTTTAGTCCAATATTACAAATTTAAGTTTCATGTACTGAATCCTTTATACACAGTGCAGTGCAAAAGTAAGTGCATGTCCACAATTCTTTCTTTCGGCACTCTTAAACGAAAACCACGCAAGGAAAGTAATATAAAATATATTTTAATACCCTGAAACCATTGAAAATGGGTAAAAAGGGCATAATGGTTTTGTGCAAAAGTATCTAACAGTCAGAAGGAAGCATCTCCGACCCTATAATGTATATATATACTTGGTCAGCATCAACAGCCGAGTCGATATAACCATGTCCGTCTGTCCGTCCGTTGATCTCAGAGTCTATATTAGCTACAGACTCTAACTTTGGGACAAAAGGTAGTACAAGTTTGTCTCAAATTTTTGATAACTCTTGCTGTTTACACTCGCCTAGTCGGGATTTCTCGACTAAAGCCCTCTTACTTGTTTCCTTATTTGTTATTTTGTTATTGAATTTGTATCATTAATAAGTTAGTATCAAAAATATATAAGATGCATTATGGATTTCAATATTTCTGAAGTTATAAAATATTTATTTCAAATATGCATATTTTTACATAGCAATATAATTGTTTGTGCTTTTCAGTGCTGTATGGAACACGTAACATTTCGATTCATACGTACATATATGAAAGTTATGATAGTGTATATACATTTTGTCATTGAGAAAAGGTTGTAAAATTTGTTTGGGTTGTCAACATGAAAGTCTCTGCACTTGCCCCTACTCCAAAACCTAGTGTTAAATTCGTCCATTTTGTTGTTACCCTTCATATTTCGTCTGGGCTTATCCAAGAATCTACATTGGAACCGCAGCCGCAGCACACAATGCTCAACATGAAAGTATTATTAATGCCACAAAAAAAATCTCCCACAGGGCTGAACATAAAATAGGTATTTACTGCCAGAACCACCCCTCCGAGCTAACAACAATAATAAAGGCTAAAAAAAAAAATTCACAGTGCGCACGCCATATTGAATATATTGAGTACGGATTGTGGGGTTGAGTCCAGCCACTTGGTGTGGGTAGCCATTTTTAGACACGCCAGACGAACAACAACATCTAAAAATAAGCCAAGTAACATTAGTTCCAAAATAAATTCAGGGGAATTCGGAAAAGTGTTACAAGGTTTTTCACTATGCCAAAAACTAAGAACGCTGCATGGGTTACAGATTCAGAGGGCTGAATAAAGGTGGGGAGTAACTACATGTTGTGTGTGTGTGGGGGTGTTTAGTTGATTAGCACACGCAAACACATACACACACGCAAGGGTGTCGCTTGGCGATTCAAGCAATACACTCACCATCTATAACTACATACATATAGTTTTTTCTTGACCATAGATCATGTGCTGTGATGAAGATGATTAAAAACCAAAAAATCACCCTCTCGTAGTCCAAGAAACACACGAGCCCTTATCAAACAGCCGTTGCCGACGAGCTGTTGATTGCCATTTCAGAAAGAGAGAGAAACGGCGCCCACATTTTCGAAACGACACGGAACGAAGAAAATGTTGTTGTTTCCACTTTACGCATTATCATTATATTATTTCAAAATTGCCATAGACCAGCATCTGTAGCCAATTACCGGACTGACTCTGATCCTTTCAGCGTGACGTCATGTGATGTTGGCTATCGGCACTCGGCACCTATTCAGTAGTCCCTATACTCAGTTCGACGGATTTGCTGAATAGCCCATCATTTATTTCTGTAAACAATTTTCACTGGAATCGCGCACGGTCCGCCGAAAACAACTTTTCCTTTCTTTGACCAAGACTACTCAGTGTCCTGTCTCTAACAGCTGACCAGAGTCTGTGGAAGTAAGTGGAACTAATTTTTAATTGGCCACTGCTAACAAGCAGATGACCTGCTTTACCAGCCAGGTAAGTATTTTGTCATGAGATAACTTATATGTCTGTTATTCAAAACAAAACTTGTGTTAAGTATATAAGTGTGTAAAGTGTGCCATCCCATATTTAAATATGTTAGACATATTCTAAATTGAATACTTAAACTTCCTTTGTTAGTCAACTTTAGTATCCTGGTCGCGGTAAAAATAAATAATTGAATAGATAGTAGTTAATGCATAATTTTAAATATAAAACAATTGTTAACATTTAAAATTACATTCAAATATTGTTATGTGCCTCAAACTTAAGAGAGAACTAATCAAAATCTTATGATTACAATTAGTTTAAATATACATTTGTATTAATTTACAAAATACGAGAATATAAAAAAAACTTATCTTACAAGAATTTATGTTGAGAAATAAAGACAAAACCTTATTCTGTAATAAAAACAAACTGTATAATTTTTAAAATTATTTTAGAATGATTTCAATATTAAATGTATTCTCATTTGTGAATATAGAAAAAAAAGGATCAGATTCAAAGTCACAGTATTTGATATATTTTAAAATATAACATGCAGACTTACGAGCTTACTACATTCCTAAATATAAACTTTATATATCTGGCTATATACACGTACATACATTCAACCTTGTACATAAATTTAATACACGCTGACATGAATAATTTGATTGTGCCATCCAAATTCAAAATCAATTCAAGTGCAAAAACCAAAACTAATTTCAACACATTTAATGATAAATATGCAAAACTGAATAGAATTAGAGGCGGTCATACTATATACATACATACATACATACATACATACATATGGATAGTATGCGTATAATAGTTTGAGTCGCTTTTGATTTTGAGAGTCGATGGTGGCCGCGGGTAACACCACTAAACTAGCCCAGAAGCGCAAAATAAAAAAAAGTGAACTACACAATGCTCATCTAGGACCAAAAAAAAAAAAAATCGCCTACATGATGAACGTTGTGAGAGATAGAAAAAACATCTGCCCCTGATGGCACTTTAGTTAACGAAAAATAACAATGGTTAAAAATATACATAGACATGGACATATACATACACATATATTGGTATGCATGCAGCATGGAAAACAGAAAAAAAAAATCGTTCATTGTTTTTGTTGCTGTTGACTGGCTGTGCCATCGATAATGTCCAGCATCCGTTATAGAGAAAAAGGAAGTTGAAATAAACGACAGCAGCGTGTGCCCAAATGCCTAATGCCTGATGCCTGCTGCCTTAGTCTGTGTGTGTGTGTGAGTGTGGGGGTTGTACACGCGTCCTCCTTAGCCCGTTGTGTCCTCTAACTATTTGCACTGGACAGACAGAGTGGTCCTGTGTAGACTGGTCAAACAGCCAGCCGTTGGAGTGGGTTCATCGTTTTTGGACAGTTTGCTACATTTGCCGCGCACAAACAATAAAAATTTGTGTGGGTTACAAGATTGGGTTCGATTTTCCTTTTCCCTTTTCTCTATTCCAAACCTTATACTCATCCATATACTTTTTTCACAGCCTTTCTTTTTAGATACTGCGATGTTGTATTTGCGCTTGGCCAGCGACGCAGATGTCGACAAGTCAACAGAGTAATCGAAGACGCCTGGGAGAACATCTACTGCCAAAACATTGCAGATTCCTGCATTCTTAAAGAGTGAAAATATTGATATTAAATCTCAAAATACAATTTTTACAAATTGTTCGAATTTTATTTTACGATGAAATTATGCATTTAAGTTATACACACACAAATTAGAGCTAGAAAATATTAAAAAATTAAGAACCAAAACAAAATATATTTTCTACGATTTTAAAAAATTACAACAAACCAATGCATTTAACGCCGACCGAAGTGTAAAGTATTGAAGGAAACTAAGCTAATTAACATAAATAGAAATAAGAATCGTTTCCATATCTGTTTTTTTTTTATATAGTATCTCTCATCCCTATTTGACGCTTCTAAAGAACCAATCAAAATATTTGCAGCACAAGAAAAAATGTAAAAATAAAAAAAAAAACGCCTATTACACAATCAAAGCCAAACAGTTTTACGCTTCGCCCTTAAAAAATGCGATTACAGCCAATAAAAATATACAAACTGTATATACACAAAATTGCTGCAAAAAAGTGCTCAAAAAAAATCATCCCAAAATACAGCAAAGTACCGAAAAAAATTGGTTTCAATAGTATCAAAAACTGCAAATACCGCAAAGGAGGGTGGGAAAAGGAAAACCACCCCGTCAAAGAGGGTTGCAAAATCCTATGGCAATTTGAACAATGCTCTATGAATCGATATTTTTTGCTAGTTTTTTTCGTTTTTCTTTCTATGTTTTTTCTTATTTGTCGCGGCATGTGAATAAAAAACAGGTAGTTGTCTCTGGTGTTTCTGAAATTCTTTGTTTGTTTTTTTTCTCTTCTATCCTTCAGTAGCAGATACTTTTTATCTTGAACAACATGTGCTGCTGCTGAATAGATTCTGTAGTTTGTGCAGTTTTTTGGGTCTGGTCCCAAAATCGACTTATTGATCATTGTAAAACGCAGAAGTGCAAATGTCATCTGGAGATGTCTGTAATGTGAGCAATTAGAGATGCTCGGGCGAAGTATCATTATCATTCAGGTTAGTACGACTTACAGGTGTTAAATGATAGCGTATTCCCCTACAAGGTCTTGCAAATCCTTAAGACGTCAAACACTTGATGGGCGGATATGTGTTTCGGGTTACTGAGTTGCAAGGACGAGCAACGACGGCTTACTTAACTCCTCCACTTTCACTATATTGTGTATATATGGAAATAAACAGCTGGTCACAAGCCTTTCCTCGCTTGACAAGCCAGGTGATACTCACTCGACCGCATCCATCAGAACTGTCGCCTACACTCTACGTATGTATTTGTTTGAATGTGAAGTACAGAAAAAATACAATATGGATGCTTACTTTTACTCAATTGTCTGCTCCTTTTTCCAGCTGGTCACTAATTCAATTCAATTGAATTGAAAAAGGGGCAACTAGGACGGCTTGCATGCTTGCCATTTCCATTTGTGGTATGCATTTATTTTTGCCACATCAGCGTTCCGCAACGAAATCAGTTCGGTTGCCGTTTCATGCACACATTTTGAAACATTTGCATAGCACAGCATTTTACCCCTCCAATAAAGGTGTCAATATGATGGATTTTAACCCTTTTTTTTGTTTAACTTGGTTTAAGATGAGTATATAAACTCTCATATGTACATAAATCACAAATAATATGTTTGATGGCGGTGCTGTCAAATTCTGCAACAGCTGCTTTTGATTGAGAATGAAAAGGACGTTTCAGCTTGCAAATATTACATGGTGAAATTAATTATGTTTCACTATTGCGTCGTTGCAGAAATGTGCACATTGCCAAACAGAGACACTTAAAAAATGGAAAACACTTAATACAGCTGAACTCGAAGTGTATTATTTTGCTACTTACTTTTAAGGAACATGATAATTTAAATTAAGCTTTACTGCTCCGGAAACAAAATCTTCAATAACCATTTTTTAAAAACGGTTGTAGACATCTAAAAAACACATTAATTACTGAACAAAAATCTACAATTTAACATTAAATGGTAGTCCATAAAAATATGAAATAAAATTTGATTATTTATAACCTTTAAGTTTTTTTTAAGTTCCTGTGTTAAGTATGTGAAATTAATTAAAGGTTACAACAAATCAAATTTTGTGGATATTGAAATATTTATTGTAGCTAACTTCACATACTTAAAATCCGAAATAGATTTCTATATAATTTCAATAAAACTATGAAGAATAATTTTAAATATATTTTATTTTAATAAGTAATATTTTTTTTACAAATTTAACTACAACATTTATTTTTAAGTTATATAGTAAAGTTTTAAAGTAACTATGAAATAAAACCAAAGAAAAACGCCATTTTTATTTTCACAACAAGAAGAGGGAAACAACCCTCAACACAATACATAAGCTCATTTTTTTCACCCATACACAATTAGATTTTATATTTTTAAAAGTGCCAACACAGCACTCTCTCTCCCCTTTACACACTCCCCTTCTTTAACGCCATTGAAAATTAACGGCACACAATAAAAACAAAAATGCTTCGAGTGCCCGAAAAGAGTTTAAATTATTTGCTTTTATTAATAGAAAACTCCTCGCATTGTTTAGGAACGAACATAATGGCGGGCCAATCAACAGTCGAGGATTATATGCTGCTGTCGGCATCTTTTGGGCGCGTGGCACCGCAAGATCCCCGGCATTGAACTTGAAAAAGTGCCCGAAACGTGCCCAACAAAATCGAAGTGAAGTATTAACAACAAGAAGAGCTACCCTTTCAACACGTTGGGCAATCAACTTCTTCGACTGTCACACGTCTTTATAAATAGCCTAAGCCGTAAGGGAACCCTTCCCAACTCTTTTTGGTTCTTTATTCGGTTCTCGCCTGTGCCCCTTACTTGTTGCATCATCATCCTCAATTCTTATCGACATTGAGTTTACCCTCATCACAACGAGTGCTCTCACTCAAATTAACCACCAATAAAAAGGCAGCACTTCATAAAAAAATGCTTCCTTCTACCTGTTACATACTTTTGCACAACTTCATTATACCCTTTTTCCCATTTTTAATGGGATCAGGGTATAAAAAGTGAAGAAAATATGATGCACAAATATCAATTCTCCTGAGGTAATTAAGCGCAGCCGAAGATATTCAGGAGAATTAGTGTATCATCATATTTTCTTACTTGATCCCATTAAAAATCAAAGGGTATAATGAAGTTGTGCAAAAGTATGTAACAGGTAGAAGGAAGCATCTCCAACCTATAAAGTATATATATACTTGATCAGCATCGAAAGTCGAGTCGATATAGCCATGTCCGTCTGTAAACAACTTCCGTTTTTTTGGCCTGTTGCTTTCCCCTTGCCACTTCGCCGTGTCTTTTTTTAAATTATGTTGTAATCGAGGAGTGATGTAAGCACCCCTAATGTGATTTTTAGCGCCACTCAACGCGCAATGTTTTTTTTAGGGTGTTTTTTATATGTTGTGAGGAGGGGTAACAAAAAAAATTGACATGGTAATTGGTGGTCGTATCATATTGCCTATTAGGCTACATTATATAATTAACCTTTGAAGTGGAGTTTAGAATACTATTTTTTAACATTTTTTTTAGGGTGTTTGGTCGGGGCGTGGTTTGCGATTGATCGTTTTTTAGCTTACCGCTTTGTGTGGTTGATATTGACCATAAATCGCAAAATGATGATGCAAAATTTGATTGTGAGGAAAAAAGATTTTCCTTTATACAAGCGTAAATGTGCAATCTTAATAAGATTGTTGTTATGTATTTAAAAGCGCTAATTTAAATTTTTTAATTACTTTCTTTTTTTTCTTTGCCAGATTTGGTTTTATCTGGGACGTCCAATGATTGCAATATATGTTAAAACGTGTTTGATTTGAATGCTCCGAAAATTTGTGCAATTTTGTTGTGAAATTGAAAAATAAATGTCCGGGACTCAGTTCGTTTTATGAGGCTGTAACGATACATTCTGCAATTTTAAACATTCACTCAAAAGAAGTTTGGATTTGATATTAACTTAATCATTTTGGGGTCACTGAAACCTACTCAGTTTTTCTGCTTAGATCAAGTTTCCGAATAACCTCACAAAACCAATATGGAAGCCATGGAAACTGTTTGCCATCAATATATATATTATCCTTTCGATTGGTACTTATGTTTTTTAACAAACATAAGTAAAACTAACTAACCCCATTTAACTTTTAAAACATAAATATTAAGAAATTTTTGATTAATTTATTCAGGCTTGGGCAATTAAGATTAAGAAGTATAAGTATCGTATCCTCTTGCAGCCATCAGCTGCATTTGCTTGGACTGTATAATGAACTCAACATGCATATGTATATCTAAAATGCTGATCGAATAGGTCCTCAATCTTAGTCCAGCAACAAATTGCCACCCATGCGACCAAACAATGGATTCTCAATTGTTATTCAGGACTCTACACAAATTCAAATGTCATTCAAATAACGGTCGCCAACGCACAATGACAGTGCTAAATGGACGGGCACGCGGCCCAAAAAGGAGCGGGAGGTGAAAAGGAGCAGGAGAATAGGAACCACAGGACACATGAAGCAGCAGGAGGAGAAACGCCTGCATCTCATTTCGGCGCAAATCTGTTTCGTTGTTTTCAAGAAAAATACGTTTTGAATGCGGCAGCGCGCCAATATCCTGGCACAGGATACGAAGGAATATTGTTATTATTTTTATGTTTCATCCGGTTTCATGTGCGAGCTAGAAAAACAAAAACACCAAAGAACCAGTCAAACAGGCTGCAACTATGGCCTTGGAAGTGAAAATGTAACTCAAACTGGGCCCTGGGTGAGCCAGCGGTCTCGACTTCCTTTCTAAGTTAAACCACAACATAAGCCAAAGGCCGACTTCATATTCTCCTTTTCTATCTACTTTTCTATCTCGTCACCGATAAGCGTGACATTTTCATATTGTTGGTGATTGTTGAATTTAAAGACTCATTCATGCATCGCCTGGTGATTGAGATCTCCTAGAATATCCGAGGCTGAGCCGCAGCACGCCAATCACACACTGACGGGATTAGTTGAAGTGAAGTTTTTTATCTCTGTTCTAGTCGTCTTGATTGTCGTGTGCTAATTGGACGGATCGTCACATTCATACAAACTATAGTTCATTCTGTTCTATCGAAATGCATGCGGATGACCGTAAAATCGGAATCCTCTTTCGAAAGGACAATTTTGATGTACCATCTTTCGATGTGTATATCAAAAACACTGGTCGTTTTGGCGGTTTCAATACGTCAGAACTTTAAGAAAAACAAGTAAGAAGGCTCTAGTCGAGATATCCCGACTAGACGATACCCTGATCCCTATACTTCACGCGTACAGTCAGTGCTTGCAAGTATGTGTGTGTGTGTGTGTACGCGCATACTGCATACTGCATACAAAACTTCAATGTCCCATATCTCCGGTGTTTATTATCCGATTTCAATAAAAATTTCACAGATTGTCATTATTTTGTTTTATAATTCAAATTGCATCTCAAAGTTTTTCAAATTCAAGATTTTGTTGTTATCGATCCCATGTGTATATCGGAAACGGAAAGAGTTATCGAAAATCGGAAACAAACTTGTACTGCCTAGGGATTAGGCGAGCTTAAGTTCCAAATCTGGAGTCTCTAGCTCTTATAGTCTCTGAGATCGACGCGTTCATACATACAGACGGACAGACGGACATGGCTATATCGACTCGGCTGTTGATGCTGATCAAGAATATATATACTTTATGGGGTCGGAGATGCTTCCTTCTGCCTGTTACATACTTTTGCACAAAACCATTATACCCTTTTTTCGCGTTTTTAATGGGATCAGGGTATAAAAATAAAAGTGAAGACCAAATGTGTTCTTAGGATTTTCAGTACGTTTTTTACTATCTATATGACCCTAAAATCAAGTTTTAATCGTACACTTAAACACTCACACTTATAAAAGACTTGTTTCTCCGCAGCATATATTGTTATTTTGTATAAACTAGACAAAGCAGTCTAATCGTTAACCCAAAATTTTGAAAAAAAGCTAATACTTTTAAGGTTTGACGAATAAGGTTCCTTTCGTTTTGTGTTAGGCGCACAAAAACACAAAAGGATTCCTTTTTAAATTTAAAACAGTTTTCAGAAAAATGTTGTTTGAAGACCTGTGTAATCTTCACTTCTTAAAGACCGTGCAATTGACGCAAAACAAAAAATATCTTCTGAAATTTTGGGGCGTTAAAAAGCGACCTTTGTCACTCTGACTTTTTTGATTATGAAAATTTTACATATATTGTATTAAACGTAGAAAAATTTTATAAGAAAATTCGAAAAATTGTTTAAACCAAGAAATATACAACTTTTATAAACAAATTAAAATCAATAAACAATTGTTATATATATTTTATTTATGAAAGGATTATAAGATTGGACTCGTTTTATCTTAAAAAATTATATTTCAAGAAAAGAAACTCTTTCTTGAAGAACACACATGTAGTAACACTTACACACTTTAGCACACTTTTCATTTCTATAAGGCAACAAATTTTCAAGGCTGATAAATTACGAAAAAACTACTGAAAATTAGTGCATAACTTCATAGATATAGTTAGGGACAGATGTTAAGAGGGATCACAGGCAGCGTGCCAGGTTCAGGACTTAACCCCGGGATCATTTAAATGTCACTTCTGTAGAAACACAAGCAAATCCCCAAAGGACCAAGCATAAGAAAATCATTTGTATGCGAAGGCAAACCGAACTGAATGCATATTTGAACTGCACCTCGGGTGCAGTTGACACTGAGCCAAGGGTCACACTATGCATCTTTTAACGACGGCAGCCAAATGTCAGGCAAGGGTCGCGACTTTGGCGCGCAAGATTTGTGTGTTTCCGGAGTATGACGGGGTAGGGGTAGTGGTAGGGGCCGAGATTGAGTTTAGATCCCATAACAGAAAATTTTCCTTGTCTGGCTGCCTGCTTCTTAGCGAGCGTAATAGCGTAAACATTTAATGGGAGCGTGCTCAGCGCACGCGCAACATTGCCTCACCCCAAAAGGTCTTAAGTAGTAACCCCGACTGCGCGATCCTCCCTCATGGCATCATTGTTTGATTTCCTAAAGGCTTTGTGTGTTGCTTCATATTCGTCTTATGATTGATTAAATGCTGCATGTACTCAGATATACTATTATACAGGAAACTTTGTCCTTATGATGTCATGATCATAATCTTGTGGCATTCTCTATGGAGCATGAAAAATTTTGTGGGTGAAACGGTTTGTGGTTAATAGTTATTAGTATGACAAGGCATAAATATAAAAGTTCGTGTTTAATCATAATAAACAACTGATTAAAATAAATCATTGTCTAAGATTTTAAGAATTAATTGTTAAGAATTAAAGTGTCATATTATTATTATTATTGAATGTCTTAATTTGGATACAATTTTAAAGCTTTATTCGGGCTTAGTTATTAAGTTTTAAATAATGTATGTCGTTCGTTTTAAGATATATGATATTATAATATTATATAAGTAAGAAGGCTCTAGTCGCATACTATGCATACTGCATACACAACTTCAATGTCCCATGTCTCCGGTGTTTCTAAACCGATTTTAATAAATTTTCACAGATTTTCATTATTTTGTCTAATGTTTTAAATGCTATCTCAAAGTTTTCCAAATTCAAGATTTTGTTGTTATCGATCCCATGTGTATATCGGAAACGGGAAGAGTTATCGAAAATCGAAAACAAACTGCCTAGGGATTAGGTTAGCTTAAGTTCCAAATCTGAAGTCTCTAGCTCTTATAGTCTTTGAGATCGACGCGTTCATACATACGGATAGACAGACAGACAGACAGACGGACAGACAGACGGACATGGCTATATCGACTCGGCTGTTGAGGCTAATCAAGAATATATATACTTTATGGGGTCGGAGAAGCTTCCTTCTGCCTGTTACATACATTTTCACAAAACAATTATAATTTTTTTTTTCCATTTTTAATGGGATCAGGGTATAACAAGTAAGAAGGCTCTAGTCGAGATATCCCGACTAGACGATACCCTGATCCCTATACTTAACGCGTACAGTCAGTGCTTGCAAGTATGTGATCATTTGCATTTTTAATGGGATCAGGGTATAAAAAAACAATAAAAATAAGGTTTATAAAATATCAAATTAAAAATATATACTTTTTACTCACTAAAGTTTCATTTTTACCCCCAAACATTTCATTTCACCCCATTTGGGGTAATTTACCCCGGTGCCCCGACCACTGCCAGCATTTCGCTGAGTTGCAAGTACGTGTATACTGCATACTTTACTTAATTTTAAGATTTTCATAATTTCATTTAATGATTCAAACGCCTTCTCTAGTTTTTTCAAATTCATAATTTTGTGGTATGTAACCCAGTTTCAATGGGTTCATAGTATAACAAGTGAAAACGTTGCAGTGGGACTTGTTGTCTTCGGTATCAGAGCATAAACAGAAAACAGCTATTGGGCCCGCCAATATTCCAAAAGAAAACAAAAATATAATTAAATAATAAACTTTATGTAAAAAAATTTTAAAAACTGAAATAGGTTTTGCAAAGTTTTTTGTAACTGTTAACACACATTTCTTAGAAGAGTAAAACCAATAGAGTTTAAAATTAAGTTTTGTTCGTAGTTATATTCAATGTCTTGATCATGTGGTTCCTGTGATTCTTCTGGTCGTTTTGGTTGCTGCCACACACATGTGTGGCACACTTAGCACCTCCAATTCATAATGAATGAGTTAAGAGCATCAACAAACTAAACATTAACATATCGCGAGGCGACTGCCGCTACTCTTGCTGCCTCTTTTGTGACGCTTTGGAAATAACATTACATGGGACACACCCGCATCGTGGCAGGACATGTGTTAATCAAGTAGCGACCTCGGCAGCGCATAACTCAACTCAACTGTATGTGGCCTGCAGATGCAAGGAGTAAACAGCTGCAGTTTCGACATCCTAAATCCCAGCCAGGGACTAAAAATAGTTGCTAGCAAGGTGCAGGGAGAAGTTTCTCTACTGTTTCGCTTAGGGAATTTATGTGACAGAATACTCGTGTTTACGCTTAATTCTCATTTAATTTTTATGGGCGCCAAGTAATAACGGCTGCTTTTTGAGCAGCGGCAGTTCTGATGCCCTGCAAACTTGCTCATTTGTCTTAAATGACATGGATCCATAATCAAATGCATTCAGCAAACAAAAACAAACTAAACAACAAACGCAACATGATCTAAAAAACCAATAACGATTCGTATAAAGAAAAGGTGACAAACAATCGTAAGAAACAAGCATTAGAAAAATGGACAATTGTTACAGCATTACAATTGAATGCTATCCGGAAATGTCCTCTGCCTTTGTGGACAAGATAGATCGCCCAAACGGAAATCTGAGCAACTTAACTCAACTTAAGCTAGAGAGGGCAAAAGAAAACGAACTCACAAATATTTCAACCCCTGTTTGGAGTGAGAGTTTGAAAAGGCAGCAGAAACTAAGATCGACACAGTGACATGCCTAAGTAAGTCCCAAGTTGACCTCTAAGACGACCTCAAGATATGTTGTGTCTGTCTAAGTGTCCGAACGCGCGCGCTGCTCCTTTTGTGCGTTTGTCGGTCATTGTTTGACCTTTTTTGAGTCTCCCTCTCTCCTTTGGCACCAGCTTGCCTTTTGTCTTACGCTTGCATTTTGATCCTGGCCCGTTGTCAATGCTAAAAGGGCATTGCAATAAATGTGATAACGATTGCTTATTGTTTTTTTTTTTTGTTTCTTGCAATTGCGTTGAGTCTGTGCCATAAATTGCCCGTAGCCGGCTGATCGGTGACCGTTGACCGATTCGTTGATGTCGCAAAGCGTTGAAAAATGCATTGAATGATACCTTAATTGTTGCCCAGTCGCATCGAAGGCAGCTGAAATTTCTATTTCCATTGAACTATTTTAGCAATTGTGGGAGTTTAACGTTTGTTGTGCTTGTTGTTATGCCAAATAGAGGCTAATTCATTTCAGAAGTTGCTGCAATCGTTAAGATTAAGATATTTCAAACAGAGACCAAACAAAAAACTTAAAAAATGTAAGCTTACAATACAAAAGACAATCGTTATCATGATAATAATACAACATAATTGTAATGCTCTTAATATTTTTAAAAAAGGAAAGTCTGTTGGCGCGCTTATTGAATAAAACTGGTCACACCGCCTTTTGAGAAAATCGTATTGGGCTCTTCATCGGTATTCTCGATTGTGAATCTCTCTTTTCGATATGTTTCTCAAAAGTTCTTCTCTATTCAATTACAAATCAGCTGTTTGTGCAGACAAAAAATGAAAGACGTTTACGTTTACATATTTAGATTTTAGAGACAAAAATGAGTCAATATAGTCACGTTAAGTATGCAACATCGCCGACACCATCCGTGGTGTCGGGCTTTTCAAGCGCATCGCGGTTGCATTCGCCGCTTCCGCCACCTGTAGGACATCGCAAAGATTGCCTTTCGGCGACATCGAAAACCTACAAATATCTTCGACGCTTGTTAAAATTCAATCAAATGGACTTTGAATTTGCATTGTGGCAAATGATATATTTGTTTATAGCACCACAGAAAGTGTATAGAAACTTTAACTACAGGAAGCAAACCAAATCTCAATTTGCGCGCGATGATCCCGCGTTTCTGCTGCTTCTCCTTATTTGTATGTTTGGTAAGTACGGGCAAACTCCCAACAAGCATCAATTATGATAAATACTCTTACTTCGCATTTAGTAACCTCTGTGGGCTTCGCTTATGTGCTGCACCTCACCTTTTGGCAAGGCGTTTCCTTTATATTTTATGTGGTTATTATCGATTGCATATTTGTTGGCATCATAATTGCATCATTCTTTTGGGCAGTGACGAATCGTTTCTTGCGTACAAATAATCTGGAGCCGGACATTGAGTGGGGTTATGCGTTTGATGTACATCTAAATGCCTTTTTTCCGCCACTGATGCTGCTGCATTTCATACAATTGTTCTTTTATAATTGGCTTATTAGTCAGACATGGTTCATATCGCATTTTCTTGGCAACTCCTTCTGGTTAATGGGCATGAGCTACTACGTCTACATCACTTTCCTTGGCTACAATTGTAAGTAGTATCTGAACCTTATGTTGATGAGACTCTGGCTAATGTACGTTTATTGTTTGCAGGTATTCCGCATTTAAAAAATACGCGGCTCATACTCATTGCCCTGCCCGTTATATTTTTGTTGTATCTTGTCGTCACCATTATTGGATGGAATGCAACAATTACTTTTGTAAACTTTTACAAATATCGCGTGTATTAATGATAAGGCAACGTGGATTGTAAATTATTTTGCTTCATAGCTGCTAGACGTTGCCTACATAAATGACTAATAATATATACTAACTACTGTAGCATTATCCATATTAATATACAAAACACGAACATGATTAACTTTCCATTCGCAAAAGTCCAGAGTTTTTGGTTTTATTTAACTTAAAGTTACAGTAACAAATGCATAACTTTGGAGTTTCTACGCCAGTTGCTTGGGTTTGATGAATGTACGCTTCCGTTTATTGCGCTTGCGCTGCAGCTCCAAGGTATGCAATTCAGTGTGCACCTCCGCAAAGATTTCTTTTTGTTCCTCTTCGGGGATGGTGGAGCGATATTGTTTCATTAGGTCGAATTTCTCCCACGGCTTCTGAACTTTTTCAGAAGACTTGCGATGCTTTTCCTTTATGTACTGATCGATGTTGGCCACACCAAGCAAATTTTGACGTTCCCAACGCTCTAACCAAGGTCGTGGTCTTAGAACTACTTTAATGTCGTTAATGGGCACGGGACTACCTTCTTCTAGAGGCTCTGCCTCCATCTGCTCATCGAATGTACTATAATCGGGAAGTGCATCGCGTAGATAGAACAGACTGTCATCCAAACGCTTCTCCAGACGGAGCACTTCCACCTTCTGTATTGTGGGATCATAAAGCTCGTACACCACTTCTACTCCTTGGTGATCGATCACATTGCGAAGAATGAACCGAGCACGGAGCCCGCATCTTTCACGATGTATACAAATACCCACAAAGCGACTTGTCTTGCCAGCGGCATGCGGATCAGAGCTAGTTACTGCCAGAATAGAGCCCACGTAGAACTCTGGTAGCTCGATTTGGCGCCGACGATCCAGCATATCCAGACGCTCCAGCTTCTCGCGTACTGTGTTACGCCATTCCACTTTGGGATCGGGCAAAAACTCAGGATACACAAAGCGGTAATGGGCGGGCACAATAGGTTTGCGAATCGTGGGAATTCCTACATCCTGCTGTTTGGGCACTGCCGATGCTGCTGCTTGCTGTGTCGGCTTAGTGGAAAATGTGACTGAAATTGAGCATGTTCATTCTCTGTTTTTAAACTTAATATGTAGTATACTTACCTATACGCTTTAATGCACATTGTTGGGCCAACCTATTAGTTAGAACTATTGCATTAACGTTCATTTTAACAAATGAAAAGAAATGTTTAGATAATCACGCCTAGGGATGGCTAAAGAACCCTTTCCATGCATAGTTTGTTTTATATCGATATTCAGTGTGACCAAAAATTCAGCTACCTGAGTTTCAATGAGCACGAACCTGTTGTTCATATTTGTGTTATCGATTGACTGAAAACCAAACGATTTTACTAGGCAGCGAATAAATGTTCTGGTGTCTGAAAACAACATAAACTACCATCACTATTGTTGTACTTATGGTAGTTAGTTATATTACTTTTAACTGAATTGTGGAACAATTTGTGTGCATTTCTGCTATAATCGACAAATAGTTTGATAATTTCCTTTAACTTTTAGCTACGTTTAATCCGTTTAAATGTTATTGTACAAACAAATTCGGTTCCTGCTATTTTTAATATTTTAAGAGTTTCTTAAAGTTAAATATGTATACGAATGCCGAATGCTGTGTTGAATTTATATTAATTAGAAGCTAATAAGTTTTTTATAACCGATCAATGCCAAATTATTTAATGTCATTGTAATTTATAAAGATAAGTAACAAGTTCCCACAGCTTACTAAAAGAATAACTTTAAAACATTGATAAAAGGCACCCTTAATTTATATAGAATTTATACACTTTAAGTAATGCTATTGCCTAAGACGATTAAAGTAAAATAAGAATATAATATAAGCAATCGTTAAAAACATATATATAAATATTAAAGAGTTCAAAAAATGTTAAAATTGACCGTGAACAGCTTAAATTATGCATTTAGTCAGTTACAGTTTAAATAATACTGAGAAAATGTCAAAATTTTCAAACAGAATGAATAAGAACATATCGTGAACATAAATAATAATATGGTCCTTACGTGTAAAAACAAAATAAATAATATCAAAAACATAAATCAGTCGACGCATTTAACAGTCTGTAAGCGAGGTGGCAAGTGAAGGCGCGCCACTCGTACGATCGCTCTTTTTAAGGGTGGCAACATAATTTCTTTGGCAGTATTGCGCAGCTCCTTGTGAACGCAGTTGCTGTGCAGCCTTCTGATGTGACGCTTAAGTGCCTGGCCTTGGGTGAATGCTAAAGCGCAGTAGGGGCATTTGAAGGGACGCTCGCCAGTGTGGGTCCGAATGTGTGTTATCAATCCGGATCTTCGTGGGAATCCTTTGCCACAGGTCTCACAGAAATGATTTAGGGTTTGTTTGCTACATCTGCCGAGTACCAAAATAGAAGTATCTTATTTTGTATTTTTAAAAATTCACTTGAATCATACATACTTTCTGTTGTTGGGTTTGCTGCCTTTTTGTTGAACTGCATTGAGTACAGAAAGACTTTTGGCGCTGTCATTTTTTATGTTGTAAATCAGTTTAGCCGATGTCTGATCTATGCTAGGCTTTGTATCTATTATATCTGCCAGTTCACATTCAATGTCCAGCTCTTCATAGGAGACGGGCGCCAGTCCATTTCTCAATCCACGATCCGGAGCATCCAATGACTTTTGAGTTTTTTGCTGTTTATTAACCTTCGCATTCGGTTTTATGTTTTTTTTAGGTGCAGGATGCTTTACTAATGGCTTCCTGACTAAATTATCGGGTGGGCCGTGTGGCACCGATTGGTGCTGGCTCCGCTGAGATTGTTCGCATCGGATGCCGCTGTGATAACGCATGTGGGCTTTAAGAATGTGGTTCTGTATAAAAGATCGTGGACATTGTGTACACTTAAATGGACGCTCGCCAGTATGAATTCGTGTGTGAATGGTTAGATCGTGCGAACGAATAAAGCCCTTTCCACAAAACTCACAAAAATGAGTTTTTTCACCAGTGTGGCGTCTGTTTGTTAACATAAAAAAAATTTATAGATTAATCTAGCTTACAAATAGTAAACCTCATCACTCACTTCTCGTGCAAGCCCAAAAGGTATACTCGGGCAAATCCTTTGTCACAGTATTTGCATTTAAATTGTTTTTCACCACTGCTCTGTGGTTTGCGCATTCCCAGGCCATTTAATTTATATCGCACATGCAACTCTCTCTGTCTTTCTGTAGGAGGTTTGGTATTTGTCAGTAGGTGCGCTTTTTCTTCGGCAATTGTCTCCTCCGCGGACAACGGCTCCACTTTAACTATGTTAAAATTGAATCCTATCCGTTCATTTTGATAGACAGCCTCCACGAAGGGATGTGCACACTTGACGTCTTCCTTGTGCATTTTTTCTAAAAGCTCCAACAGACTGCGGTTACTTTCCTCGCAGGTGCGCTTAAATTTATAAGCATTTTGCGTAGCAAGCACACATGACAGACATATGTGCTGTGGCAGCAAGTCCTTAGGTTTTACCTCGCAGAATTCATTAAGCATTTCTGCGAGACTTGGGTCCTTTTTTGAAATTTGCTGACGCTCGGCAAATATGTCGACCAACGTGACCGAGCTGTCCATACAAACACGACATAGATGATCCATGTCAGCTAAGTAGCAGTACGTCGTCAGGTCTACATTAAAAAATTTACTTAGTATCTTAAAATATCATGCAATGAAAAATTGTGTATGTACATATTTGCGTAAACACAAACTTTTATTCGATACCGATTACAGATTACCGATACCTGAATCGATTTCAGTTTATATCCAGCCCTGCTAACAGCTGACTTGACTGCGGTATTTGCTATATAATATGAATATCAATGGATAGCTTAACAGTTTTGTGAGTGGATTAGTAATTATAGCATGTGTTCACAATAATTTTGCTCAATTTGCAAATTGTTATAGAAAATTAGCGAGTAACGTGATCACCGCAAAACTACGAGCCTATAAAAGCATTAGTTGTAGTGCATCAAACCGCAAACCAGAAGTTAAGTGCTACAGTAGCCCAAATAAAGCAAACAACGGGGTCTCGAGCGAAATTAAAAATATGCTTGACGAACTGCCAATCTTTGCCTGCGGTGAAATTGTTCGCGGGTTTGGCCGTGGCTCAAAAGAGCTAGGCATTCCAACTGGTATGTTACGAACTTGACCGCCATGCCCTCTATAGATAACAAATTCTTATTGCTAACTAACTATTGATAGCGAACCTTGCGCTCGAGGTTGTTAAGTCACTACCCGAATCTCTACATACCGGAGTTTACTATGGTTGGGCGAATGTGAATAACGGAGAGGTGCATAAAATGGTGCTCAGTGTGGGTTGGAATCCCTTTTACAACAACACCGAAAAAAGTGTCGAAACGCATATGCTGCATGAATTCAACTGTGATTTGTATGGACAAACATTAAAGATATGCATTTCTGGCTATTTGAGACCTGAAAAAAATTTTGATTCACTGGAGGCTCTCATTGCCGTTATAAAATCAGATATAGAAAATGCCAAAGCCCTGCTGGACACGGCTGAAAATAAACAGCTACGAGAAGCTCCTTTCTTTTCAGAAGAAAATAAAAAATGCTGACAATTAAAATTGCCGCACCAGAATTTTGTTATCACTCAAGTACGCTGATGGTTTGAATCGGCAGAGATTCACGTATTTGACAAAATGTATCACGTACTTAATATTTATCTTGATCTTGAATTAAATGCAATTATTTTCATCACGTTAGTCGAATGAATGATTACTTAAAGTACGTCGATAACTATAAGTGGCGGTACTTGAGTGCGAAAAACCCTACGTAAGATAGTTTTTGAAACATTCAAATAGCCAGATAATATTTGTTTTTGGGAATTATGTGCATGTTCAATTAAATATATTTGATAATAAATATGGAAATCTTTGTTTATTTTCTTTTCTTTTGTCGCATTTAATTATGTGGCATGTGGGTCTGAATTACAAAAAAAAATTTAAAATTATAAAACTCATAAATTGTTCCGTTATTACTGATCATCAAGCCATATGGAATAAGTTGAAAGTATCGATATTTTGCATTCAGCGCATTCGATATTTGCCATCGATGTTCAGCTTTCGCGAATGATCGTGATTACTTTTCTGCGTGTGTAAAGCGAGGATTTGTGCATATAAAACCGTTGCATAAATCAACAGGTAAATCAGATCAAAACTTTGCATTCACTGAGCTGCATTAACACTAAAAACAATTCCATCCATTCAGCAACGCGTTCACCACAACAACATGTCCAGCAGCAACGTGTCGTCGACGCCGCAGCAGCAGCATGTGCGCATTTCGAGTCATGCGCAACAGGTGAAGGCGAAGCAAGCTGATTTGCCTACGCTGTCCATTGCTGAGAGTAAGGAGCTAACCGGTTTGACACATGAATGCGGAGTGTTTGGTGCCATTGCCTGTGGTGATTGGCCCACTCAAATTGACATTGCTCACGTGCTGTGCTTGGGTCTTGTAGCATTGCAGCATCGCGGCCAGGAATCGGCTGGAATTGCTACCAGCGAGGGCAAATGCTCGAAAAACTTTAATGTGCACAAGGGCATGGGCATGATTAGCACCCTGTTCAATGATGAATCGATGAAAAAGCTGCGCGGAAACTTGGGTATTGGCCACACACGCTACTCCACTTCCGGTGCATCGGAGGTTGTCAACTGCCAGCCGTTTGTGGTGCATACGGCACATGGAGCTATGGCGCTGGCCCACAACGGTGAGCTCGTCAACAACGAATCCCTGCGTCGCGAGGTGTTGGGACGTGGCGTCGGCTTGTCCACGCACAGTGACAGTGAGCTTATAGCTCAGTCACTTTGCTGCGCACCAGAGGGTGTATCCGAGCATGATGGACCCAATTGGCCAGCACGCATAAGGCATTTTATGATGCTGGCGCCATTGTCCTATTCGCTGGTCATCATGCTCAAGGATAAGATATATGGGGTGCGAGATACGTATGGAAATCGACCGCTCTGCATTGGCAAAATTGTGCCCATAAACTCTGGACATGTGGGCAATAGCAGCGAGACTCCTGCGGATGGTTGGGTGGTCTCCAGTGAAAGCTGTGGCTTCCTGTCTATTGGTGCACGATATGTTCGAGAAGTTGAGCCTGGTGAGATTGTGGAACTTACGCGTAGCGGCTATCGCACCGTGGACATTGTAGAGCGTCCCGATTTTAAGCGCATGGCTTTCTGCATTTTCGAGTATGTGTACTTTGCCCGTGGCGACAGTATCTTCGAAGATCAGATGGTTTACTCTGTGCGTCTGGAGTGCGGACGACAGCTGTGGCGTGAAGCCCCTGTCGAAGCAGACCTTGTCAGCTCAGTGCCCGAGTCGGGCACAGCAGCAGCCCACGGTTACGCTAGGGAATCGAATCTGGAGTTTGCCGAAGTTCTTTGCCGCAATCGATATGTAGGCCGCACATTTATTCAGCCCTCAACGCGTCTGCGGCAGTTAGGCGTTGCTAAAAAGTTTGGCGCATTGTCGGAGAATGTTGCCGGTAAGCGGCTGGTGCTGATCGATGATTCAATTGTGCGCGGCAACACAATTGGACCGATAATTAAGCTGCTTCGCGATGCTGGAGCTCGGGAAGTGCACATTCGGATTGCCAGCCCACCGCTGCAGTATCCCTGCTATATGGGCATTAATATACCTACGCGCGAAGAGCTTATTGCCAACAAACTGAACCCCAACCAACTGGCTCGCCATGTGGGCGCCGACAGTCTGGCTTATCTAAGTGTTGACGGCTTGGTGAAGTCGGTACAACGCAAGCATGTGGCTTCTGGTAAGCCGACGGGTCACTGCACTGCCTGTTTAACGGGCGAATATCCGGGCGGACTGCCTGACGAATTAAGCTGGTGAAAAAACAAACTATATATTCCTAATCTCCAACGATAACTTTCAGTATAAAGCCTCATAAGTGCTCAAAATTACTGTCACAAATTATGCAGCTATTTGTTTTGCATTTAACGCTCCACCATTTATGCAACTTGCTATATATTAAATATTAAGATCAAATTATACACTATACTTATTAAGTTTTAAGTAGCTCTTCAGTGAAAAGCTCTCTTTTTTTCCCATACAAGACAATTTTTGTACAAAAGAAATATCCTTCAATATTGCCCAAGGGGCAATAACTATACATTGATACAATAGTGTTTAGCTTATGTAAATTTATTGATGCCAATAATAAAAGACAATTAGCACAAGCACCTCAAGAATAACACCTAATAGTATAGTCCAAGGTACTCTGCAATTTGCATGCAACAATTCATATCTAGATCAGCGCAGAGAAAACCAGTCGTAAAGTACAAGGTGTCAACATGAGAATGCTTCTATTTGCGTTATTGTCTATTCTTTCACATGAGAAGCTCTATTCATTTTTGTCGTCAATACGCATGAAAACATATTTTAATTGTGTTTTATGTGGTTTGAGTAAAGCTTGCAAGGTTAACCTTATGATCTTTGGTAAGCTTTTATGTAATATTTATGTTCATTTCACAATCAAAACTACTGATGTACCTTAAGTTAATGTATTTTTAAAATCAAAAATTAATAGAAGAGTAATAGAAGACGGTATAAGAGCGCTGGCACAAGGCAGTACTGTAAAACGTCAACTCGAGTTCTCGATATCGATACAACTTCACAGCTACAGCCCTGCAAAAATTGTCATCTCATCCCTCTTTACTATGACGGAAAACACAAATTACTGACGTTTTCATTAATTTATAACTTAAAAACTTGTCGGTGACTGCAATTTTTGTGCATAAGATAGCTTAAAAGGGGTTTCAAAGGAAATCATACACAAACATGCGTTGTCCACAGCAGTCAACCGGAGCACTAATCTCACTCTCACTGCTTCTGCTAACACTGAGCACCTGCTCTGCGCTCTACGAGGACCAGATAAAAAAATTTGACTGGCAAGTCACATACAAATTTAACATTGATCAATTATATACATTTGCTTACCTTGTGCTCCAAAAAATACAGGCGCAGCGTACATGTGGGAGCTCTTAAGCAAGCTTATGTTGACATAAAACACTTTCAACCGCGTGTGCTAATCAGCACGCACGAACAAGTCATTGCCTCGCTATGTCCAAAGACCGGTGAGATAACATGGCGGCAGGTGCTGGAGCAAAAGGCACGCGGAGACATAAAGCTGCTACAGGTTAGCGGCTTCACTGACGATAGCAGTGACACGGCCGCCGCTCCAATGGGCTCGCATCTAGGCTTTGACATGCTTACAGTGCAGGGTCATGCGCCTGCTCTGGTCCGTGGCTGGAACACCAATATTGGCACAATCGAGTGGGAATGGTCGATAATGCCATTGAACACTGAAAGAGCTCAGGAAGCAGTGTGGTTCTATAGCAATTCAATACTGTATCATGTTGTGCTTGCATGGCGCAGTCATATCGAGGTAACCGCATACTTTGCCACTTCGGGACACACAACAGGCAGCACTAGCAAGATAATGGCTGCTTGGATCAAGCCCGGCAGCTGTTTAATCAGCGGCACCTACTTTGTTTGCTTGGATGGAAAGCAGTTAATCAGCTTGGACTTGGTAGCCAAGAGCACACAGGTTATCGCCACAACGTTGGCGGCTGAGCCCAGCAGTAAAATTCAAGCTCTTCCGGTAAGTTGTATGACATGTAAGACGTTCATAGTAGTTATGTAACTTAATGTGGTCAATTTCCACAGGGTTTAAATGGCGTGCTAGTTGTCGACAAGAAGCTCGTTAGTGTTAACAAGGATCAGGTTGTGTGCCCAGAGCTGACCAGCTCTAGTTACATTATTGGCAGCTTTAATCACCGCAAAGTTTTGGTCTACGCAGACTTGATAGACGGCGTAAGTAACTATACTCTAAAGACCTTTCACAAGATTGTTGTACTTAAATTCGTTTTATTTTTTAGCTGCTTAAAATTAATGCAGTTTACGTGGAAAACTGTTCACCGGTTCCTGAACTACATCAGAGCGTTGCATTTTCTGAGGACTATGGAACGCCTAGTCTACAATCCTTCGACTGCAAACTGAAACGCAATGACGATGGCAAAAGTTGCCTCTTTTTGTTGTCCACAAGCGCTGAATCCATTGTTGCTGTGCAGCAAGGACGCATCCGTTGGTCGCGCGAGGAATCCTTGGCAAATATAATCGACACACAGTTCATTGACTTGCCTTTAGCAGATACAGAGGGACAACTGGAAAACGAAATGAAGGGCAAAGCAGGTAAGTTTCTATGTGCATTAATATATTCACCTACTATAAAATTATCATATCACATTTTTAAATGCTTACCAAAGTGAATGCAAATAATTTAAAGCGTAAGTTATTGGTTAAAATACATATTGTAGATAGCAGAACAATACCTAACATTTCTGAAACTCCACACTAAAAGTTGTACATACATTTTTACACAGGAGACATTGCAAGCGCCTTTTTACGTCGCATTACTGCACAAACTCTACAAATAAAGAGCACGTTCTTGCATCTTGTTGGGCTGGGCCCACCACCAACAGACACGCAACGCGCTGGACTTGTGCGCGACTCATTTGGTCTTCACAAGATGCTGGTGCTGCTAACGCGCGCTGGCAAAATCTTTGGCATAGACAACATTGCCGGAAAACATCATTGGAAACTGTATCTGCCAAATGTTGCAGGATTTGAAAATGCCGAAAATATGCGTTTGATTGTACAGCGAAGCTCTAAACACTTCCCACTGCAGCCGCTTTGCGCAATTGTCGCCAAGTTTGTGGTAAAACCGAAATAAGTTAACTTTGCCACATTAAAAGAAGCTATAATTCTGATATATTTCTGCAGAGTAATGGCAATGGTGTTTTGTTTCGATTCAATCCCATAACTGGTCGAGCTGCTGAAGGTGGATTACTGCAGCTTGATTATCAAATTAGGCAGTTAGCGCTTTTGCCCGAAACAGAGGTAGACTTTGTTAAGGGAATTCTCATATTAGATGGTGCCAATCAAGTTCATGTGGAGCCAAAGCACGCAACGAAACTGGTAAACTAAATTAAGTTCAATAATTTGATTACAACTAAACCCGCATCCTACAATAATATTACAGGCTGATGGCATGTACTTGTATACAGCTGATGTGAAGACGGCTGAGCTCGAGGGCTACATTGTTAAATATGCGGGCGGGGTACGTAACATATTCGAGCATAGTGTTACAGCCTCTAATCATTTATATCTTTTGCAGGAATTGTCATGCTTACCAATTTGGAATGTACGTCTTGGTGGTCATAATTCCGAGCAGCAAATTATAAGCGTTGCTAGCAAAAATCCAATTGAGCACGTTCACTCCCAGGGTCGAGTACTTGGCGATCGCTCGGTGCTTTACAAGTACATAAATCCGAATTTGGTGGCCTTTGTCACGCAGGCTCCAGATGCCACACACAAATGTAGGTCATATCAAGTACACGACTTTGGCACATTGTCTAATTTTAGTTTTTCTTCTTAATCACAATTTAAGCTTTGCTCAATTTATATTTAATTGATGTTGTTTCCGGCTCCGTAATCTTTTCGATGACACATCGCAAGGTGCGTGCACCGCTGCACATTGTGCACTCCGAGAATTGGCTGGCCTACTCGTATTTTAACGACAAAGTGCGACGCACTGAGATCAGTAAGAATAGCTATAATTTAGTTGATTTGTTTGATTGACAAATGTTTTTACTCCCAATAGCTACTATCGAACTGTATGAGGGCAACGCTCAGGCCAACAAGAGCGTTTGGAGCTCCCTGCAGGCACCGTCAATGCCACTTGTAGAGCGTCAATCTTACATCATACCCACCATTATAGAGGATATGCGCGAGACAATCACTGAACGCGGCATAACCAACAAACATGTTCTAAGTAAGACGTAGCATCATTTAATTCTGACCAATAGTTTCTTACAAAACTTATTACTTTTAATGTAGTTGGCACCGCCAGCGGTGGCATTGTTGAAATGCCCTGGCACTTGCTGGATCCACGTCGCCCAATATCATCGACCACGCAGGGACGTGAAGAGGGCGCAATTCCCTATATACCCGAGCTGCCTTTACCTACGGAGAATTATATAAACTATAATCAGACTGTAGCACGTTTGCGTCATATTTATACCGCTCCCAGCGGCCTTGAGAGTACCTGTCTAGTCGTTGCCACGGGCTTAGGTAAGTCTATTGTACAAAAATTTTAAAATTGCATAAGTATTAATTTGATTTTTTTTTTCATTGCAGATTTGTTTGTTACGCGCGTTGCACCTTCCAAAACTTTCGATTTACTAAAAGAGGATTTTGATTATATATTAATTTCTATAGTACTAGTCGTGCTCACTTCGGGTTCATTGATTGTTAGGCATTTATCGTCGCGGAAGTTGCTCAAACAGGCGTGGAAATAGAATTGTCATTATAATATATATATATATATGTTTGCTTTATATAAAGTGTACCACGACCAAAAAAGATTAAAAAGAAGAAGCAGGTGAAGTAGACAAATGAGAATAAATTGTAGTGGCTGCATTTTACCTAATAATGCAATTAATAACAGTTTTTTTTCTAAGCTTAGGCAATTTATAAATTTAAATATATATGTTTCTAGCGTAAAAACAAGTAATTAGCTATTGAAAGTTTCCATTGCATTTTTGTTTTGTTTTGTGTTACCTTTTTCCATACTTCAATATATCAGCAATGAAATTGTATGTTTTTTAAATTAGTCAATAAAAAAAAACATTGTAAGGACTGGTAAATTACTGAGTTTTAAATGTCAAGATTTACACTTATGAACAGAAAAGCTGTATTGATTTTTTTTAATTATCATTTGTAAAATGTATCAATAATTATCTACAAACTCACTCAGGACCCTGTGCGATCAATGTGTCACACTCATTTAAGAGAGTGACTCATTTTTCTCAAAGCAAGTTATTTCGTAATGTAACAATCTCCACGAGGAGATACCCTGAACGCTTGACATTATGTGTACACCAATTAACTTATGTATGTGTGGACACGCATACAGAAAGGGTATAAAATACTGCATTGTTGAACGCTTAAGTTAACTTCAATCTGATACACTCTATTGACAAATCGACATGTCATTTATGTTTTTGATACCGTTTTTTTGCATCTGCTTATTTTGGACAGATAATTTAAACATGAAAAAATCAACGAAAAATTGCATATTAGTATTTGATGTGGCCCCCTCTTTGTTCAATAACAGAATTTAGTTAACAAATAATTGCATTGCGGCAGTTCCAGATCCACTGCCAAAAGCGTCTACACATATTATTTCAAGAGGCTTTGGTTCATCTCTTTAAATTATTTCATCAATAAGACCCAAAATTTAAACTCTCGAAGCTCTTATACAGGCTCAAACAATCACACATTCACCTCCGTTCTCCATTATTGGCTTTAGGTGCTTATTGTAAAGCTCCGTATTCGACTTGTGCCACACAAACTGCATTCCATCCAATCTAAAAATTTTATATTTGAAGTCATCTTCGAAGACACAATCATTGGTAGATTTACAATATTTTCCACGAAATGAAAATGAACTGAAATCTGTGAACCTGATGCAAAACATAATTTATGCTGTTATAAAGCAAAATGTTGACTAAAAACCAAATACTTATTTAAAGTTTTGCTTTATTTTTTTAAGTTTAAATCATCCGTAAAAATATATTTATTATTGAGTGCTTAAAGAGTGAACTTTAGGTTTTATAAAAGAAACTTATTGTGCAATTTTAATAAAAAATGCAAAAACTCGTTTTGCATTTTCCGATATCCCTTATAGTTTGCATGTGAATGGCATATTACATTTAACTAAATTTCAGTAACCGTCTGAAAATAAACACATTAAAAATTGTATGAGACGCCTAACAGTCCCTTTGCACAGATAAAAGAAATTAAAGCCAAGTTGCCGTGACTATAAATTGTACCGTAAGTTTATATTTTAAGCTTTAACAAGTAAATACAAATAACAATTGAATTTTAAATTTTGCGCATGTTTTGTGGTCACAATAGAGCTGCCATCGAGTGTTTAAACCATTTTACAGCACTGATACTGGGTACAGCTGATTCCTGTCTTCCTCTTCCTGCCCAATCGTGCGCTTTACACAAAAACGATGGCACTCCGTGTTTTTAGCTTAAATTTTATAAAAACTAACAGAAATTTGTTTCAAAATGCTGTTAAAACTAACAGTGCATCCCAGGCGCAATCGGTTAGTATATTGTCAATTTTCACATCGACGTGAAAGCATAATTATAAGCTGTGCAAGTATCACAACGTTTGCATAACATTTTAGGTAGCAGTTGCGGCGTATGCAACTCAGGTTACCGTCCAGGCCACACCTGCAGCGGTTCAACGGCAAAAGGTTAGCAAGGCAATGAAGGCATATCTCGAGCGGGCCAACGAGCACGATGAATTCATGAAAACCCAGCACCTGGAGTTTCAAATTGGAAAGCGACACTTGGCCAACATGATGGGTGCCGACGCAGAGACCTTCACGCAAGAAGACATTGATGTGAGTATAATTAAAACAGTATATTAAAAAAATAGGTTTGATTACTAGCTATTTTACTTGCAGGAAGCTATTGCCTATCTATTTCCCTCCGGTCTGTATGATAAACGCGCTCGTCCTGCTATGAGATCACCAGAGGAGGTGTTTCCAGCACGAAAGGCAGCCGAATTCGATGAGACGGGTCGTCCCTTTCATAGTATGTTCTACACAGGCAAACCAAACTTTTTCCAATTGCTGCATGTGAGTATAAGTGTTTCATGTGGTCTAATATAAGGAAATCACATTGAAAATTTCTTGGCAGGATATTGTGAAGGAAACAAATAAGCTCTACGATCTCGAAGAGCGCTTGCTGCGACGTGGAAATACACCGGATGAAAACCAAAAACTGTAGGTTATACTTACACTAAACTTGTTAAATAAGACTTATATCTTTTGTATATTATTAAGTGAAACGGCTGGTTTTCAACTGATGCCAAAAGAGCAACTTGAACGAATGCTTGTTGAACAAATAGCGGACATTGAGTATCTCAATTTTTGCAATTCGATGGAACGTTTAATCTCCACGCCCTATGCGTATAAGAGCAAAGCATTTATTGAGCGATTCCTTAAGCCTTTGATGGATCAATCCAAACAATTGGAGGTGCCAAAACCGAAGATTGACGAACAGGGTCGTCAGTACATAACTACTTATGAGTGCCTACGGAAAACTGCTCGCGCAGATGTTACAGTGCGCCTTCCCGGTACTGGTAAAATAACAATTAATGGAAACGATATCTCGTATTTTTCGGACGAACAACACAAAGAGCAGGTAAGTTATTAATTCGCATTGCCAATGTATTGGACTCGAAATTAATTACTATCGGACGTTAATAACTATAGGAAGGGCACAAAAAATATGTTTGTTTTTTTAGTATTGTTAAGAAATTGTAAAAACAATAATTCCCTTTGTGGAACTGTCAAACAAATTTAAAAAGATTTTATTTGTTATAAAATCGCTGATCAGTTTTTCTACTAGTTACACTATTCATGTGTATAAGTTAGGAGTATTTAAGACATATTAATACATTTGAGTCATCAACATCATGGCCATGGAATACAGTTTGTATCAGTTTTTAAGTTATATTGGTCAAAACTTTTGTTGTTTTAAATTTTACTGTAGGTGGCACTTTTGTTGAATACGCGATATGGATATATGTTGAAAATATTGGCCAAAAGATGCGATCCTGTATAAAAAATTTGTGGGTTCTATTGTCCGAGATATCTCAATCAAACTTAACAGTTAAGCATGTTCCTATGCACTTCACACTAAGCCAACATCAACTCAGTTAGATGCTATTAGGTTTTGCAATTATATGCAGTCTTGGTGCTGCTTGAAAATAGTTGTTCTTTCAAATTCATATTTTTTTTATCGCTAGGCACGAGCAATTTTAAACTGTTAACTTTAAAACCATTCTCCAACAGCACAAATTTTCTAAAGAAAAAAAGTTTAGAAATACATGGCACATTGGGAATTATAACCATAGTTGTATAGATAATTTATTTTAATAATAAAACATATATAAGTTTCGTATATAATAATAATTTAAACGCTTCTCGAACGACAACGCCAAACAACAAAGACACAGCCTTAAAACGAGGCACAGACATAGACTCAATCAAACCTGCTAATGTTCTCGCCTTTTATTTAGCCTTACAACTAATTTATATATGTTTATATACATATATTTTTATAGTATATGCATATGTATGTGTATTGCTTGTAAAGTATAGTTTTGTTTTAGTATAAACATGTGGAGCGCCGATCGTCGAGCGCTTCAATATCAAATACGCTAACTACAATATAATATCAACAATTTTTCGGGTTCTTGGGGGAGCAGATTTTTCACACACAAGAAGAGTCTAAGGGCTAAAGAATTTCGTACGAATTAATTGTGTAGCAAAATGGTGATTTAGATGAATATTATAAATGATAATATCAGTAAATGGCATGTAGCAGGCGCTTTTACAACTACTTGCGCAGATGCTGCTTCTGTTGGTTGGAGATGACGATAAGCAGCTTGTCAATAACTTTGCTAGCCTGCTGCTGCTGTGAGATAAGCACCTGCTTCAACTCCTGAATCTCCTGCGTGAGAAACTCAATGCGATCTGCATTGTCATCGATCTTACTGGTCAATGTAGTCAATTGCGCTGAATCGGGATCTGAATCGGGCAACGCATATCCGGTTGATACGCACCCATTACTTTTGTTGTACTTGTTCTTATACGACAGATAATTCTCTGCTGGATTCTTGGAGGAAATTGTATGCCCAAATTGTTTGCGCATCTTACCCACCTCGTAGGCTTTCATTAGAATGTCGCGAGGCAGTCGTTTTTCGCTGGGATTAAGTGGCTTTACGCACAGCACTACACGATAGGCCTGCGGTGAGACGAGTGCCGTATAATGAAGTAGATTACGCAACCAAGGGGGCAAATATCCATTGAATAATGCCGACTCAATGTAACTAATCAACTTCGTCTGTCGCACCAACTTTGAAAGGCCGGCGGTCTTCTTTAAACCTTGAATATCATGGACCGCAATGCCCACCAGGAGATTCATCAAGATGATCGTCACAAATAACAGGAAAAGCACAAAGGTTATCTGGGCACTGACCTCCAGTAAAAAGGGTGGATCCTTGCCATCGGGATCGTTGATAAGCAGCGATAAATCCTGTTCACCAATCATCATCACCAGAACCGATATGAAACCCATAAAGGGATTGGCAAACGAAGATGATGATGGAAAGATGACACAAAAGCTTATAGTAAATCCAATTAGCATACACGAATAGGCCATAAAGAGTTTGGCAAACTCTCCTTGGACTTTCGTATACATTGCCACGTACACATCAAAGACGGGCAGCTGTCCGATCATCAACATCAGATTTGTCCAGCCCAGCAGGACAGCAAATGCACCAATGTGATTCTGGAACGTGTACGTCTGCTTTGTGTATATGTAGGAAATGACAAAGACGCTGGTGATGACAAACCACTCCATAATGTTCTCCACTTGCGTCACGTAATGTCGAAAAGAGGAGTAACCCGTAATTCCGTAGAGCTTACGAAATATCTCCACTATGGTTATGGCCACCAGTACCCACCACTGCATTTCCATCACAAACGGATTGTTTCGCAGCATGTCGCCAAGGATGGATTGCTTCTGGCACAGCTCCTGTGCCTGGATCGTTGTATTGTCATCCTTACTGCCGTTATAACAATTGTGAGCCAAGGCAGTCAGCACGTAGAGTGTGAGGAAGAGCACAAAGCTGAAGCAAAAGATAAGGCGACCAATGTAATACTTTCGGATTTTGCCCCATTTGATGTACAGAAAGGATGAGCACAACGGATGCTCCAATATCTCCTTTTGACCCTCATCCACGAACGTATTCAAATAGCTTATCTCACGTGGATGACAATGTTGCAGCAGCTGGCGAAAATCCAGCTCAAGTTCTACCTCGCGATTCACAGGGTCCTAAGGGATAATAAAGGAGAGTAAATAAGAACCTTAATTGATTCTCTTTTAAAAGAACTCACCTGAGAATGGTGCAATGTAATGGCTGCATCCAGTTTCTGACGGATCATCGCCACTGATGCTGGCGTCTTGCGTGTTATGACATTTAATGCGGATGTGCCCTTTTTAGACTTGGTGGTAACATCGGCCCCATGAAAGATGAGCATTTCGACACACTGAACGAGTCCATCGAGGGCGGCTAAATGGAGTGCAGTAAAGCCATAGATATCCTTATGATTGACATTCGCACCCCATTGAATTAGAGTCTCCATGATGTCATAGGCATTCTCCGATTTACCAACAGCAGCATGCAATGGTGTCCGATGATCAAAATCCTCAGCATTTGGATCTGCATTACCATTACGGAGCAACGATTCCACGCACTCCAAGCTAGAGGTGCGTGCTGCCAGATGAAGTGGTGTGAATCCACGATGATTTTTTAATTTTGCGTCGGCACCCTTGGATAACAAAACATCCACACACTCTACATTGCCTTCATCGGCAGCAAGATGCAAAGCGGTTGATTCCTTCTCCCTTATACAGATCCTTACATTGGCATCGGCATTGGGAGCATTCAGAAGCGCCTCCAAACACTGCAGATGACCAAGATCAGCAGCCAAGTGTATGGCATTGGTGCCATTGGGCTTCAGAGAATTGACATCTGCTCCCTCATCAATAAAGAGCTGCAGGCACTCCAGAGCATTGGAACGAACAGCACAATGGAGCAAACTCTCCTCGCAGTTAGGCTTGTTTGTATCTTTGGTGATAAGTGCTCCACTATTTATTAGGAGCTTTGCGGCCTCGGCGGCATTGCCAAAGGCGGCGCAATGCAATGGAGTATAGCACTTGGGCTGCAGATTGACATTGATGCCCTTGGACACAAGAAGGTTGAGTGTTGCCAAACATCCGCTAAATGCACCCAAGTGCAATGCTGAGATGCCATTCTGATCGCAAAAGTGCAAATCGGCTCCAATTTTAAGCAATCCCTCTAGTAGATCCCATCGTTTGAGGAATGCTGCCCACAGATAGCAGAGATTCTTCTCCAGCTTCGAGGCATTCTCAAAGTGTGTGGCAAGGCTTTCGGCAACCACATTGCCTTGCTCAATGTCCTCCAGCAAACGTATTCGGCCAGCTGCACTCTTGATCTGATCAATTAAACTTATCCTAAGCGTATCATTGCATATCTGCACGCTCAGCTCACTTGTTGGCTCCTCAAAGCTATCGTACATGCTCGGCGCACTCTCCGCCGGCGGGGATGGACCACACTCCATGTATTCGAATTCACCAGCTGTCGGATACTGGGCTTCGATCATGGCGTCAGTGTTATTGCGCCATCGCACCATCAGATTGGGCGGAATTGATTTGAAACTGTTGCAAAATATTCAATATAAAACACATCAAAAATTGCCATTACCTAAAGTTATGGTTATTAAAAAAATTAAGACCAAAAAGGTCCATTTACTTATTATAAAACAAGAGCAATCCGTTCAGTCCGTTCAAAAAAATATCTTCATTGTTATAAGCGCTTAAAATACTTCTTTTAACTTCGCTGTTTTGTTCTTAAACATACATGTATGCATGTATTATTTCGACAACTTTTTGTTCTTTGTTCATTTAAGTATAATTTGAAACTATCTATGTTCTCCTGCCTATAATGTTAGCCTGTTAAGCTTGAAACCAAAATCACATTAAGAAATGGTTAGACCTTTGTTCGACATTTTAAGGCAACCCTTAAAAATAGCATTTCAAGTTTAATTCTTACAAAATATTAACAAAACGTTCATTAAGTAGATCTATTATCTATAGACCTTTTATCATAAACCCTTACCTGATTTGCGTAACCTTAGGTATGCAAAGCTCTTTTAATATTTTATTTAAAGTAAAACCTTAGGGAAAGTGGTGATACTTTCTATAATTTTAAGCCTTCTGAATGCAACTCAACTTATAATCATTCAAATTAATGATTTGGTTTAACAAAAAGCTGTTTTTTTCAACAGCTATTTGGATTTAACAACAATGAACAGTAGACCAAACGACTCATACTCATTCGACAATCATAGAAGGATTGTTAAAAGCTTCGCCACTTTATATGATGTGTATCTAGTTAATTTCATGCTATATCTTTTCTTCTTTATAAGTTTTTTTATTTACTATATATATTTCATATTAGGTGTCTAGTTAAAATGACACTGAAAGTTCGTTTGCTGACTTTGAAGCATGCATAATTAAGAAGGTAGTTAAACAACATAAAACATTGAATTATGCAAAAGCGGCGATTTTCTTATAGTTTTGTACACGTTATTTATTTATATATTTATACATTTTTTATGGTTGTGCACTTTGTTAAAGCTAAATCACATTTGTCAGATAGCAACACAGCTGCTTCAACTGCCGACGGCTTTTCTTATGTCGAATATTTCTTGGTACTTGTGGCAAGTTCTCACAGTTGTTAAACTTAAATGCAATTTTTGCATACTATCAGGGGGAACTATCACTCAAAGGCCACGGACTGTTTTATAATCTCGGCGGCCTTGTTCTTTACTTAGTGGCTTATAGAAAGGCATGTGTTCGTTTACGTACACCGTTTGCAGCCATATCCACGGATAATGCCAATTCGCTAATGAACTGTTTTCAATTTCTAATTTCATTTCCAAAAAGCGACGTCGTTGATACACACATATGAGACACCCCGGACCGGTAGTCCATTGACTGAGTGACCCATCTACAGACTGATCCGAGATACGACAGACAGTAAGACAAATAGACAGTCAGACCGAGCCAGGCCAAGTGGCTTACAATGGATGCCTTTTGTGGCTTGTTAAACAATTGAGTCAAACGGGCGGAAAATGCAAAATGCAAAAAAAAATATAAAATTAAAATAACGTTGTGAGAAAAACGCGAATTTTTAACTTCCGTTTTGATGTATCGCCTATATACTCGTTGTATTTAACTGACGGAACTACGAACTGCGAACACGCTTTAGCGAATAATTTTATTTTTTAGACAGCAACCAACGCGTCCGCCTGCATTGTTGTTTCAAAACCGACTGATGGCTGGAAAACGGTAAGCGCTGCTCAGTGCCAGCTCGAACCGATCGAGCTTAAAATGCCTCACACACAAACACACATTGATGTAGGAGAGATATAAAACGTGAGAGCCAAACTGCCAAAAAATAACTTTCAAAACAAGAGAGAAGGTGAATCTAGTAAATGGGTGTTGGATTGAGTTTGGAGTGAGTAGATTGCAAAATTGGCAGACGAATCTAAAGAGAGACTGGAATGCAACACAGACTTTATTGTTTTTAGAAGTAATCAAAAGAAAAACCGATTGTATACCAGACTGACTATTAAGTATATTAAGTCTTTAAAGTATGAGTCTTGCGGTCATGTTTATTTTCGGACAACACCTTGTCGTGATACAGTCGAGCAAGCCGAACAAGAGTTACATCTGTTTTCATAACTCGAACATCGTTGTTTATGTCGTAAACGCATCAAACAATTATTAATATATATATATATAAAAATGTATATAAATATACATTATAAAATATGAAGTGTCCTGAAAATCTTAGATTTATTAGTATCAGTCAATTCGCAAAGGTTTTTTTTATACCCTGAACCCATTAAAAATGGGTAAAAAGGGTATAATGGTTTTGTGCAAAAGTATGTAACAGGCAGAAGGAAGCATCTCCGACCTCATAAAGTATATTTATTCTTAACCAGCATAAACAGCCGAGTCGATATAGCCATGTCCGTCTGTCCGTCCGTCCATCCGTCTGTTTGTATGAACGCGTCGATCTCAGAGACTATAAGAGAGAGCCTCCAGATTTGGAGCTTAAGCTCGCCTAATTCCTAGGCAGTAAAAGTTTGTTTTCGATTTTCGATAACTCTTTCCGTTTCCGACATACACATGGGATCGATAAAAACAAAATCTTGAACTTGATGAACAGACGTTGAGATATTAAGCAAAATAATGACAATCTTTGAAATTTTTATGAAAATCGGTTGAGAAACACCGGAGATATGGAACATTGAAGTTTAGTACGTAGTATGCAGTATGCGCGTACACACATACTTGCAAGCGCTGACTGTACGCGTAAAGTATAGGGTACAGGGTCTAGTCGAGATTTCTACAGCCTTCTTACTTGTTTGGTGCTACCAAAAGTAATTTTTTTAATCAAATAATAAAAAGTATTTATTTTTAATGAATTTGCAAGCGTGGGAACAATGAAAGTAATCTGGGCAACTAACTAACTGTTATTGAGGCATGCTTTAAATTTTCACGAGCTTGCATAAGCTTATAACAGTAAACCTGTTTTTTTTTTTTTTTTGTTATTCCTATACTAGCCAAAAAACGTTTCACACCTTTTGACAAGCGCCTCCCGCAATCCGTTTCTACTCTCTCCCACGCAAAACCGAGTGATCCTCGACTACGTGCAAAACTTTATTTTTCGCATATTCCAGTTGTTTTCTCTCAAGTAATTTTTGGGGTTCGTCTCGAATAAATAAAAGTATGTGTATAAATAACTGAATGGGCCCACTAAAATTGCATTGCAGGCCTTTTGGCCACATACTGGCACTTACCGGTTATTCGCATTATTTTCATTGAGCGGCTGCTCCACTTCGGTCTTGGTAACGACGCTGATGGAACGTGTCATGCGACGCGGCTTCGTGCTGCCCTCCTTGTACCCAAGATTCTCCATGGCGACCACGAAGATCTTGTTTCGTTACTAGTTTCCACTTGCAGTTGAAGTTGTTAAAGTTGTCGTTGGTCTTTTTTGAAAATAAAACGCGCAAATATGCACACAAATTTTAAACAAATGCGTTTTGTGACGCTGCACTTGCTTGTATGTATATATTCGTTGCAAATATAAATAAACCAATCCAAAAAAAAAAAACTTTTCAATATCAGCCACGCAAATTTTGTAAACCAATATTTTGTTTTGATTGGGTTTAGCTGCAATGAAAAACAGGATAATGTATTTTTAACACTTTTCTTGAGAAGTTTTTTTTGACTCTTTGTGTGTGATCCAATGTAGGATTAGATCACAACTAACTCAAACCATATTGCAATTACTTTCGCGTTTAACCTAAACACATAATCTGTGCAAAGATATTAACCAAATATTAACATTTGACTGACTCTCTCTGGATTTTCCTTTTGGACTTGTCTTGTTCTTCTTTCTGCGCACGCCGAATGCGACAATCTTAGCTGGGAGTTATCTAAGCACTCATCTGTTTTGACGCAGCGATAAGGCTGGCCGTATAAAGAGTTGTATCATCATCAGCATCATAAGACACAATTAAAATTCTAATACTCTGACTTCTGAAAATATTAAAGCGGGTAACATTCCGCACCTTTATCTAATCAACTTTAATATCCTTAGGTTCTTGAACTGAATAAAACCAATAAGATTATGGGGTGTGGTAATCACGGCCAAAATTTATATCAATCGCATATCACAATTAATTTAAATATGGCTTTCTACTTATAGTTTTTTATAGCTGTACAGAGTATTTCCAAGTAGGTAAATTCAAACTAGAACATATTTACATATACTATCTTCTTGGACTTGTCTACAACTGCTACTGGTTGGCGGTTTTATGGACTGGGCCATTGTCTCGTGCCTGCAATTCTAGAGAGGCTCATGTGATTTTTAATGTTGGTTGGAGGTTTAAACTATTTTTAGTAAAATTGTTAATGGGATGGGGAAATCTACAAAATAACGTTATTCGTTCTTTGCTTTGTACCAATTTGGAATTCTCAAATCTTAAAGTTTATAAGTTGTCTAAATATTTTTCAACACAAATTGTTTTTTTGTAGCTAGGTGTTAGTACTGAAGTTCCTCGAAAGACAACTATAGAAGCAACGAGAAAAACAACTTATTCATATCAAGCTGTGCAGCTTAAATTCTCATAGAATATTTGTAATTAACAAGCACAAAAAATCGTAAAAATGATTTGATTAAAAAAATTAAGATTGTTACATTTTATTTTTTCATGTCAACAGAAAAATATTTGTGGGCTACAGCTATAATACAGATATCAATCAAATAACTGTATGTGGTGTCATTTTTTCAGATGTATGTTTATTATTCCACTTGTACTTTATACAACCTTTTGATGTGCTTTGTGTATTCTACGTACACTCAGGGAAAGCCACACAAAAAATACACATCTATGAAGCGTTTGCATCTCTGATAATTTCTAGCCAGATTTTGTTTGTTCACATTATTTACAATTTATATCAACGTCAGCTCGCTTCGGCTGCTGGGCTGAGTTTTCATTCATTTGTTGAGTAAATTTAATTTGGTATCATGGGGAACCAGGCAGGAATTTTATACGTAGTACGCCTTAGGTACGTTTCAAGTTTTGTAAAATGTTATTCGTTCATTTTAGTCAAAGTCCATAAAAATCAATGGCAAATGATAAAGTGACGTTTTTTAATATCGTAGAACTTGTCGGCTAATGAATCATTCTAAGTCATCCTAATAAATGTTGACGAAATACTTTAAACTATTTTCTAAAGCTAATTTCGATCAATCTATGTTTATTTTACTTTATTTGGACTTGCAGTTTTAAGTTTTCATGTCGTTGCGTAATCTATACCTCGCTGACTTCAAAAGATTTATAGGAGAATTGTCTTGTTTTGCTTAATTTTTGTTCTGTTCAAAATAATTGTTAAATGAATTGCAAATTATTGTTTAGAAAACTTTACGGGGATTTCTTACACCTGTTTGCGAACAAAAAAAAAGGTAAACAATAAAAAACAAGTCAGAAGGCGCTAGTCGAGAAATCCCGACTAGACAATACCCTGAAACCTATACTTTACGCGTACAGTCAGTGCTTGCAAGTATGTGTGTATGTGTGTACGCACATACTGCATACTATATACTCAAATTCATTGTTCCATATCTCCGGTGTTTCTTAACCGTTTTCAATTCATAGATTGTCATTATTTTAATTTATGTTTCAAACGCTGTCTCAATATTTTGCAAATTCAAGATTCTTTGTTATCGATCCCATGTGTATGTGGGAAACGGGAAGAGTTATCGAAAATCAAAAACAAACTTTTACTGCCTAGGGATTAGGCGAGCTTAAGTTCTCTCTCTTATAGTCTCTGAGATCGACGCGTTCATACAAACAGACGGATGGACGGACGGACAGATGGACATGGCTATATCGACCCGGCTGTTTATGCTGATCAAGAATAAATATACTTTATGGGGTCGGAGATGCTTCATTCTGCCTGTTACATACTTTTGCACAAAACCATTATACCCTTTTTACCCACTTTTAATGGGTTCAGGGTATAAAAAATAAACAAGGTAATGAAAACAAAATGTTAGCTAAGTACCCGTTTGTCAGTTGAAAAGGTAGTCAAAAAAATACTTTCTTAATTCAAGCCAATATTTTGAAAGAGCTATTAGCCAGTTTAGTGTTTCATCGGAAAGAATCTAATGAGGAATACATATAAAATAAAATACAATTAATATGCGCACAAATTAATAAAATTCTTTGAGAGGCCATCGAGTTGAAAAACCAGTTTGCAGTTCTTATGAGGTTTCAAATTCAAGTTGCCAGTTGAAAGTTTCTAACACAATAAATAAATATTGACTTTCAACGCCCCCATGCTACGAAACACAACTAAATGATGTTTCTGCGAAGTTGAAATTTATCCATTAATCGGCTTAACAATTAAGACATAAGACATTATGTGATTTTTGTATAGTAATTGTTAGTGCAATATTTAAAGTCGATCCGCATTTGTTAAAAATTTATCTACAACAAATAGCTGTATCGGGCAAAATGATCGATCACAATACAAGAATTCGAATTGAGCCGGAAGCGCCATTTGCAATTGAACCGTTTTACAGATGCAACGCTACAACGTCATTTTTAAAACTACACCGCCCCCAAATAAGCAAAACTCAGGCTTAGTTTAGTTTCGGTTCGAAGAAACGGTTGATTTCGCTTAGTTCGTTCGTTTCTTCAGCTTGCGTTGATTCAATTAGAATTGAATCTAATTTTAATTTCTATGGACGCTTTGATGATAACGAATGGTTTCGGGCAACGGGAGGGGGGCAACAATGCGAGTTGTTGTGTTTTGTTGCGTCCATTTAAGGGGTGCGAAGCATTTGCGACACGAATTTAATTTTTGCATTTCTTTTGAAAATGCCCTTGAACCTGAAGCCTCCCAACCGCCAACAAACTGGTTATTTATCATGTACAAAACTGTAGTTTAATCTCAACAAATTAAAGGATAATGCAACAAAAGATTGCATAATGTAATGAAAAGATTTCAAATCTTTTTCGTGGAAAACCATTCATTAAGAATGCTTCAAATGCAAATACATTTATATATACTAAGTTGCTGCATATAATAAGTATTTCCGAACATAAAAAAGTCAAATTATAAATGTCGCAACTGCATAATTATCAAATTTGTTTTGCAAAATGAAGAAACGATCATTTATGCAAAATTAATGTTGTTTGATATTTAGAAATATTCCATCAACCTTAAAAAATAAATTAGTAATGAATGAGTTGGAAAAATCTTAAGTCTCAATTTGAAGACGGATAGTTTCCTTTATATCTTAACTCTACACTTGAAAGTGATTTAGATTTACTTTGCTAATATTTTGGCCAATGCCGTTTCTTCTGCAAGTGAAACGACATATGTTCCATTATCCAATACTTGAATAGGGAAAAGCAAATCGTTACTTTAACACTTTTTTTCAGCTTGGTGTTCAATAAGGCGAGCAGGGTGAAAAATTTTCCGCGACTTGAAAAGCGACAACAACGTGGATTGAACTGATAAAAAGAACTGCGCCGAAAGTGATAAATGTAAACCAAAAGCTTTGGATGCGAATGTGGGAGGTGGTTGGATCAGACTATCCAAGTTGAAAGCGCGCGCCAATGAGACTGAATGTACACTTAGTATATATAATATATGCTCTCTACATGCTATCAACACTATGATCATCAACATCATCATCGTCATCGCCATCTTCTACTTACTTAAACGTTTCTTTCTATATACACGCTTTGTACAGTTGGCGCTGAAGAGGGGGAGAAAAAGTAAAAAAGTGAGCAGCTTTTCGAACGCTCCAGAAACCAGGCTATAAAATTCATTTAAATCATAATAAAATGTAACGCGAGAATTCAGAGTATTTTTCTTTATTAACCGGCTAGCCATCACAATTTCTTTCCCTCGTCTACAAGTTTACCAAACCTTTCTTGTATAGTTTTTGTGGAACCTATTCTATACGTACATTATCAAAAATATCCCATTCTTCTCGCAAGCTTAATTTTTGTTTTTTTTTTTTGTTTTTGTACTTTAATTGCCTGTACCATTAATTTAAAAGACTTGTTCGCTATTGTCTCTCTATAGCTGATTATTTGCTGTTGCGTGAAGTCATTTGACAATTTGCTTAAACAAATTATAGGTACACAAATAAATCAAAATAATTTTGTCGAATCTGCATTGATTGATTGTTGTGTTTTTTGTTTAGTTTTTTTTATTTATTTTATGTCGATTCTTTTTGCAGGTATTTTTTTGTCAGCTTTATATTTGCCAAATTTGTGGTCGGTGCTTTGTCTGCACCTTTATTATGTTTTCTTTATTGTTTATTCGTTTTTAATCATAATGTTTATTGTCTGTGTGCTGTAGACCATATTGTTTGTGTGCTGGTATACGGTTTGCAATCGCGTTAACTGGCTTTCCCACGCAATTTAAAATAGCCCAAAATAAGGCAAAATATATTTAATTTGGTGTCATATTGGCAGAAGACTCACAATTTGGACTTTGATACAGGCGTCATAGTTCAACATTGTATTTGCATATGAGTATCTTTGTCGCTTAATCGATTTATCATTATCTACTTTTTATTAACTACCAACACCTGTAACGATTGGATAATAGATTCATGTGTACTTATACAACCCAACCGACAAATATGCCACAGCAAAAAAAAAAAACCCAAAATTGTCCATCCTTATCTATAAATTATCACCGGTTTTTGCCGTTCCAACTGGCGTTTCTTAGCTTTCGATATTTGACGGTCGATCAACTTACAAATTGTAAATTAAAAATTCAATTAATATAAAGAAACTGTGAACAGTTACAGCTAGCTGCACCTGCTGCAGCCCCTTAAACCTTAAATATGCAAATAAATAAGCCAACACTTAATTAAAAACGCTGCGTTTGTTGCTTCGCCTGCCAAAAGGTTTAGTCAAAGCATAAAATGAGACAGTTCTGACTTACAAATCTTATAGCAATAAAAACAAAACAATTTTTAAAACACCAAAGATTTGCAACTAAAATCATATTTTACTAACGATATAACATCATTTTCTTACAAGAATTCTGGCACATTTTTGATAAATTATTAAAAGGAACTTTATACTAACTTTTGTTTTATAATACAAATTAGCTTTGTAGTATACTAATACAACCATCTTAATTAGGAGAAAAATCGATAAGTCTATTAACAATTTTTTATAAAATAAGTTTAGATTACTGTAAAAACAAAATAATTTGGAACGGCGTAACAAGCACAAACATAATTTTCCCTATCATGGCATATATGCGTAGTCAAATCTCTAAAATCTAAATCAATTATTAAACGTCAATTATTTCAAATACACGTACAGGAAAGTAAAAAATTTATTTAAATATTAAAATCACAGCCATTATAAAGTGCCCAATTATAATGAACTAAGCAAATGTACTAGTACTAATATACAAAGCAAAATTTTTTAATGAATAGACTAAGTACAAAAAGTAGTTGAAGCGGAACGTAACTTAAATATCGGAAACAAATCGCTGTGGTTATACATAAAAAAACAATAATTTATTTAAATATAAAACCTTCAACCTGATGTTGAAAGTAAACTTTTGCTAACTTTAAAGATTGGAAATAAGTTTCTTTACTAATATTTAATGTAATATTATATATGGCATATATATATAAATTTTGTCCATATATTAAAGGTTACAGGGTACGATCATTTCAGCATTTTCGCACATGTTTTTATAGAGATTCTTATTTACATTACACCCTGCCTATAACGTAGGCATTTACTTGTCTAGTTCGCAGATTTGCAACAATTTGTTGCAGTTTTCCGCTGTGGCTAACACCCATTCAATTTGGCTAACCATTTTGTTATATTTCAATACAGCTATTGTTGCTATACATATTGTTGTGCAGGAAATACTCTCGCTATTTAATTTTGCATTACATACACGAAAATTCAATGTATTACATGCAGTACAGTAAATACGTAGCTCCACTTAGGCACATGCATGTGCATCTAGTACATACATAAATAATATAAACAATAGCCGCCTTGAGCGTTTTGAACTTGACATCTAACACGATAAAATTTTTGTATGTATGTTTTCTTTTTGTAGCTACTTTTCCCTCTGAGCTTTAGCGAGATGCTTGGCAAAGTTGATGTGGAGGCCAATGTGGACGGCGGTGGTTCATCCGGTCAGGCGGGCGCCATTCGATGGGGCATAGCGATGAGTTTGCGAAGCTTTGTTGATCAAGATATGATTGAGTCAATGCGTTTGGGTAAGTACCGTCCTTAAGCTTGTTATTGTAACTTATTTCTTACATACTTATGTACAATCATATGTATATCTTAATGCAGCTGGCTTGCTGACACGTGACTATCGTAGGCGGGAGCGCAAGAAGTTCGGACAGGAGGGCGCACGTCGAAAATACACATGGAAGAAGCGCTAAGCGGAAAACTACAAAGTGGCTTTTGCATTTCCAAACAAGTTTTCAATAAAACTACACATGTTTAATAAACTAATGAGCTTAAACTACATTTGGTTTAAGGGTTTGAGGCCCAGCAGCTGCATGCCTTGCTGCAATGTGCATTTGGCAGCATGGAAAAGCAGAAGACGTTGGGTTTGCTTCTCTAAACATTTCTCCTGCTTAACTGGCAAGCGTTTTAGTGCGCGACTTGTTGCATTGCTGTAACCAAAGATATAAACAATTAGGTCAATGTATAAGATGTGCTTAGATATTCGTACGCACCACAAACCAAACAGATAGTTAACTAGCACACATGCCTCCAATTGCTCCTTGGCCTGCCAAACACATTGCTCAAAGCGAGCTAGCTCATACAGCACATCAAGCGCATCCGATGGCTCTTGAGTTAAATGCTCCCAGCTAGGTTTTATTTCCGCCAGTTCGACATGTTTAAAATTTTCAAGCAGATTGTTAAGACGACAGTGTGTGTATTGCAGCTTAATGCCCGTGTCACCGTTAACTTGTAATGCCTGCTGCCAACTAAACTCATGATCTCGCTGTCGTCTTTGTTTTAGCACGTTAACCAGTACCGCTGACACGCCCAGAATATCACAAATATGATCATCGTCTAAAGCGAAATTTGCCTTAGTAGCTGCAAAGAAAAACATAAATATATATCACAAGACTCTAAATAGTGCAGCAATCTTTTACTCACTTAAACTGATGCTGCGCTTCTCGCGCATCACATCCCGCGCCTCGTTCAGGACATCGCTGAGGAAGATGGCTTTGCCTTGGCGAGTGCTCATGCCATGAATGCGACCAAATTTAACATGCTGTAGCTTGTTATTCAAGCGGTCATCTAAACCCACTGCCGTTTTAATAAGGGCATTAAAATGATCCGCTTGGCCATTGTCAACGACATAAAGCATGCGTGAGAATTGTAAACGCTTCTGTCGCTCTAACAGTGCAGCTATATCACGTGCCAGATACAAAGTCGAACCATCGCTCTTAATAACGGGCACACGTCGCTGATCCACAACTACAATCTCACGACCATCCTGCTCCCGCTGGAGTAGTCCAGTTGATCGAAGTTTAGAAAGCATCTTACCAATTTCTCGCTGCGAGTATTGCGATTCCCATTCGTAACTGTCAAAAGACACTCCAAGCCGCTCGTAAACGCCTTTGAGCTCATCTATTGTGTACTGGCGATACTGCTTCCATTGGCCAGCCATTAATGCATCTGTACCGGCTTCTAGAGCGCTAAACAAATCACGTGCTTGTTGGGCTAACTTTGGATCGTCGCCGGCTGCTTTATTGGCCACCACATAGGCATTGTATAGCGTTTCAATGGGTGCGGCTTGCATTTGTGCATCACTTACGTTGCCTAGTTGGACGCCAAGTATCAGCAAACCAAACTGAGTGCCCCAATCGCCCAGATAGTTAAGACGTGTCGTGCGATAACCCAAATGCTGATATAGATTGGCTAGCACGTTGCCAATGATTGTAGAGCGCAAATGTCCTACGTGGAAAGGTTTTGCTATGTTCGGCGAGCTGTACTCAACAACAATGTGCTCTTCATTGATAGCCGGTGCCGTTGAGGAAACTAGGTTTCTTTGCAAAAGATGAGCTGTAAACGCATCTGGCTGCAAATGGAATTCGACTTTTGCGGCATTGCGACCTGTTCGGGCCACTACTCGAACGTGTTCTATGTAAGTGGTATCAAATCGTTGCATTTTCACCAACTCCAATATTTCATGTTCTTGTTGTGCAACACTCGCCGGCAAAATCCATTGCAATAGTGGTCGAGGAGCAACTATTTGTTGCGCTTTGGAAGGTATTTCCAGCGCATGATAAATACTTTTGAGCTGTGGCAGCTGCGTTTAACGTTTAACATAAGTTATTTTGAGAGTTTCACAAAAAAATATTTTGATGTATTTACCTGGTCAGAAATTGCCCGCCTGATTTGGCTGGTCATTATATTTTAATCAGGGTGGCAGTGCCTTGTCAGGGCTGGAAACTATCACACGATACGACAAAGAGACCTCCGATTTATTATCAAACGTTTGTGGTAAAATGTTCAGCTGTTTCTTTGAAACTGGGCGGGTCTTATTAGTAGTTTTCACAAAAACACAATTTTCGTTTGGGTTTCGCTTGACCACTTATGTACATTTTTAATAAGTAAAATGCATAAGGCATACAATGTGCAGTCAATACCTATGCCGGGAGTTCAAATTGAAGCCATTGCAGCATATGGTATATTGTGCATTACAAAAATGTTTAACACGCAACTTAAAACTTCGCTAATTGTTTTGAATAGGGAGTCATGTCATTCTGGGCACGAGAAGCGGACAGCTTATCACGTACTCTGTGGAAAGGGAAATAGATGTCAATATGCGGGTGCTCACACAGAATATCAGCACGAAACCTATAACTCAAATGGAGGTTGTCTCTCAAGAAAACTTGCTATTTGTGCTGACCGACAATATGATTCATGTTTATGATATAAGCCGGATCGAAAATAAGATTCATGTTTATGATATAAGCCGGATCGAAAATAATTTTGAATTTTTGCACAGCTCGGGGGAGACAAAAGGTTGTACATTGTTCACGATGGATGTCGATACGATGAAATCCACGACGGGTGAAGTGGCCACATCCATAACAATCGCATGTGCTGTACGACGTAAATTAGTAAATAGTAAATTAGTGTTTTTCTTTTGGAAAAAGGATGTACTTGCTTCGCTTGAGCTTTCAATCGATCTAATCGGTGTGCCACGAGCAATGTGCTGGGTCAACCAGCTCGTGTGTGTCGGCTACAAGAATGAATACGTTTTATACGATGTAAGTAGCACAAAGTTAATAACATTCTAAATAGCAATTGTCCATTTTATTAACACAACTCAAACAACGTTTAATTTATTTTTTTAAACAAGATGATAATCAACCTTTTGTATAATGACTGTTTTTATTTTATTTTTATTACTAGATATCCTGCAATCCACCAAAGATGCACAAGCTCTTTTCTACTTCTTCCACTGTTAGCCAGGAACCCAACATTTGCCTAATACGAAACAGTATGCTAGGCATATCCAAGGACAACTACCTAATGCTTATTGATCTCAGTAAGTTCACATCTAAAGACGGTACAACTGAATTAGTCATGAACAATGAGACTACGTTGACGTTGGGCTTGGGTAAATTTGTATTTAAATTTTTTTTTGGTTTGTTGCAAATCCTAACAGCAATTGGGTTTTACAGTTTGGGATGAGCCTTTTGCTTTGGGACGCATTAAAAATACCATCGAGGTGCGTAGCTTGGATGACAAAGAGACTGTGCAGTCCCTGCCGGAGCTAAAAAATACCAGATTTCTTGTGCGATCAGACAAGGGCACAATTTTTGCCGCCGCATCATCGGAGCTGTGGTGCATGCGTCTCGTGGACATTCCAACGCAGCGGGTGGAATTACTGCAACAAAAGAAATTTCAACTAGCAATCGAACTGAGTGTAAGTTTACTCAAAAATCATAGTTTCATCAAGTTTCCTAGTAGCATAACTCCTTGCATTTTAAGAAAATTTCCGATGAGGATGTAAATGATAAAGAACAGACAGTACGCCAGATACATATGCTATACGCCAAGGAGCTATTTACCAATAAAGAGTTCTCAGCAGCCATGAAGGAGTTCGAAAAAGCCGCAATCGATCCGTATGACGTAATAAGGCTATTTCCAAGCCTTGTGCCGGAGCCAAAGAACAGTATAGATGCAGCTCTTCCCACGTCAAACGTACCAAAGCTGAAGGATGAAGATTTAGAAAATGCATACATGGCCCTCATTGAATTTCTGGCACAAGCACGCCAACGTGAGGTGGTCAAATTACGTGATACAAAAAGCAGCTCCAAATCCCTGCTAGAGATCATTGACACAACTTTGCTCAAGTGCTATCTGCAGACAAATGATGCTCTGATTGCACCGCTGCTGAGACTTAATCAATGCCACCTAGAAGAGTCGGAGAAAATGCTCAAGAAACATAACAAACTCTCCGAGCTGATTATTCTCTATGATGGCAAAGGAATGCACAAGAAAGCTCTGACGCTACTTAAGGAGCAAGCTAACACAGAGGGTTCTGTGTTGCAGGGACGTAAACGTACTATAAGTTATCTTCAGGCTTTGGGCGCCGATAATCTCACGATGATCTTTGAGTTCGCCGATTGGGTATTGGAACAAAACCCGTTCGATGGTCTTAACATATTTACCGAAGAGTTAATCGCTGTAGAGGCATTGCCACGTGCCAAAGTGCTGGATTTTTTGATTAGTAAACATAAGTCGTTGGTCATACCTTACTTAGAGCATGTTATCAATGAGTGGAATGACACAAATACCCTGCGCCACAATGCTCTTTTAAAGCAATACAGTGAGCAAGTGCAACGAATGCTGGTGGAGCAGAGTGAAGGGTAAGTAAGCGTTAAAAGTTATTATTCGCTAAGGTAAAATTATCGTATTCTTTTTTAAGGAATGATACACCACAGCTACAGGCATTGCGCGCCAAGATGTACAAGATGCTGGAAGAGTCTCAATATTACTCACCAGATCGCGTTCTGGATGATTTCCCTCCAACTGTACTACTGGAGGAGCGTGCCCTGATTTTGGGACGCCTGAAAAAGCATGAAAAGGTTCTTGCCATTTATATACAAGTGCTAGGGGACGTGGGGAAGGCCAAAGCCTATGCGGAGGCAAACTATGAGGACGACAAAAATGTCTTTAATACATTGCTTCAGATCATACTAAGACCAGCGCAACAACCGCCCGACGAGGGTATAGCTCTACATCCTGACTTTCTTCGACCAAACAAAGAAATCGCACTGGAGTTGTTAAATATCTATACAGTAAAAATCGAGCCTACACAGATTTTGGAAGTGAGTGGGTCACATCTGTTATTATTATAAAATATAGAAAAATATGTATCGGCTGTTTAATTTTCAGTATCTACCGGATGACCTTCTTATATCTGAATTACAAAACTATTTGGAAACTGTGGTTCGCACACAGTTGGCTGAGAGCCATCAAAGACAAGTTATGCGCGGTCTTCTACAAGCGGAAGCAACTAGGCTACAAGCGGCTATCCAGAAGGAGAAGAAAAAGAGCTTCCAAATGAATGAGCAAACGGTTTGCCCGGACTGCAATAAGCGCTTTGCCAATGAAACTGCCTTCGTGCGCTATCCGGATGGCCAGTTGGTACATCTCTCCTGTTACGACAAAGCCGTTAAGGCCACACAACAATAAACCAACTATAACTGCTTGTGATAATTCCAAATGCTTCAAAGCAAATTTTGTTCAGGAACACCTAATTTATACTTTGAATTTATATTAAAGTCTTTTTCGAAACCTGCGATCTTATCTTTTAAGCAAAAGCATCCCTTGTAATAATTACTTAGTCAACCTAGGAAAAATAATGACTATAAATCAAAGCATATAGCTTGTATAAATCAAAAAATAAAGCTTGTAACTCAGCTGCAATTTTAACAAAAAAAAATGTTGTGACATTTAAGTAGAAATATTAAAGACATCAAAGAACTTTCATTGCCAAGCCAGTCAAAACTATAGTATACTTATATTATAAACAATTTTTTTAATTTTATGATGTTAATAATCGAATATTATACATATTTATTTTGCTATATGTACAAATGTGGACAATATGCTTATGCCTCCTCACTGCCATCCATGAGACTGTCACCATCCATATCTAGCGAATCATTGCAAATTGACAAATCCGATTCGGAGGCCGCACGACTCAACGGTCGAAGTGGCAGAGAGAGCGATTGTTTACTATCCTCATTGTCCTCCTCGAGCAGACTGGGAGACACTGGCAATTCGATGGTAGTCGTTGCTGATGATGATGCCGCACCAGTCATAGTTCCGCCGGGTAACTAAGGTTGTCTTATAAGTGCGTGACGCTGATGTGTCAGTTCCAAATGATGTTTGCGCCATTTAATGCGCCGATTTCGAAACCACACTTTCCCCTGTGCTTCCGTCAGCTTAAGCGTATGAGCTTAATATAAAAGCTCATATTCGCCTCCAGGCATTCCAGTTCTTGATTGCGCTCTTTTTTTGCGAGTCTGTAATTGCATTAAATAAATTTTATGTTATTTATTTATTATAAACCATTAAATAAAAATGGTACAAGAATCTAGAACAAAAAAAAAACCCAATGAACCTTTTACATTTTTAATGTTATCATAACCAAAAATATAAACAATTAGGTCAATGTATATGAATTTGTGCTAAGATGTTCGTACGCACCACAAACCAAACAGATAGTTAACTAGCACACATGCCTCCAATTGCTCCTTGGCCTGCCAAACACACTGCTCAAAGCGAGCTAGCTCATACAGCACATCAAGCGCATCCGATGGCTCTTGAGTTAAATGCTCCCAGCTAGGTTTTATTTCCGCCAGTTCGACATGTTTAAAATTTTCAAGCAGATTGTTAAGACGACAGTGTGTGTATTGCAGCTTAATGCCCGTGTCACCGTTAACTTGTAATGCCTGCTGCCAACTAAACTCATGATCTCGCTGTCGTCTTTGTTTTAGCACGTTAACCAGTACCGCTGACACGCCCAGAATATCACAAATATGATCATCGTCTAAAGCGAAATTTGCCTTAGTAGCTGCAAAGAAAAACATAAATATATATCACAAGACTCTAAATAGTGCAGCAATCTTTTACTCACTTAAACTGATGCTGCGCTTCTCGCGCATCACATCCCGCGCCTCGTTCAGGACATCGCTGAGGAAGATGGCTTTGCCTTGGCGAGTGCTCATGCCATGAATGCGACCAAATTTAACATGCTGTAGCTTGTTATTCAAGCGGTCATCTAAACCCACTGCCGTTTTAATAAGGGCAATGATCCGCTTGGCCATTATCAACGACATAAAGCATGCGTGAGAATTGTAAACGCTTCTGTCGCTCTAACAGTGCAGCTATATCACGTGCCAGATACAAAGTCGAACCATCGCTCTTAATAACGGGCACACGTCGCTGATCCACAACTACAATCTCACGACCATCCTGCTCCCGCTGGAGTAGTCCAGTTGATCGAAGTTTAGAAAGCATCTTACCAATTTCTCGCTGCGAGTATTGCGATTCCCATTCGTAACTGTCAAAAGACACTCCAAGCCGCTCGTAAACGCCTTTGAGCTCATCTATTGTGTACTGGCGATACTGCTTCCATTGGCCAGCCATTAATGCATCTGTACCGGCTTCTAGAGCGCTAAACAAATCACGTGCTTGTTGGGCTAACTTTGGATCGTCGCCGGCTGCTTTATTGGCCACCACATAGGCATTGTATAGCGTTTCAATGGGTGCGGCTTGCATTTGTGCATCACTTACGTTGCCTAGTTGGACGCCAAGTATCAGCAAACCAAACTGAGTGCCCCAATCGCCCAGATAGTTAAGACGTGTCGTGCGATAACCCAAATGCTGATATAGATTGGCTAGCACGTTGCCAATGATTGTAGAGCGCAAATGTCCTACGTGGAAAGGTTTTGCTATGTTCGGCGAGCTGTACTCAACAACAATGTGCTCTTCATTGATAGCCGGTGCCGTTGAGGAAACTAGGTTTCTTTGCAAAAGATGAGCTGTAAACGCATCTGGCTGCAAATGGAATTCGACTTTTGCGGCATTGCGACCTGTTCGGGCCACTACTCGAACGTGTTCTATGTAAGTGGTATCAAATCGTTGCATTTTCACCAACTCCAATATTTCATGTTCTTGTTGTGCAACACTCGCCGGCAAAATCCATTGCAACAGTGGTCGAGGAAGGTATTTCCAGCTTTGGAAGGTATTAACAGCGCATGATAAATACTTTTGAGCTGTGGCAGCTGCGTTTAACGTTTAACATAAGTTATTTTGAGAGTTTCACAAAAAAATATTTTGATGTATTTACCTGGTCAGAAATTGCCCGCCTGATTTGGCTGGTCATTATATTTTAATCAGGGTGGCAGTGCCTTGTCAGGGCTGGAAACTATCACAGGGTACGACAAAGAGACCTCCGATTTATTATCAAACGTTTGTGGTAAAATGTTAAGTTTGAGCAAAGTGTACCCATTCTTATTTGTTATAATTTGCAAATAATAGAGAAACTACGCCAAATCTGTGAAACAATACTTTGAAAAGCGTCATTCACACAGTAACGTGTGTGGGACACATATCAGCTGTTTTTCATAAGTAGTTTTCACAACTACACAATTTTTGTTTGGTTTTCGCTTGACCACTAATGTACATTTTTAATAAGTAAAATGCATAAGGCATACAATGTGCAGTCAATACTTAGGCGGGGCGTTCAAATTGAAGCCATTGCAGCATATGGTATATTGTTCATAACAAAAATTTTTAACACTTAACTTAAAACTTCGCAAATTGTTTTGAATAGGGAATCATGTCATTCTGGGCACGAGAAGCGGACAGCTTATCATGTACTCAGTGGAAAGGGAAACAGATGTCAATATGCGGATGTTCAAACAGAATTTCAGCAAGAAACCTATAACTCAAATGGAGGTTGTCTCTCAAGAAAACTTGCTATTTGTGCTGACCGACAATATGATTCATGTTTGTGATATAAGCCGGATCGAAAATAATTTTGAATTTTTGCACAGCTCGGGGGAGACAAAAGGTTGTACATTGTTCACGATGGATGTCGATACGAGGAAATCCACGACGGGTGAAGTGGCCACATTTATAAGAATCGCATGTGCTGTGCGACGTAAATTAGTGTTTTTCTTTTGGAAAAAGGATGTACTTGCTTCATTGGAGCTTGCAATCGATTTAATCGATGAGCCACGAGCAATGTGCTGGGTCAACCAGCTCGTGTGTGTCGGCTACAAGAATGAATACGTTTTATACGATGTAAGTAGCACAAAGTTAATAACATTCTAAATAGCAATTGTCCATTTTATTAACACAACTCAAACAACGTTTAATTTATTTTTTTAAACATGATGATAATCAACCTTTTGTATAATGACTGTTTTTATTTTATTTTTATTACTAGATATCCTGCAATCCACCAAAGATGCACAAGCTCTTTTCTACTTCTTCCACTGTTATCCAGGAACCCAACATTTGCCTAATACGAAACAGTATGCTAGGCATATCCAAGGACAACTACCTAATGCTTATTGATCTCAGTAAGTTCACATCTAAAGACGGTACAACTGAATTAGACATGAACAATGAGACTACGTTGACGTGGACTAGTCCGCTGTTGGGCTTGGGTAAATTTGTATTTAAATTTTTTTTTAGTATGTTGCAAATCCTAACAGCAATTCGGTTTTACAGTTTGGGATGAGCCTTTTGCTTTGGGACGCATTAAAAATACCATCGAGGTGCGTAGCTTGGATGACAAAGAGACTGTGCAGTCCCTGCCGGAGCTAAAAAATACCAGATTTCTTGTGCGATCAGACAAGGGCACAATTTTTGCCGCCGCATCATCGGAGCTGTGGTGCATGCGTCTCGTGGACATTCCAACGCAGCGGGTGGAATTACTGCAACAAAAGAAATTTCAACTAGCAATCGAACTGAGTGTAAGTTTACTCAAAAATCATAGTTTCATCAAGTTTCCTAGTAGCATAACTCCTTGCATTTTAAGAAAATTTCCGATGAGGATGTAAATGATAAAGAACAGACAGTACGCCAGATACATATGCTATACGCCAAGGAGCTATTTACCAATAAAGAGTTCTCAGCAGCCATGAAGGAGTTCGAAAAAGCCGCAATCGATCCGTATGACGTAATAAGGCTATTTCCAAGCCTTGTGCCGGAGCCAAAGAACAGTATAGATGCAGCTCTTCCCACGTCAAACGTACCAAAGCTGAAGGATGAAGATTTAGAAAATGCATACATGGCCCTCATTGAATTTCTGGCACAAGCACGCCAACGTGAGGTGGTCAAATTACGTGATACAAAAAGCAGCTCCAAATCCCTGCTAGAGATCATTGACACAACTTTGCTCAAGTGCTATCTGCAGACAAATGATGCTCTGATTGCACCGCTGCTGAGACTTAATCAATGCCACCTAGAAGAGTCGGAGAAAATGCTCAAGAAACATAACAAACTCTCCGAGCTGATTATTCTCTATGATGGCAAAGGAATGCACAAGAAAGCTCTGACGCTACTTAAGGAGCAAGCTAACACAGAGGGTTCTGTGTTGCAGGGACGTAAACGTACTATAAGTTATCTTCAGGCTTTGGGCGCCGATAATCTCACGATGATCTTTGAGTTCGCCGATTGGGTATTGGAACAAAACCCGTTCGATGGTCTTAACATATTTACCGAAGAGTTAATCGCTGTAGAGGCATTGCCACGTGCTAAAGTGCTGGATTTTTTGATTAGTAAACATAAGTCGTTGGTCATACCTTACTTAGAGCATGTTATCAATGAGTGGAATGACACAAATACCCTGCGCCACAATGCTCTTTTAAAGCAATACAGTGAGCAAGTGCAACGAATGCTGGTGGAGCAGAGTGAAGGGTAAGTAAGCGTTAAAAGTTATTATTCGCTAAGGTAAAATTATCGTATTCTTTTTTGAGGAATGATACACCACAGCTACAGGCATTGCGCGCCAAGATGTACAAGATGCTGGAAGAGTCTCAATATTACTCACCAGATCGCGTTCTGGATGATTTCCCTACAACTGTACTACTGGAGGAGCGTGCCCTGATTTTGGGACGCCTGAAAAAGCATGAAAAGGTTCTTGCCATTTATATACAAGTGCTAGGGGACGTGGGGAAGGCCAAAGCCTATGCGGAGGCAAATTATGAGGACGACAAAAATGTCTTTAATACATTGCTTCAGATCATACTAAGACCAGCGCAACAACCGCCCGACGAGGGTATAGCTCTACATCCTGACTTTCTTCGACCAAACAAAGAAATCGCACTGGAGTTGTTAAATACCTATACTGTAAAAATCGAGCCTACACAGATTTTGGAAGTGAGTGGGTCACATCTGTTATTATTATAAAATATAGAAAAATATGTATCGGCTGTTTAATTTTCAGTATCTACCGGATGACCTTCTTATATCTGAATTACAAAACTATTTGGAAACTGTGGTTCGCACACAGTTGGCTGAGAGCCATCAAAGACAAGTTATGCGCGGTCTTCTACAAGCGGAAGCAACTAGGCTACAAGCGGCTATCCAGAAGGAGAAGAAAAAGAGCTTCCAAATGAGTGAGCAAACGGTTTGCCCGGACTGCAATAAGCGCTTTGCCAATGAAACTGCCTTCGTGCGCTATCCGGATGGCCAGTTGGTACATCTCTCCTGTTACGACAAAGCCGTTAAGGCCACACAACAATAAACCAACTATAACTGCTTGTGATAATTCCAAATGCTTCAAAGCAAATTTTGTTCAGGAACACCTAATTTATACTTTGAATTTATATTAAAGTCTTTTTCGAAACCTGCGATCTTATCTTTTAAGCAAAAGCATCCCTTGTAATAATTACTAAGTCAACCTTGCTTGTATAAATCAAAAAATAAAGCTTGTAACTCAGCTGCAATTTTAACAAAAAAAAATGTTTTGGCATTTAAGTAGAAATATTAAAGACATCAAAGAACTTTCATTGCCAAGCCAGTCAAAACTGTAGTATACTTATATTATAAACAATTTTTTTAATTTTATGATGTTAATAATCGAATATTATACATATTTATTTTGCTATATGTACAAATGTGGACAATATGCTTATGCCTCCTCACTGCCATCCATGAGACTGTCACCATCCATATCTAGCGAATCATTGCAAATTGACAAATCCGATTCGGAGGCCGCACGACTCAACGGTCGAAGTGGCAGAGAGAGCGATTGTTTACTATCCTCATTATCCTCCTCGAGCAGACTGGGAGACACTGTGCTACAGGCGGCAGGCAATGGCAATTCGATGGAAGTCGTTGCTGATGATGATGCCGCACCAGTCATAGTTCCGCCGGGTAACTGAGTTTGTCTTATAAGTGCGAGACGCTGCTGTGTCAGTTCCAAATGATGTTTGCGCCATTTAATGCGCCGATTTTGAAACCACACTTTCACCTGTGCTTCCGTCAGCTTAAGCGTATGCGCTAAATATAAGCGCTCTGGACCGACCATATATTGTTGCCGTTCAAATTCAGCCTCCAGGCATTCCAGCTGCTCCGGTGTAAATATCGTTCGAACACGCTTATTCTTGAGTGCGCTCTTTTTTTGCGAGTCTGTAATTGCATAAAATAAAGTTTATGTTATTTATTTATTATAAACCATTAAATAACAAGTAAGAAGGCTCTAGTCGAGAAATCCCGACTAGACGATACCCTGAACCCTATACTTGTGTAAGTATGTGTGTGTGTACGCCCATACAGCATTCTGCACACTCAAATTCAATGTTCCATATCTCCGGTGTTTCTTAACCGATTTCAATAAAAATTTCACTTATTGTCATTATTTTGTCTAGTGTTTTTAATGTTATCTAAAAGTTTACCTTCAAGATTTTGTTGTTATCTATCCCATGTGTATATAGGAAACGGGAAGAGGTATCGAAAATCGAAACTTGTACTGCCTAGGGATTAGGTGAGCTTAAGTTCCAAATCTGGAATCTCTATCACTTATAGTCTCTGAGATCGACGCGTTCATACATATGGACAGACAGACGGACATGGCTATATCGACTCGACTGTTGATGCTGATCAAGAATATATATACTCTATGGGGTCGGAGAAGCTTCCTTCTGCCTGTTACATACTTTGGCACAAAAAACATTATACCCTTTTTTCCCACTTTTAATGGGATCAGGGTATAAAAAGCTGAGAAATCAAACAGTTGCTGATATAATAAGATTTATATTTGATTGCTTTTATTTCAATGAGTTACACAAATAAAAATAAGTTAATAAAAGGTGTATTAGTTTCATAACAAAAGACGTCTTAAGCCCAATTACCAAGATGATAAAAATGCCGTTTAGACAATAACAGTTGAATTTTTTAAAGGATTTCAATCGGGTAACAGAAAAGAATACGGACTTACCCGACTTCAGTTTGTCACGATGAAAACCAAGCGATGCCTGCTGTGCGTGATGCTGATGCAGTTGCTGCAGACTTTGCAATGCGGAAGGAGCACCGCTTACTGCCGCGGCAACAACAGCAGCAGCAGCAAAAGTCGCTCGCTGTTGCGATTGTTGAGAGTGAGGATGCGGATGGGGATGTGGATGCGAGTGTTGCAATGTGGTTAGATAACGATTGCCGCTGCTGCTGCTATCACAATTGAAGTTATTTACACTTGGGCTGTTGTTGTGGTTGCTATTGTCATAGCTGTTGTTGTTGTTGTTATAACACTTGCTATTGTTGTTGTCCTGGTCAACGATGTCTGCAGCATCACTTCCTCCGCCTCCACTTCCGCCCGAGCTGCCGCCATTAAGCGACAGATTGATGGCATTATTATACTCTTTGCTCTGCTGCTGCTGCTGTTGTTGTTGTTGTTGTTGCAAACCCAAAATGGCGGCTATTGTGAACGACTTGCCTACATCGAGGGAGGTATGCGCCGCGGCTGCCTCAATGAGCTGCGCGTGCGACGTCGCAGTCGACACACGCTCCCTGTGCGGGTTGTGTGTCTGTGTGGTGGGTGGTGGTGGCAGGCCAATAGAATGTTGCTGCTGTTGTTGTTGTTGTTGTTGCTGCTGTTGCGACTGCAGCCCCATTTGGTATGAACTTTGACCCGCTGCCGTCACTGCAGCTGCCGCTGCTGCAGCAGCCAACGCCGCCGTTGGCAGTGTATGATGTGGTTGCAACTGTCCATGCCCATGTCCATGTCCGTGTCCATGTCCATGTCCTTGCCCGTGTGCATGTGCCACACTGTTGGCGTGTTGCGTATTATGCAATGCCAGAAAGTGTGACAAAGGATTTGCGTGATATTTCGAAGGATTCTGCAACATGCTTAGAGTATTCAGCACAAGTCACAGACAAAATGGCAATTCCACAAGTTCCGAGTTTTTGTCACCTTCGTCCGTCTTGCTTGTCGGTTAGCTAGAAAGTGCAAGATTAATGTTAATTGTTAAACAATCTCTGTCAGTGGTAAGCCAAAAGCACTAAAAAAAATAAAATGATTATGTTAATGTGCAGTAAAGAAACTCAAACTCACTTTTAAATTTCATTTTGACAATCCGTTAAATACAAATTATGGAAAGTTTTCTTTAATAAATTCCAAAATGCATGCAACTCATTAAGTTTTTTACAATTTCCATTGCCTTGCCTTGACTATATAATAATAATTTCATTATCTAGACGTAAGATCTTCAAAGAATTGGGATGGGGTCATAAATGAAATTATTGTCAGGATTTTGATAACCTTATGCACAATATTCAATTATTGAATAAAGCTTTACGGCAATTGTTTGTGTAAAATTATATTCCTAGCAGTCTTACAGTCGATATAAGTCTTAACTTAGTTTTAAAATAAATATCTAATATCTATATTTATTCCCAGAAGTATACCTATAAGCTCGTCACAAAAAGAACAACACAAATTTGTATCATTTAATTTGTAATTTAAATTTTTGTGTTAACCTGGGTTTTAATGAATTCGATCCAGTAAAGAGCAAATTGTATAACTTTATTCAATGTATATATTAAATTGTTGTTTCTGCCTTGCTCTTTTTTTCCCCAGTGTAAGGTCGTCCAGATGTCAACGACTGCAACTGCAAGCGAGTATGTGTATAGAATTGACCATTGTCATTGTCTTTGGCTCTGATTATGCCCACAATTAAGTGTCACTTAAACAGCCACATTGGCAACGCGTGTAATCTGAGCTCCTTAAAACGATGCAGCGTGAAGTGGAAATGCTGGGGTCATTTAAATGTGTGGCTATAACCGAGTCGAGAATCTCGATATGTAGTATGCAATCTGGGGTGTATCTTAGCCAAACAATTGACCCAACATGGAATGGTTGGAAACAACAGGTTGAGGTAGGCAAATAGCACAACCGTAGATTTCTCCTACACACACGCACACTGCTGGGTATATGTATACAAACTCTCTCACTCTCTCTCTCTCTCTCTCTATATATATATATATATCTCTCTCTGTCTCTGCACACACACATTTAGTTGGCAGAGTGAGTGCATTCATTGCACTTAATTGCAATGCTTTTATTTGGCTCTCCTTCACGCTCTATGTACCTGTCTCGTTCAGTTCTTCGTTAAGTCACTAACCCTCTTGCAATTTGATAGTCTAATTGAGACTTTGTCACAGCTTGCTGCCTAATATTTGCTGTTTGTTGTTGCGGTTATTATCCAGGTGCGTTAAATATCCATTTGCTAGCCGCAGACAAAAGCAGATGCACACACCTTCACACATAAGCACTACATACTTTTGTGCATTACAGAAATATATGTACAAGTAAATCCTATTAACTTGTAGCTTTCTTTCCCCCACATGTTTATTCAAATTTCTATGTATAGTACAAATAACTGTAAGTATTTTAATAACAAGCACCCAAAAAAGGTGTTAATCGTTTTAAGTGATTAGCTCAATTCAGCTTCATTCAGCTAAAGCTTTGAAAACAGCGTTTTTTTTATCAATATGAACAATATGACAGAAATAGTATAAAATATAAACATTTTAAAAATATTAGCTTAATATATATCGCATTTTATAGATATATAAGAGTTTAGGGTATACAAATTTAATTCATCAATTATTTAATTTGAAATTTTTATCTAACTGGCTAATCAATTGAACCAAAATATTTTTATTATTTTTAGATATCGACCTTATTTCAAATTATTTATTTTATTAATTTATTTTTTTAATACATTTTATATATATATATAATAATGTTTAACAAAAAAGCGAAAATAATTGAAAACATTGCACAAAAATCCTTTTTGGCATCTGGTAATCCAGACAACATTTTCCATTTCTGGAATTGAGAAGCACCATTTATTATTAACGCTATAAATGTACCTCAACAATATGGAGTTAAGTGTGAGTTAAGTTTGTCCTTTTTCTTAGCTTTGACTTTACAATCTACACCTGACTTAAAACTCGTGATATTTCGGCATATGCACATCAAAGTTGGCCCAACTCCAAGAAACGCTAATTGTATAGTAGATATATTGTATTGAAAAAAAGCATTTTAAATATTCGGGTGCATTATAACCCGAATATTTAAAATGCTTTTTTACAAATACAAATTACAAATATACCTTATAAATTATAGCTTATTGTTAATCTGAATGACTTACCTGCCTAATTGCTTTCTTAATTATTATCCAGAAGCAGTAAAAACTTGAATGCGCATTTTTTCTGATAGTAACTCAACGGAGTCTAATAACAGCGTTATTTATATCGAATAGAATAAAATATTGCTTAATGGGAAACTATCGCAAAAACTACTGAAATCAACGCCCTTTATTGAAAACGGCGAAGAACGTAGCAGTGGAATGACCCTCTAAAAAGTTCCGCATATGTCTCAAGACTCAAGTCGAGAAACTTCGACTAGGTAATACCATCCACCCTAAACATTTTGCATGTAGTCATTGTTTGTTGTTGTTACTTCATAATGCGAGGTTGATGAAGCTTCGATTGGCAATATCTTCGGTTTTTCTTGACCAAGTAATTTTTTTTGAAATTGAGATTTTAATTAAACTGGAGTTGAATTACTTAAATTGAAGCTAGAAACTTAAATTGTCTTTTAAACATTTCATTACGCACTTAAAATCAGGAAAAACCTTTCTGTATAATTTTGTTTTGATTTGTATGTAAGTCCAAACGGAATGCAAAATCAGTTTTAACGCGTCGTAATATATGTAGAAAAGTAGTTTTGATCAAAAGTTACGTGGTCATTTTTTTGTGTCGCTGTTATTAAAAGCTTGTTCATGAGTTCTAAAAAACTCTTGATAAATCTTTCGATAGAGTAAAACTATAGTACGGTTGACAGACAGTTTAATTTTTAAACTGTCTTCGATTAACCAATTTGGGCACCAAATTTTTAGGGGAAGTCTTCAACTATTACGATTTTCCCGATCACCATTTGAGGGATACCTTTGGTATCCGAGTATAAAAATCAAATTGATGTTTTACACTATCTGTAAGATGACGCAAAAGCACATTTTAAACATATTTATCCATGAATGTTGCACACAAATCGTAACCCTATATATACATTTAACAATTAACACTTATTTAAATATTAAAGAGCATTAAACTTAGTTAATTCACATAAGAAACAAACAGAGTTTAGCAGGAACAGCAAACAAACCTTTATATTCCTAATCAACGGGCCTAAAAATTCGGTTATAATCGGGTATCATTATTTTATCCAAAGGTGAGATTCGTTATTTAAGTTAATTGTTGTAAAATTCATTTTTCTTGCATTTAAAATGCATACACTAAATCACTTCAACATTTTGAACTTAAATACTCGAACTTGCCGACGGCGAAATGCGAAAAATGTTTGTCTTAAATTACGCGTGTTTTGACAATGGTAAATTGGATGTCGGGATAATGGTAAATCGGCTTCTCGGCTATCGGCTTATCGAAAAACTGAGCTTCGCCTTTGGCCACATGCGAACGTGAACGTGTTGCAAACTCAACTGAATTCAAAAGTTTCTGGCCGTAAAATTTTTACAATATCTACAGAAGCAAACGACGACGTCAACGACAGCAGCGCAGCTTTCTGTGTGTATGTGTGTGTGTGTGTGTGTATGAGTAGTCGTTGTGATTTTTCTCATGCTCTTGTGGGATGCGGTTCTCCTCCCTCTTTGCCCTTTTTTCCAGGATTTACACAGCAGAGACAGAGCCAAAAGCAGCAAATGCGTAACATCATCATCATTCAGACTGTCAGGAGCAACCACCACCAGCAGTTACATAAAAACGCAGCCACCCACAAAAGCGAACCCAACCACCACCCATCTATAATTGCAGCAAACATCCTTTTGCTCTTTATCCGCTGGCCTTTCTCTGCTCCGCTCATTTGTGCCGCATACGCGAGTGTATGAAAAGTTATTGAAATTATTATACAAACTGGGTAATTGGCTGTTTGCCGGGGCAGAAGTGGGTGGGCGGGTTGGTGAAGTGGTTGAGTAAGTGGGCGGCGTTGCAAAAAACAATATGGCGTCGCGGCATTAATAATATTTTGCGATAAACGAGCGCGAAGACCGAAAAGATAAACGGCATTGTACCTCGTAATTAATTAACCAATAAGCTAACAAAATTACGTTATGCACAAACACACACACATATATATATATATATATATATATCCCAGAGACATACATATATTGATAAAAGCTCGTATGTGTGCGATGTTAAGACCTCGACTCAAATTTCAACAGAAATCGTTAAAATTTATTTAACTTTGTAATTACTATAAATAATTTAACTTTGTAATATCGTGCTTCTTTGTTCGATATTTCAAGAAATTCTACTGTTTTCAGGAGATTTTATCATGATAAGGATTATATAGTTGTTCCTAAAAGAAATATATACAAATAAATAAATATTCTATTCTTATATATTATTAGTCAAAAGAAAGAGTGAAAAAAGATTGGTAGCCCAATCGAAAGAAATTGTTTTAACTGAGAAATGAGTAGGATTCAAAATTTTTTAGATGACCGATTTAGAGAATATAATTAAATGATTGATATTACATGAATTAGAATTAATTGATTACATCAGAATCAGAATACTATTCTGAAGATCTAACAATCTTTCCTTACTATACTGTTAACTCTTGCAAAGCTTTTTTTCAAAATTAATTCTATTTTTATTTTATATCTCTTCTTAATTTTTCGGTAATAAAGTTGTTGTTCTGTGATTTATTGATATGTTTGAAAAACAAGTATTTAAAAAAATATTTTAATTGTATAAAAACAGATTTTATACTTATATTGATTGCTTTTTTGAAATCAGAATAAAAAAGAAAAATAAACTACATTACAAACTACTCCAAATACCAATGATCATTACAGCCACAAAACCTCCAATTAGCGTTCATTACAGTGAATCAATGCAAAAAGCTAAAACGCCAAACGTAACGCAAAAAGGGATTCCAAGTGACGTAGACATGCAGAGCATGAGTATTCCCCATCTTGTTGCTCAATGGCCTTTAAATCCGCCACGAGATACGAATTTCAAATCAAAGCCAGGAATTTGGCGAACAGAATCGGTGCTTCTCTCACTCTCACTCTCTTCATTTTTTTTATTTGGCTCTCTGTGCGCCACCCACTGGTGCTCGAGAAGAGGCTCAGACAGAGGCGACACGTTTGTCGTTTCAATCATCATTAGTGCTAATGTACCCACAAGAATTGGGCAGCCACTTTGAACATGGTGTGTGGGCTAATGGCCTCTCCAGCGGGGGAGAGAAAGCAAATTCGGCGAGAGCCAGAAAATACACAAAAAGAATACATAAGCAGAAGAGTAAAATAAGTTTATATATATATATATATATATATATGCATACACACACACGCTCACAGAGAGAAAGAGAGAGGACTTAATGAGCGTGTGTGAGTGGTTAGCAAATGGCAAACGTATATTTATGTGTTTTGTATATTATTCTCGACATTTTGTTTATTTACCACAATTTTAATAATTTTAAACTTTGCAAGAGAATTCAGGGTAAAAAAAAATTCCACACGTTACAAGTGGCGCTTGTAAGGTGTGTGTGTGTGTGTGTAAACAAATTGTTTCTGCGCATGTGCCCGTGTATCTGTATGAAGCGAGGTTGGAACGAGGAGATGTCGCTGTCGCTGCCGCTGCCGCTGTCGTTGGCATCGCTGCTTGGTTCTTTTTGATAAACTTCACCGTTTGCGGATGATGATAATTATGACGTTGAGAATGATAATGGTATTCTCGTTGTCTCGTTGTTGTTGTTGTTTCGTTGCCATGACCATAATATTTATTTATTTTCAAATAAAAATACATATAATGTGAAAGCAAAAAATAAAGCAGGCAAACAAATTTCCGCAAAGGCAAAAAGTTTTTTCATTATGAATTATTACGCAAAAAGGCAAAGAAACGAAGTAGGGGCAAATTTAATTTGCCGTTCTAGTGTACAGGTCTCTATTGCGGGTTTCATTAAAAGTCGGAAGAAAATCTGTTGCCAGCTTATTAGGGCTGATAGTGCCTGGCAAAAGGTATTGCCTAACGTTAAAAATGAATTCTCAATAACGTTTAGCATAAATAGATACAAATAATTATATGCATAAATCAAGAGTATTTACACTTTTTTTTTAGATTACATCAATTTATGATTATCTTAATGTTTCGTATTTTGACGATTTTCATATTATAAAATAAACGTATCAATTTTTTATTTCTTTTTGCATATATGTACACCTTTCATTTTAATATCCGTGTGTGTTTGCTCCCCTAATATGAATGTATCTTCTTAAGCTTCAAAGGAGCCGCATTTTATAAAAATATTTTTATTATTATTGAGCTACACTACGTTACCGAATACCAAGGCACAGACACACGCACACATGACCTAACAGACACGAAAACACAGAACAGAATATAAAATCTTTTTTTCTCTCAGTTGTGCTCTGTTACTCTAGCTTTTGACAGAATTTAATTTTATTAGCCTGGCAACGCGAGCAAGTGAGAGCAGCGAAGAGAAGGTGGGTGGAAGAGAGAGAGAGAGAGACAGCCACATTCATTTACCAGCTGAACATCATAATGAGCTTCCCATCAACCACCACGCACCATCCACCCACCATCCACCCAGCACCCACAGAATGGCAGCCGACAACAAAATGGACTCAAAAATTTGAGCGCAGCAAAACATTTGCGGCATGTTTTTAATAATGTTGTTTATATATTGTCGATTTTTTCTCTACTTTTTCTGTAGGGTTTTTTTCTTCAATTTTATTTTTTGTTGATGAATTTGTATAGAATGCCTTTTATGGGCTTTGGGGCAGTGGCTCGAAACAAATGCCGTTAAATCTGTTTTATTTCGGTCATTTTATCTTGGCAATTACTACAAAACATTTTATGGCTGCCAAAAAGGCTTTTGTGTTTTATGCGCGCATTTTTCAATAAATGCCAACCCCGACAAAATTAATTAGAATATCATCATCTAGGCACTCAAAAATCCAAAATCCCATAATGAGAGCAATTTACAAAATTTCCCGATTCGACCAGTTCGCCGGGCCACTTGGCCACAAACAAAACAGAACACAGACAAAGCAGGTACTAAGCCGCCATTTTAGTTTTTAATTAAATCGTGCTTTGGCCAATACAGCATCTGTTATTATTGTTGCCATCATTGTTTTGTTGTTCTTGTTGTTGTTTTTGTTGTTATTGCTAGTGGTTGTAGCCACTCCAATTTGCAACTGTGGCCGAAATGTCGAAATGAGTTTTTGGTGCCTTGGCTACTTCAAAATGTTGCGGGTAGAGCCAAAAATAAATTTCGCCAAAAATCGATGGTACAACTTTTTTTGCTTTTGAAATTACAAATTTATTTGCGGCACATTTAATTAAAATTGTCGAGTACCTTCTGTGGCGTATCTACTTTCTGTCGGTGTTGCAAATTTTTGATTAATTATTGTTATTATTGTTATAATTATTATTACATTTTAAAATTTCGTGTAAACTATCTTCTTACAATTTATTATACTAAAATTGCAGACAGGACAAGAATATTAAGCAATTTTAGAAGGCTTACAGTTATCATGCGTTTAAAATTATTAATAATAGACACTATTAAGTCGTTACTAAGAGTCCAATTTGCAAAAAAAAATCAAACACATTTTACATTATTTTGTAAGTTGACACTTGAGTCGTTATTAATGCGATTATACGATGTATTTTCCTGAAATCTCTACTTTCCGTCTTCGATAGTATGAAGTCATTCATATATCATATACATATGATACGTTCATAGGAATATCGTGTTACCAAAATTTGCAAGAAAGCTGAATTGCTGAATTAGGATAAATATTTATAATCTGGACATTAAAAAAGAATAATTAAAGGTTTAACGATGGATTCAAACGAAAAAAAATAAACCAAAGTCGAAATAGAGTGGATGATTAACCATTAACAATACTCGATAAATTAATATCTGGAACGGTTTCATTATTGTAAACTTTTGCTAAAAATCACTTGTTCGAATATATTGAGCTCTATGCCCAGAATGGATTAAATATTAGCGCTACTTGGTAATATTCAGATCTTTTAAAAGGTTGAGTTGTTAATTGAGCATTTCCAGTGTCACAAAAGTTTATTACATATCGACTACAAAACAGGTTTTCTTTCATAATAATAAGAAAAATTAGTCGTGTGGCGTTCGGCTACCAGCCATCAGCAACTTGTCAAACAAGCCGAAGTTAACAAAAAAAACCCCTCACTCTAAATCAGCGGTCGGGGAAATGGGTTAAAAATGAAATTTCTGGGAGTAATGGTAATGATTCAAAAGTATATATATATTTATTTATTTTTTTTTGTTCATTACTGGGGTAAAGCCAACTTCCACAACCATATTTTGGGGTAATTCATTAAAAAGTATATATTTGTAAGTTTATATTCTGCTGACCTTTTTTTTTTTTGGTCTTCACTATGGGGTAAAGTCAAGTTTGACAAAAATATTTGGGGTAATGAATTGCCAATGTAAATAATGTCTCGCATTATAGGGTCAATATTCAGCAGAAACACTTTCACAAAATATTGAGAGTATAAAAAGTTCAATCCTCTAAAAACTTACTGTACATTGAAATTTACGGTTGTTTTTTTTATGGTTTTTACTACCTGAAATTTTTTTTTTCGGATCTTTAAAACAAATTATAATTTTTGGATGAATGAATGGAGCACAACCATTGGTTCTATCCATTATTGCTACTTTTTATAACAAAATGAAGATCTACCAGCGACCTTCGTCTGTTTGTACATCAATCCACGAATATTTCTGAGAAGAAATAAAAATAAAAATAAAAAAAAACCACCGACTAACTTAATTTAAATGTGAAAAGATTGGTGGGAAAACGGCTGAAATGGAATATCCTAAAAAATTCTATTGAAGTCCAATATTAAAAATTGCCTATCGAATTCTGCTCGGTATATCGCAATAGTTCTCACCTCTTATTTGTCGATTCTTTTTGAAGAAGAAGACCTTTAGTCAAAGTTCTTAAACATGGACCCCAAAAAAGTCTGCAAGAAGTGTAAATTGAAAACAATTGAAATTTTTCTTGATACACCAAACCCGTATCCATGCAAAGTACCGAAAATTGTGGAGACTCAAACGAACACTGTTCAGAAGGCTTTCCCAAAAGCTGAGGTAAACCACCAGCATGCTGATCAGGACCTTTTCCAGCAAGCTAAAGAGGACACTGTTCAACAATCTACCCACAATGTTAACGAGCTCACAACCGAGGATGGGACTCCAACCACAAAGGAGGATCAGTGCCCAAATCTTGATCATTTGTCTGATCCGTTAGGTATACGAGATCACCTTACAGAAGTCTTGAAAAACGTGCATCTTTTTAATTGCAATTTGGAGTAATAAATCTAAGATTGAATAAATAAAACGGCTAGCAAAACTTTTCATATTAAATAAAGCAGAATAAAATGTATTCTAATGAAGGCGGGTTCGAGTCGTCTTGGTTTTGGATTTAAGACGAATGTTTTATATAGTAAAGTATGGATTGCATTTTATTAAATTCGGAGGTGGTTTCAATAGAATTATTTTTATTTAGGCTGACTTGCTACACAGTTGTTAAGTAAAAATCTTTAAAATGTCAAAACAAAATCTATCACACATTTCCCTGTAGCTCTTCTATACACCGTTTAAAAGTACAGATAAAAAAGTATTAAATACTTCAACTATCATACCAGTACACAAAAACAATATATCTAAAATAAAAATGAATTCCATCGTTTGAAAAATAGGAAACGTTCTTAACTTGCGATAAAAAACGGAATACTGAATTAACTTGGGTATTGAAGAACTACAAAACAAAATCAGCGTTCCTAAACTAAATATTATTTGTTTTTGCCCCTTCCATTTTAATTGACTTAGAAAATGTCGGCATTTTACGATATTTTATACTTGTTTATTGACTATTTTTTAGAACTAGAACTAAGAGTATTATTGGATGAGTAATCGATAAATGCGACTAAAAGCAAAACTAATTCGATACAAATGAAATGAAACGTTTTAAATTAAACTAGATAAAGTCCTCAGTTGGAATTAGGTTAAAACGAAACTTCTATAAAAATATATTTTCAATAAAGTCGTGTACCTGTAAAATACTCCCATTCTTAAAAATTAGCTAAGGTCTTGAAGCACGGGCTGTTTTTAATTAAAATAAAAAAATATTGTCCCGCTGTTTGTTTATTAGAGGGAATTTTTTCAAGGGTCCAAATATTCACACCCAGAATAAAGCTTGTTTTTGGCAATTTTTATTGTCAGCTTATGACTAACAACCTTTTACTTTTTCTTTAATGATATTCTTTTGCTTACACATCTTATATCATTACATCATGTATTAACAATATTTTGTGACCTTTTTTGTTGTCACTCTACCGACTCCTATAATTTTCTGCGCGCCCGATTATTTAAGTGCAATATGCAATGTGCAATGTAAGTTAAAATACTAAATCTCTTGTCTTCTTTCATTGTACTTTTTAATGACTGTGATACTTAAATTACAATTATAAGCATGCGTTTACCTTACTTTTTAAGGTGTCTTTCGGGCTAAAGATGAGACCATGTATATTTACATATACACAAAATATACCATTTCGTGGCACGGAATAGATCCGGCTCACTTTCGCCTCAAACAAAAAAAAAAAACCCTCGTAATGGCGTCGCGTTTGCCACTCTTCAGTTCGTTCATAAAGCGTTGCAAATTATGGAAATTAATTGAAATTCCAAGCATGCCGTTTGCTCTTTTGGGCCAAACCAACAAATTACCATCATTATGCCTTTGTGCGGTAAGGCCAACCATCCAAATGCCGCCCACCTTACCTTGTACCCTGCCATCGTATCCAATCCCTCGAAACGCAAATGAGACCCTTTGAGTTTGTCTAATTTTAGGTGCTGCGGTTTTCCTACTCTGCATGTATGTGTGTATGTGTGTTTGTTTGGCAATCACTTATATATGTGTGAACATCTTTATTTCAATAAAGTGTATTATAATGCTTATTTACTGTTGCTTTTTGAGCAATAAATAAAAAAGTAATCGTAGCATACATTTGTGCGTCAACCAAAAGTGGGAAATGGACTGATTTACTGTCAGCGCACTTTCCTTTTGACGGAAATATGTTTTTTCGTAGTTAACATATTTTGTGAGCAAAACGCAAAAAGCAAAAGAAATAAAAGCAAGAACAACAACACCGACCCCAGCGTCATCATCACTAAAAAGTCATATTAAAAATCATTCGCTTGTGAAGATCAAAAGCATTCTTTTTTACCAAAATGCCATGAAGAATAATGTCGGCGAGTCCCGAGGGTTGCAATGGGCGAGGGTGGCAAGGGATGTGCGGAGCAAGCTGGCCGTTTTGCTCAAGCATTCATCCAAAGAGGCATAGCAGACACACACATACATACACGGCTATATAGAAACTCTGCCTACCTATACAACAGAAATGCCATCACGTTTGAATCTTTTTATGCGCTTATTTCTCGCTCGTTGCTCTTGTATGTGCACATGTATTTATATGTGTATGGGTGCGTGTGTATTTATTTATGGTTTTTCGCATTCAACCACCAAAATAAAATCATATTGAATGCCTCTTCTGTGTGTACTACGTGCACATTTATTAAATATTATTGCTCTTATTTTGTGCTTTACTCTTGGCTTTTTTTATTGCCCCGAGACAAGTTGTTATTGTTGTGGTTGGGTTGGTCTATAGGAATATGTATGTAAGCGGCAGTTACTGCTTATTGATATTGTTGTTTTTGTTGTGTAGTAACATTTATTACTTTTAATGTCACGGCAATGAATAACGCTTAATCAATAAAGTCAAACAAAGCAAATCAAAAAATATAACACGTAAGCAACTAAAATTTTGATTTTTGATATTTCTTTCGACCTTAAATTAATACGCCTAAAATGGGTTTAAGATTTAAAAAAAAAAAAATAGATAGTTTTAATTATATTCTTATAAATGCCAACCTTCACGCCTGTGTAATTGCTAAATAACTGAAACGACCATCATGTTTTTGTGTTTCTATTCCATATGTCTCTGCATAAAGTAATCTCGATTATTAAGAGACTATAAGTTTGCCATTGGCTTTTTTAATTGCATTTCGATTGCTTGCCGTTTATCAAAATATTTCCCATCACTCGTTTTTCACTGAATTTTGTACGAACTCGTCGGTTGGCTAAGCTGTTAAATATGGCAAAGAAGGAGAATTTACTATTAATTGCTCAGGCTATGCATGCATTGAAGATGAAAAAGTTAAAGAAAGCTCTTGCTCTTGAGAAGGCTGCAAAGGCAGGCGCCCAGCAGAACGTTCAGGAGGTGGCACAGCAAACAGACGGCGAGGAAGCTAACCAAGAAAGCTTCCCGGGAGATTATGTGCAAGGCTGCGTAAAAAATTGCCCAGGAAGTTGCCTTTAACGTTTTCCAGCAAGCAGCCATTTATAAGGGATTATATAAAAAAAAAAAAGTGATTTGGTTTATGATTCTATTTGTGTACTTTGTCATAACGTTTTGGCAAAACATTAGTAGGATCATGACCAGATCATTAAAATATAATCCTAAGCAGAAGATTGGAGCGCAAACAAAAATGTATTGAAAGAATATCAAATCCTGCTCTCCAATAAAATAAATGGTATAACAAATTAAAAGTTGTGATTTTCCTTTTTCGATAGGTATTTTTATGTCGTAGAAGCGGAAGCGCAGTGTAATTCTGTAAGTAAACAAATTATTCAAATATAAGTCGTTGAAAACTATATGAAAGCTACATGATACTCAGCAATAAGGGAGAGTTCTTATTAAGTTTTCATTGACAAAGAGTAGCTTTGCAGCAATTTCTAATAAAAGACAAACAAATTGTGTCACGCGTCAATCCAGACGGAATTATCGGCTACCCAAATCTTTGCAAAATACTGGTATCGTTATTAGACACGCGTAATTGCCGTTTTACAGCCGCCGCATATTGTCGAGGGGTTGGCAATAAAAAATTTCAATAACAAGGCTTCTCTACATTAAAAGAAATATACATACACTTTAATCTGTTGTTGTTTATACGAGTATTAGCAAATATTTTATTAGCAAGGCGAGCACGTGTTCACAGCTCATCTCTCGAAATCGTAATCGTGAGTAGAAGCAGCGACGTCTGCTTGGGACAAAAAACAAATTAAGTCACCCTTTTATTACGCTATTTAATTTGAACGTAATATTGTCAACGGTCTTGATAAATGGTCACCCCGCTAGTCAGCCAGTCAATCCCAAGTAACCCCAAACCTAACTTGCAACTATGACTGCATGTTTGATCTGTAATTTGTGCCACTTGACAATGTTGATGATGATGAGGATGAGGATGGCTTAGCGGCTTAGCCCTGGCCAAACCTAAACGGCAGGGTGGTTTATTTGTGCGACAAGTTTTGACAACACCAAATGCGATTAGACCGTAAAGCAAGTCGGCACCCTATGTATGTACGTATGTATGTACATAAATAAATAGTTATGTGCAGGTGCGGGCTCCAGGGCGAAGCTAATTTAGCGTGAGGAGCAGCCACAACGGACAATGGAAAATCGTTGAAAGCTGATTTATGATGCCAAATAATAAACAAAGGGAACTTATGCCTTGAACACTTGCCTTATTATTTGTCTATGTGAATTTCGAATTTAATTTAGAGATTTTTCTATATTTACCTAAGTTTAAAAATGTTCAACTAATTTAAGGCATTTTGTTAGTAATTTAGTGTACATTTAAAAGTTTGTTGCTACCTAAAGGATCAGCGAAAGCTTGATTGCAATTAATAAATAATAATAATATCCCAAACCCCAAACCTAATAACCCTTTCAGCGTGTCATTGATTGTGTGTATGCACTTTTTACAAGGCTTTGTTATGCATTGTCCTAATTTCAATCTTTAAAATTTTTAGTATGTCTTCAATGATTTCCATGAAAATTTCAAAGTTCTTCATAATTTGTGTATAATTACTAAAACAAGTTGAAAGCTTTTTTTAATATATGATTTTATTGCTGTCAATGTCATGTATATATGGGAAAGCAAAGAGTTATCGATAGCTAAAAATTAACTTGAAACGTATAATAAATTGTATGTATTTATGGAGGATAGAACACCAATGTTGCCAGTATAGCATATTTCAGGCTAGATCTAGCCATTTTGAAAATGAACTGGCCTGTAAATTATTGGAAATACTTATAGCCATAATTCTAGCAATTTTAAATTTTCATTTAGCTTATTTTAGCTTAACAAAAATTGTATAATTAAACGGTTTGTTTCATAGATTAGATTTTTCTTTCTAATTTTTAATACGGACAAATGTATATTTGTTGCAACTGTGTGTGCAACAGCTTAAACTGTGAAGCTAACCAAGACAATTAATGTAAACCTGTCTGTTTTTGGAATGCTTAAATGTTTGTCGCTCAATTCCATCCAATTCCCATCGGCGTTATCGTCATGTCATCGTTTAAATTGTTTTGCGCACTCTGAGGTCGGAATTTCTTGTATCTAATAATAATAATAATATATCTAATAATTGGATTAAAATAACAACAAGGTGGATGTGGAGCTCACTTAACAATAAATACTTTTTGCAGCTATGTATATATTTTTTATTCGTAATTATGTTGAGCTTATTTTTAGCCACTTTTTTCAGACCTTGCATATTTCCACACTCAAAGTCTGGCAACAGTGAAGCATCTCTAATCTAATGTCATTTGCTACATATTAACACCTATAGTATTTTCGCCCACTGCCAGTTTATTCTATGTAGTACGCCCAATTTGTACTCTATTCTAGTAGAATGTTATTGATCACAATTCTTAGCAGATTATTTAATGACTAAAACAACTAACTAAATTTAAAATTCAAAAGCATGCACTAAAATGTTTAAGAGCTAGGAATTACGTTAGGAGCAGTCCACTAATAAGTTAATCAAACTAATTAGACGGGCTGTCTGAAAATAATACTACTTGGAACCAAAAATGTTAAAAGCAAGCAAAAATACAAATAACTACCACGAGCAACGAAGTGAATGCCATTTGCCGCAGTTAGAAGCTATAAATTCCGTAAATACAGCCCCTCACCAAACTACCTAATACTCTAAGTATGTTGTTAACAACGAAAAGGGTTGCGGATGCTGCTGCTGCTGTTGTTGTTTTTGTTGTTGGTGTTGTTGTTGTTATCTGGTATACGTTGGAATTTATGGGCAACTTTTGTTGACATGGAACATGTTAATTGCCCCGCCTGGTTGCCAGGCTTAGAGTTGTTTTACAATGTTCTTAAAAATTGGCGCTCTTTTTGTTTCGCTTGCTTTTTAATTAAAAGTGGCAGTGCATCAAATAGTCAGGGGGCGGGGAGGTTATGGTTATGACCATTGGTCAGTGCCAGCACACCACAAAAAACAGAAGGCAACCTGGGCAGAGGCAGAGACAGCATTTTAAGCTGTCTAAATTGGATAAAGTGCTTTCGCTTTGGCTGCTGACTTGGCAACCCTTGTTTGTGCAACATATTGAAGAAATCATACATTTAAACACATACATACATACATGTGTAACCAGATTTGAATAAGCAAATGCACATCATAATGTTACAAAAGTAATAATCAAAGAAGAAGTTAAAAAATCATGTACTTTAGTTTTATAAATGATAAGGTTAAATAATGTATTCTTTACTTAATATATTCCACCAGAAAAGTAGAAGATTTGACTCTTTTTTGGTAACAGCAATAGATATAAGCATTAGAGTCTTAAGTTAAGATATAAGCATAAGTTTTAGACTATGCCTAACATCATGTTCTAATATTGTTAGATCAAACATTCCTCAATTCATTTACAAATTATGTCAAATTCAAACAAGAATCTCAATTTATTTTTAGTTGAGGCACGCGTGGTTTAGATAAGGAATACAACTGATTTCTATGACCAAATAACAAAAACAAGAATTGAAATTTTAATGATGACTCGACTGCTGACGAAGCATTATTGCATACTCTACGTATGTATGTTATCACTTGTGTCTAATCATTGTGCGATTTTCATTGTCATGGTGAAAACCTTAGCTGCAAAGTTTTGTTTCTGGTAAGATAGCTGTTTATTAACGTTAAACACTTTTAATTGCAAGTTCACAGTCGTACTAAGATAATATTGATAACAATATGTGCGCTTATAAAAGATAAAAACTTGTTAAGTGTTTTTGGTCTTTTCATTATATATATTGAACAATGTACAAATTAATTGTTTTTTGCATTAAGACTCTGGCAAAATGTTTTTTTTCTTTATTTAAATTAACCTATTTTATGGCTACTTACACAAAAGCGCCTAATCTCTTAACCGCTTTGTTCTGAACAGGTAAGCCTCATTTAAAATGCCAACAACAAATCTAATAATTTCACATTTTGTATAATTTAGTAAAATTATTTTGCACATGGCTCAAAATAACCCAAATGCAGCATTCGAGGCAATAGATATTCCAGTTCCTTTCGATAATCCTTGTTAGCATACATTTCGATACGACGGTCTGGATTCTCCAAAATTTCAGCAAGATCCTTGCCCTGACGCATGGTATAACTTCCAGGCAAAAATCCGGTAAGCAGCATAAAATCTATCAACGTTTAATACAAGCATTATTTAATACTAAAGAAGCGTTATATATATTCGACTAACCTGTATTTCTTCTATCAAACATTTGTCTACGAAACTCAACCAAATTTGGTTGCTTGCCTTTGAAAACAATTTTCGTTAAGGTCTTTGCAAAGGTATCAAAGTAATGATAGATTAGTTCATCGCAGTGCTCCTTGCGTTCCTCGGCGGCAAACAGCATATATTTGGCATAGTGTATATCATTTGACATACAACCCACGTAGGACATTTGAAAGTCAAGTAACATGCAATCTTTGCCCTTGAACATCATGTTCTTTAGATGAAAATCACCATGACACAAAACATAATAGGCATTCTTCTGACGATTCTCACGATGTTCACGTATCACATTCCGCCAGTTTGTAAGAATATTTCCACGCATTGGCTCAAAGTATTCACGATAATCCTTTAAGCTTTCGATTTCGCCCAGGGCATTGATAAAGTTTGGCAGCGAACTTTTTACAAGATCCTGTTCCAAAAAGTCGGGCAACGTTGATAAATCATATTTGAGTTCATCAAATAATTCTGGCTGCTCTTGCAACAATTTGTAGCTAACTGCATGCCATTTGGCCAGCATTTCCAATGCCGAACGCAACTCATCCATGGTCATATTTCTATTGCGTATTACTTCATATCCTTCCGCCACTAGATCCTCAAAGATCATCACCTTTCGTGGTTCCAGGCTGTAATAAACGCAGCCCGCACCAAATGTTATCTCCTCACCCGCTTCTCGAAGTATTTGCTCGAATTTGGGCAGCACTTGGGTGTACATGGCGATCTCAGTTTGAAATATTTTGGAATCACCTAGGAACTCCATTTTATGTCCCTCCACCTCAGGCATTGTTTTTATAATCAAAGATTTTGAGAACTTTCTCCCATGTGTAGTGTACTCAACACTCGCTCGAAACATAACACTTGCATAATGATCTCCTTTAGCACTTGCTGGAGACATATTTGCTTTGATTACTTTGAGAGTGGGTTCCTCAAAATGCCTAACTAACACATCCTGAAGGAATTGCTTGTTCAACCAGTCGGGTGCTTCCAGCTCATCCTTATTGTACGTATCATTATCTGCTGTCATTTTTAATGCGACGAAAGCGTTCTCTTCTGTAGTGAATAAATAAACAAACTAAACCAATTGCTGATAGTATACTGTATTTATACTTGTTAGCTTCTATCTTGAGCTTTTAAAGCTATTTGGTTTTAATATGTGGGTTGTGAAATTTGTTTAAGAAAGATTGTTGGATTTATGAGCGAACCATATCATGAACCAGACACAATGTATGGTAATTATTTATTTTTTAATACTTTTAGTATTGAAAGGGTATTTTCATACACTAAACCCATTCAAAGGGTATAATAAACAATTATGTAACAGGCATAAGCAAGCATCTTCGATCCCATAAAGTATATATATATTCTTATCTAAATCAATTGACAGCTTATACATATATGCATATATGCTGGATGCGCTTTTTGATCGCCGGTTAGCAAAGATACAGGTTTAAGATCAAAATGCAAGTACAAAAAAAATTATTGTGTAGAAATCACACAAGGTCTGATCACTTTGTTTTACCGTTTAGCCTGTGCGTTAATAGCAGTCAGTCAGTCTGTAAATTGGAACCAAAAGTTGTATTATATAGATAACAAGTAAGAAGGCTCTAGTCCAGAAATCTCGACCAGAAGATACCCTGATCCCTATACTTTACGCGTACAGTCAGTGCTTGCAAGTATGTGTGTGTGTGTCTACGCACATACTGCATACTGCATACACAACTTCAATGTCCCATATCTCCGGTGTTTCTTAACCGATTTTAATAAAAATTTTACAGATTTTCATTATTTTGCAAATTGCATCTCAAAGTTTTCCAAATTCAAGATTTTGTTGTTATCGATCCCATGTGTATATCGGAAACGGAAAGAGTTATCGAAAATCGAAAACAAACTTGTACTGCCTAGGGATAAGGCGAACTTAAGTTCCAAATCTGGAGTCTCTAGCTTTTATAGTCTTTGATCGACGCGTTCATACATACAGACAGACGGACATGGCTATATCGACTCGACTGTTGATGCTGATCAAGAATATATATACTTTATGGGGTCGGAGATGCTTCCTTCTGCCTGTTACATACTTTTGCACAAAACCATTATACCCTTTTTCCCATTTTTAATGGGATTAGGGTATAACAAGTAAGAAGGCTCTAGTCGAGAAATCCCGACTAGACGATACCCTGATCCCTATACTTTACGCGTACAGTCAGTGCTTGCAAGTATGTGTGTGTGTGTGTGTGTACGCGCATACCGCATACTGCATACACAACTTCAATGTCCCATATCTCCGGTGTTTTTCAACCGATTTTAATACAAATTTTACAGATTGTCATTATTTTGTATTATAATTTAAATGGCATCTCAAAGTTTTCCAAATTCAAGATTTTGTTGTTATCGATCCCATGTGTATATCGGAAACGGGAAGAGGTATCGAAAATCGAAAACAAACTTGTACTGCCTAGGGATTAGGCGAGCTCAAGTTCAAAATCTGGAGTCTCTAGCTCTTATAGTCTCTGAGATCGACGCGTTCATACATACAGACGGACAGACGGACGGACGGACGGACGGACGGACAGACGGACATGGCTAAATCGACTCGACTATTGATGCTGATCAAGAATATATATACTTTATGGGGTCGGAGATGCTTCTTTCTGCCTGTTACATACTTCTGCACAAATCCATTATACCCTTTTTCCCATTTTTAATGGGATCAGGGTATAAAAACAATGAACAAAACCGGCAGCTATCCTTTAATGCTACTGGTCCATGTTTTTTTTTATCAGCCAAGACAATATAATTGAAATATTACAGTTTGTTTAAATGCAAACAAAGAGTTTCAATGATTATTTTACAATTTATTTTATAACATTTTAAAAATGTAATATCAATTATTAATTGGACGCAAACGCGTTTGGCCATTAATGCACATTACAGAATTTATCGATTAGTTTTGACTTTGAGGTGGAAATGGGCTAAAAATAAATCTACGCCTCTAAATTAATCCAACGTGTCCCTTTATTGCACGATTTACGTTGGTCAAATGGAGCTCTGACGTTGTGTACGCTATAATATTTGAAGACAGCGCAATCGCAAATAATCTCAAAGTTTTGATTTAAGCGAGATTGCTTCTTGCAAGCAATAACGAAATCATGTCTCATACGATTTTGCTAATTCAGCCAGGCAAACCGGAAACGCGCAAATATTGCGACTACGAGAGCGTCAACGAGTGCATGCGGGGCGTTTGCTGTATCTTCGAGGAGAATTTAAAACAGTGCAACCCAAAGCAGCATGTCATTACCCATGATATCAGCCAGCTGTTAGATTTCATTGACGCGCTCAAGGATATAAGTTGTTTGGTCTATCAGCGGACCACTAACACATATGCCCCCTACAACAGGAATTGGATCAAGGAGAAGATTTTTTTGCTGCTGTGTCGGGCTGCAGATCAATGCTTGGAAGGAACCACAGCCAAATAATTACCTTTAACCTTCAACAATTGATACAAGGCCAACAGCGCGACTAAGCAAAAAAAAAGAACGTCCTCCAAATATTTAACAAACTGATAAATAAAATCATTTTACTAATCTTTTTCTCATATAAGAATGAAAACCAAAATATACATATTTTTAAGCCCGTTGCATACCTCTGCGTATTGATGTTTTGTCGTTAATAGTGTACAGTTTTCCTAAATGGGATTTTCTCTATTAAACTTTTACCAAAAATTAGATTCGCGCTTATCAGTTTTCTAGCGAGATTATCTGAAACAATTTCCACAGGTTTGAAGATAAACTGAATATTTTGAAAATCACTGTCTTCACAATCGCGTTTGAATCCAAGCAAATAAAAGCAAAGCGTTTTATTCATGGGATTTTCAGACAATGTAGGCTTTCAGAAAGAATTACCTAAAATAAAATGATCATTTTCATTCTATAAGGCAACTACCGCAAAAATTTGTATACCTCGAATGTTTATTTCCATATACCATACATAAATTTTGTACCCATTCTACTTAAAGAGACAAAAAAAAAATACTTTTGCAATAACTTATTCCAGCATAAAATGGTGTAGTTGTCATTAAGTGCTTTTAGACAAAATTTCAAACCGAATCCACACTTTTTCAGAAAATTTGACATGCGCTTAAAACATATGTCGGTGCATATTTTCAGTAGCATCAGTTTGAGCATTTTTATGAATTACCACCAAAAGAATATTTAAATTTTTCCATTACTAGTTATTGATGTGTTAAAATTGGTACTTAATTTTTTAACTGCAATGTTTTATAATTACTGGATCCCAATTTTTAAGACTGAATATTATTGTTTATTAAAATGTTTAAGAAATTTTAGCAATTTAGATTTTTTCTCACAGGATACAAAATTTGTTTAATGTAGTTCATATTTATGTCATAAAAAAAATAAACTTTACTATAATTAACAACAGGAAACAAAATTGTTAAATGTGAGTAAGCTGACAATTGACTCACAACTGCAAGTTAATGCTTAGTGCATTCTTTTCTTTTGCTCATCGCTTATGAAACGAAGCTTAAGGGCTATTCTACGAACTCTCTATCAGCAGTCTGCTAAGTGATCTTCTAATAATAATAATGCAAACAATTAACCTACTTATTTAATTACTTTGATAGCTAATCGTTAACTTTTGAAGTTATTAAGCTAACGCCGTAGTAGGCTGTTATCGCCACCAGACGTGTATCCAAATAGTTGTGCTCCATCTCGCACTGCTGACCCGGGTTCGTTAGTGCAATCACCTGTTGAAGGTTTGAGTTGCGTGGCAGAAAGAATCCAATGTTGTCTGTGAGACGACGTGCGAGTTGCATTAAGTGCGTGGCTCCTAACGGTAGTAGATTCTGTTCAATGTCAAAAGTGGCTTGTTTTTGATAACCCGGCCCGCCCCAAGGCGGACTAAGAAATAAAACATCGGGTCGTAAGATTGTGCTACTGGCAAACTGCAGGAAATCCGCATGAATAAAGTCAATCTTGTGCGCCACACCATAAATGTTAGCATTATGCTTTGCCATCGCCAATTTACTAGCATCGATGTCAACGGCTATCACTCGGCCGCAGGTGCTAGCAAATTGTATGGCATTGCCACCGCAGCCGCAAAACGCATCCACAATCACATCGCAGGCCAGACGTTTCGCCGTCTGCTTAGCAATTTTCTCTGGTGTTACGGAGAACCAACTCTCCCGGTCCAGCTTTATGCCCTGATCGAAGCGCGAAAAAAGCGAGAAGCGCTTAAACCAATACTTTAACAATGGATTCTCTTCCTGCATAAACTGTGGAATTTTTGAGTTCTTTTTCTTTTTGGTTTTCTTGATAGCATGCGATTGCACACCATGCAAAATCTCATTGTTATCACTGGCCATCTCAAACGTATTGGAGTCGTTGTCACTATCAGTTTCACTTAAACATTTCTGCTTTAATCTTGGTCTGTCTTTTTTAGTTTGCACACCAAATGACGTTGGTAGACCAAGCAATCTTAGCTGCATCTGCTCATCGTCCAGCGATTCGTAATCGAGATTTTGTTTGTCTTCCCCGCTACTTTCAGTGCTTATTGCATTTCCTTCGCCTTCATTAATATCTAATTGCGATAATTTGTCATCTACTTCATCTAACGTTTGCTTAATGCCTTGCAGACCTTTTCTTAGATCCCGTTCGTAGTTTTCAAAGACACAGGTAAAAATACGCCAGAAGTGTTTACTCTCATCAGAAGCGTACTCCTCCCAGAGTTGCTTCCAGGCTGTCCGCTCTTCAACGGTTGCTAGCTCGATTGTTTGCTTGTAGTCGGGATGTTCTTTATGCCACTTCTCTTCAAGCAACTGGTGACCCTCGCGTTGCCAGAAATCAACCCAAGCTGCTTGTTGTATGTTCTCCTGCCAATCCACATCGGCTGCAGACTCAAAGTGCTGAGAGAATGTGTAAAACTGAGGATTGCTCTGCGACGTGCTTAAATAATGCGAGTTCATCTCACTGTCTCTCCTTACACAAAAATCGCATCTCGAGACGGCGTTGAATAAGCTCCTCAGCTTGATCAATGCGATTAGTATACCATACACTGAGCGCCGGTCTGTGAGTTATCTCCAGTTGCTCCAGTAATTTTGATTTAGCTCCTTCGTTATTTTCCAGCTTAAGCAACTGTTCGTGCAAGCCACGTGTTGTCAACGTTGGTCTGTTTGGCTCCTGAATGTTACATAGTACAGCCTCTCCACGCACAATACAATAGCTACCGTGAGCTAAATTTTCTGAGCCAGTGTTGTCGTAGTTGAAGTTCAGTAGAAGCAAGGAAACTGCGCCAGTTGGGAGCGAGTATGCGCTAGTTAACCAGAACAAATGAGCATTTTAAAGTATATATATGCAAATACAATTACTCACTTCGGCAGGTGAGGTATTGTCACGCTTTCCAGTTTAAAATAGTGTGGAACGGCACACAAACGTCCAATTACTGCACACTTTCCGTAGTGAATGTGCCGGTAATCGGACTCGAGGACCAGTTCCTCGACTAGCAAGTGTTTAAAAAAGTCACAGTATTTAGGTAAATCATCTGCAATATCGTCAACGACGCTCATCACATCATACAGCTTCAACAACCCGAATATCTTCTTAGAAATTAAAATATAAGCGGCCAAAAACAGAAGTGTGCGCCAACCAGTGCTGTAAGTCACAGAAATTAAATTACTTGCACAATAGCTTTGCAGTAGCAGTTACTCAAAAGAATTTCACATTCAATGTGTGCAAGCAATGTTATCGCTATCGGGCACGAGCTGCATTTAAGACATCCCTGGTAAAGTAAAAAGCGGCATTGACAGCAAACAAATTTGGAATTCATTTTAAGTCTTGTATTAAATAAACTCTTAATCAAAGTAAGACAATATGTCCTTCATGAATCCAGTGGATATGGTGGACGAGGACGCCGCAGATTTGCAGTTTCCGAAAGGTAATAAAAATATCGACAACAAAGTTAAATTTGCCCATATTGCAACTTACAAGTGAAAGCAATCAAGACTGTTACTGTGGCCGAAAGAGCCACATGTTTACCATAGCATGTTTGATTCCCTTTTTACAGAGAAGACAAAACAACGCCAGATTCACTGCGCACGCACCGATGACCAAACAAACCGCTTAACATTGTTTTACAATGCAAATGAATTTCATAGTCAAATGGAGAAAAGTGCAGCCGTTGACGCCATAAGCAAACATAATGCAGGCACCTCTTTCGAGTCCACATGTGCCATGTGTCGTTGTGGCATGACAGAACCCTACATAAAGTGTTACGAGTGCCTTGACTTCCTGATGTGCTTGCAGTGTTTTGCGCGCGGTCGTGAAATGGGCTCGCATCGCAACTTCCACGCCTACATTATAGTACGGAATGATATTCAGGTGTTTGCCACTGAGCCTGGTTGGACAGCCCTGGATGAACGCACACTGCTCCAAGCGTTGCGAACGCACGGCTACGGAAACTGGTCACCTATCGCAAATGCACTTGAAGGACGTAAAGAGCCGGAGGAGATATGTCGGCACTACAATGACTGCTATTTTGGTGGTATATTTGAGAGATTACTGGGTCTTCAGCATGCCCGACATTGCTATCTGCCTGAGCGTATGCCTTATGTGTTTAAAATGAGGTCTGTGGAACCACCGCGACACGATGACATTTCATCAATGCAGTTCAAAATCAACGCAGGCTACAGATGCGCACGTGGAGACTTTGACACGCCATACGATGCTTCGGCCGAGGGTCTGCTAACTATGATGCTCGAGCAGGCACGTGTGGTCGCTGATAATGAACTTGAAAATGAAGCATTCGACAAGGAAATAACCCAGGAGCTCCAGTGCGGTCTTGCCCTCGCCTACAACAATCGCTTGAGGTGCCTTCAGATTATTTGGTTTTCAAATGTTTTTCTACTTAATGTTTACATATTTAAAGGGAACGGCAGCGCCGTTACAGCATTATGCGTAAGCATGGCCTTATCATGCCAAATCGTACTGTTAGCTGGATAACTAAATTTGTGAATGCGTTTCGCAGCGATGCCAGCTGCATGCGCTTCCTCGCTCTCATGCAAATTTGTCAGCCTATTGAGTTTGATGCGCTTGTGGAGTCGCTGCGCTACTATCGTCAGCTGCAAAATCGACTATATTGGTTGCATGATCTACGACATCAGGGTGTGCGCACACTTCAGGGCGGCGCACTTTATACTCGTCTCTACAAGCAACGGCAGCAGTCACAACGGGACTATGCGCGACAGCGGCAGAATGATGCCCAAGACTGGCAACAATTGGTACACCATTACGAACAGAATCAAAACGCTGAGCAGTTGCCGCAGGGCAGCAACTCCAGGGTGTATATGTTGTTTCCACGTCGCAAGGCCAGCCCCATGGAAATATCGGGTAAACAAGAAAACTATAAACTATAGCTTTAACTCTAAAACTTTGCTTCATTTGAGTTGTAGATCTGCCTGGTTATTCAAAGCTTGACTCTGGCGAGCGCACACTTTGCAGTGTTGCGCGTCTGATTCCGCAGGCTTATTTGGAACACAAAAACCATTTGATTGCGGAGCAGGCCAAACTGGGTCATCTACGGTTAGGAGATGCGCGCCGGCTAATTAAGATCGATGTGAACAAAACGCGCCAGATTTACGATTTCCTAATAGAAAATGGACACATTCGACCGCATTCTTTTGGCTAAACTTGTAGTTTACTTTGTCTTTCACTTGTAAATTGCACAAACAAATTAAATTTTATGTCTATTTAATGAAGTACTAACGAGCTCCTTGGTTGTTTTGCAGAGTTTGAGAGCGCCGAAACACTGTTGATATCGGAGGTACACATGCTGCTTGATCATCGTAAACGCCAAAATGAATCTGCCGACGAAGAGCAGGAATTTTCAGAGGTCTTCATGAAAACCTATGCCTACACAGACAGCTTTCGCAAGTTTAAGAACAAGGAGACAATCATGTCCGTGCGCAGGTAACGTTATCAGATCAATGTATTCAATGTACATTTAATGCGAAATATGGCTCTATTTTTTTAGTTTGCTTATGCAAAAAAAATTACACAAATTCGAGCTAGCCGCACTAGGCAACTTGTGCCCGGAGGCACCAGAGGAGGCCAAGGCTTTGATACCATCGATGGAGGGTCGTTTTGAAGATGAAGAGCTTCGTCAAATACTTGACGATATTGGCACTAAACGTAGCTTGCAATACTAAGTTATCTGTATTTTGTAGCAAATATCAATACTATTATATTCATCTTAAAATAAAAATAATTTTAAGTGTAACCTTGACTTTTTTTCAGATACGCTTTAACTGATCATATTTCTGTACACGTTTAATTTAACATATTATTATTATTATTAAAAGGGCTTCTTGTTATAATTTAATATAAATATGGATATGTATATAATATACCCAGATAATTTGATTTTGTGGCAAGAAGAAGTATAACACGATCTACACCGAGGTTTGAGCATAAACATATAATTTCTTATTTAAACTATTTATAAGGAAATAATAAATAAGCAAATCTCATAGAATTTCTTAACATAATTTTATTATTTGCTGTCTCCCAATTTCGACCGTTTTACCTTTCTTCCGTTTGCAATTAGCTATCGATAGTTGGCAGCACGGTTTAGGAACCATCGCATAAGTTGGCAAGAGTCTAAAATATGAAGAAATTTTTTATTTTGCTTTTGCAAAGGAAATCTTTAGTTTATCAAGCGTTTTACGAAGTAGCTGATGTACCGAAAATCATTAACGTTAGCTATCGTATAAGTCTGAAAATCTATATAATTGTGCGGTTCTGCCGAAAGCAGTTTAAACGAGCTGGTTCACAATTGAACTATCCACTCAAATAAAAGCAAACGATTCAACGAAAACATAAACAAAGTAGATGCAAACCAAAGAAATAATTAACAAGAAGCACCCACAAGATGAACCAGGACAATTCACCAATGCAAATGGACCCCGAGCTGGCGATACGCCTACTCGCAGATGGAGCCGTCTTGGCCATTGCTGGCGTTCCTGTGGGCACCGAATTCGGGATTGATTTATGCGCCTATACAATAGGCACGGATTTTCGGGGCGTCAAAATGATACCACCTGGAGTACATTATGTGTGGTGCGCTTCGCGTGGACCATATGGCGATGCGGCGCCACGTGTTGGTTTTGTTCATTTCTTCCATCCCAATGAGATTCTCGTGCGCGAATGGGATAATGACCTTGAGGAGCTACGTCCACGGCAGACAGCCGACCCAGAGCTAGAACGTGAACGCATACGCAAGAACCTTGCACAGCTGGAACGCGTCCTGGCCCCCTATGACTATCGCTATGTGGTTCAGTGGAAGAATCTGACGGGTAGCGTAACAGAGCCGTGCGTAAGCCGCTGCCGACCCGAGCTAGGCACAATACGCACCAACATTGAGCTCCAATCATGCACAGATGCTGACCGGCCACGCGGCGGTGCCGACAGCATCAGCAAACGCAACTCAGCCGCCAAATTGCTGCTGGATGAGAGCGACATGCTTCCATATCTAAAACCCGTGGAGGGCACAGCACCACGTTTCAGTGTAGTGCCAGCACGTGTGCCACAGAATGCACCACCAGCGGATCTATCGCGTCATGCCATTGACTGCATAGAGGCTGTAGACACACTGCTCGATAATTTTGACAACAATCCCGATGCTCTCATTGAGGAGCTGCAGCTGGCGTTTGTGTTCTTTTTGGTCGGTTATTCGGTTGAATCGTTAGATCACTGGCGCAAGTTGCTGGCACTGTTGGCGCACTCGGAAACAGCCGTTGGCAAACACAAATTGGTCTATATGAAATATAGTGAAGTACTGGCGCACCAGCTGCCCCATTTCCCTGAGGAACTTATGGCACCTACCATTAACAACACCGTCTACAAGGATGTGCGTGAGCTCTTGGTGAATCTTTATGCTGGCGGCCTTTTGGTCAACGCTGAACGCCTAATCAAGCGTCTGGATAAGCAGCTGAGCTGGCATTTTGATGGACTACTCGACGAGGATCCCGAGGAGCAGCCCGTGATTATAGAGCTTGCACAGTGAGCTTTTCTAATATACACGTATAAGTAATAAACATATTTGTGTACACATTATCTTCAGTGTTTTATTATTGACATCTCCAATTTTTTTGCAGTGCCATCTTAACTTTAACGTAGCGAATGCTGGGCGCGCAAATAATGCCACAGATCCTTGGCTGTACGTATACTGACCATGAACTGGCACAATTTCGTCTCTATCAGGCACAGTATAATAAATTTGGCACGTTTATCCTTCAGCAGTGACTGCAAAAGTATTAAACATTGACAATGAATGTGATCTGTCAATTATACCACTGTCATCTGGCATCACCTCTTCATTATTTTCCGGTCCACCCTCAACTACACTCCATAGATCTTCGGACTCCAGATATGCACGTACAGTCATCGACCATGCTTTGTAGTTGTCCAGGCCTTTCAGCTTTTCAATTTGCAGTTGCAGCGTCATGTCTCTCCGCAATTGTTGTCTCCCGTCTAGTGACGTTTTACAAATAAATCGTTAGACCCGTTTCGGCTCGTCCATTTTGTGCTGGTCGCCTAGATTTGCAAATATAGATATGTGAGCATTTTTATAAACTGTTTGTCACATGTGGCACTTGTCTTTTGTTGTTATGTATGCCGTATATGGGGTACTTAGTGGTGTGCTGTGGGTGTTGGGTGTATGCATAACCCAAACAATGGCCACTAGACCCAGTTATAGTTTAGCTGCTTCTGCTGCTGCTGTAGTGCTGCTAAGGTATAAAAGTCAATTTTGTATTCGATGCCACGCTGGCTTTGGCTTTGGCATTGAACTGAAGTGGACAGAAACACATCTTGATGCATAATTTAGGCGAAATATTGTCGCACGTGTCATTGACTGCGCATATTTGTAAAACTTGTATGCATGGATACAAAGGAAGCTGGTATATCGACTTCTTTATAATACGTGCAACTCAGTCCTTGATTAATGATTTTACTTAAAACGTATTTAATTTACTGATCCCTATTTCAGTACCAAATTGGTCATTGTTTTAAAAACCGGATCAATTTACTCAACAGAAGATAAGTCAACTTAAAACATGTAAGAAGGCTCTAGTCGAGAAATCCCGACTAGACGATGCCCTGATCCCTATACTTGACGCGTACAGTCAGTGCTTGCAAGTATGTGTGTGTGTGTACGCACATTCTGCATACTCAACTTCAATATTCCATATCTCCGGTGTTTCTCAGCCGATTTCAATTAAAATTTCACAGATGTTCATTTTGTTTAATGTTTCCAACGCCGTCTCAAAGTTTTGCAAATTCAAGAATTTGTTGTTATCGATCCCATGTGTATATCGGACATGGGAAGAGTTATCGAAAATTGAAAACAAACTTGTACTGCCTAGGGCTTAGGCAAGCTTACGTGGGTGGTTTGACAAGTACCCGAGCTAGCTAAAGAAAAACGAAAATTTTTGGAAAAGTTATTATTTATTTTTCAACGTAATCTCCTTTTAGCTCGATACATTTAATCCAGCGATTCTCCAATTTTTTTATCCCCTCTAAAAAATACGATTTCTGAAGCTCTGCAAAATAGGTCTCCGTAGTGGCAATAACCTCCTCGTTCGACCGAAATTTCTGCCCAGCGATTGACTTTTTCAAGTTTGGAACCAAAAAAAGGCGCAAGGGGCCAAATCTGGAGAATAAGGTGGATGGGGCAGCAGTTCGTAGCGTAATTCTAACAATTTTGGACGACGCCGGAGGTGTGGGCGGGTGCGTTATCATGGTGGAAGAGCACTTTCTTCTTCATCAAATGGGGCCGTTTTTTCTTTAATTCGGCGTCGAATCTACCCAATAATTCGGCATAGTAGAGCCCTGTAATCGTTCGTCCCTTCTCTAGGTAGTCTATGTTGATGATACCTTGTGAATCCCAGAAAACCGTGGCCATCACCTTACCGGCCGATGGAACAGTCTTCGCCTTCTTCGGGGCAGATTCGCCAGGTAAAGTCCACTGTTTCGACTGTTCTTTGGTCTCTGGGGTGAACCAGTGAATCCATGTTTCGTCAACAGTCACGAATCGACGCAGAAACTCCTTTGGATTACGCTTAAACATCGTCAAACTCTGCTTTGAAGTGGTCAGGCGGTTGCGCTTGTTCTCTGGAGTGAGCAAACGCGGCACCCATCGCGCCGACAGCTTTCTCATGCCCAATATTTCATGTAGGACATGAAACACTCGTTCTGTTGAGATACCTTCTGTCTCAGCTAACTCGCGCACCTTCAACCGGCGGTCTGACATTACGAGATCATGTAATTTTTTCACTTTATCCTCCGTGATAGCCGTTTTCGGGGCACCTGGTCGTGGCTCATCAAAAACGGACGTGCGACCACGTTGAAACTCATTAAACCAATATCCGACGGTCGTCATCGAAGGAGCAGAGTCACCGTACACAGTATCCAAGCGTTCTTTGATTTCGCTGCGTGATTTCCTCTCCAAAAACAAGAATCGAATTACCGACCGATATTGCTCTTTTTCCATTTTTCTAAAATGCGCGGACACGACTGCTTTGACAGGTTGTAAAAACAAAACTTAAAGTCCGATTTGACTGAAATTTTCACTGTGGCCGTCTACGTTATTGAACTTTACGATAGTGGCGCTATGTTGCAATGGTAGCGCAACCTGGCGTTAAGATCGGGTACTTGTCAAACCAAAACATATGTTCCAAATGAGGAGTCTTTAGCTCTTATAGTCTCTGAGATCGACGCGTTCATACATACGGACAGACAGACAGGCAGACGGACAGGCGGACATGGCTTATAGACTCGGCTGTTGATGCTGATCAAGAAAATATATACTTTATGGGGTCGGAGAAGTTTCCTTCTGCCTGTTAGATACTTTTGCACAAAACTATTATACCATTTTTACCCATTTTGAATGGGTTCAGGGTATAAAAATTATATTTTTAAAATTTTAAAGTATGTTTTAATGGGGAAAAAAGTATTTTCAATTGCACAAGTTTTAGTAAGCAAGAAAATTTTCCTTCATGTGACGCGTCTTTAAAACATGTCAAAAAACCATGCTGTTTTGGAAATCAAAATACAATAAAAAAGGTGACTGAGCAAAATTTATAAAATTTAGGGATTATTGTCCTGAGTCCTACTTGGATATATAAAATTGTATGCTTTTAAATAAAGCCCAAATCAGAGAAACTATCCCGGATTAATCTTTACCTACCATCAAGAGTGTGAACTTAGAACTTAAAACCATCAATTTCAGTACAATTAATATTTTTCATCCTCGGATTCAAAGATATAAAATAGTCATGACCATTCCCAAAATGTTGTTTTTAGGTCTTTCGAAAACGTCTGTACCTTCACCGAAAAAGCGAACCAAATTTTAAACATTTTAGCAGAATCACAAAAATAAATTATCATGTGATTGATGGCTATGGTAAATCATTATCTTAAATACTAGCAGATCTGGTAATCAAGAAAAGTTAATATTATACTAGAAATAAACATAAGCCAATTTGAAATGTTAAATAGACCTTGAAAACTATCTATTTTATTGTGTTTATGGTCATCCTGATTTAAGGATTGATACTTTGTAAATCCGTTTTTTAAAAATAAATAAATAAATAATTTAAAAGTACAAAAAAAGTATTCAGTTTTTTTCAATAATCCCAGGTTGGATGATCTCACTAAGAGCTGTGCCGCAGGATCCATTATGTCTTAAATACCGCTAGTTCAATTCAATTTTAAGTAATCATAAACTGGCGTTGAATATTTATTTTATTTTTGCTTCAGACAGATTTTTACAATGAATGTAGCCAATTTTATGGTAAAAATCTATGTTTGACTGCCACAATTTTTTAATTGAAAAGCCATTTACGTTTTATCTAACAAATTTTCACCAACTTTTTGTAAGTCCGATTATTTATTATGGACGAGTTATTGTAGAAACTGCAAAACCACTTTCTTAAAAAATTCCATTCAAATTTTCTTTTTAAAAATGCTTGTTAAATTAAATATTATTACCTGCAAAAAAAATTATGGGAAACCTTTAAGTCTCGCCCCAAAATTTTTTCAAAATGTGATGTTTTCAAGCCGTAAGACCATTACCCCATCCCACCACCATAAGTCAATATCTAGAAAATGTAGTGAGATAACATGTAATACGTACTTTCGATGTTTCATCGATGGAATACAAATTTGCGTTAACTTTTCTTTTTATTATTTTTATTTGAAATGAATACGAATGTCAGTTTAGCTGTTTTTCTGATTTTGTTGACTTTTCATCTTAAGAACCTTTTATTTTTCGTTAAACACATATATATATTATATATAAATACATATATATATTATATATAAATACATATATATATTATATATAAATACATATATATATTATATATAAATACATATATATATTATATATAAATACATATATATATATTATTTGTAAATATATATATATATATATATATATATATATATATATATATATATATATGTTTGCTGCAGCCCAATGCTAATAAACTTTCTGCTCGGCTTTTCACGGCTGCGATTTAATTTGTTTAAATACATACGAATGTAAATACAACATGTTTATCTATTGTACTTGTGAAAATACATTCATATATATATTTTTACAACTGTTGTGGAAAAATTCAAGCGGAAAGTTTTGGAATAGCATCATGTGCGAAAAAAGTGCTGTTCAATTTGAATATTAAAATTTTGTTGTTGTATTCGTTCGCATGGCATGCAGTAAAAAAAAGAAGGGGAATTTGTTTTTTTCGATTTTAGCCAAATCAAATGATATTTAAACTGCCTTGTTTTCGTTTTGTTGTTATTGTTGTCGATTGAGTGTTAAATGCAAACATTTTGTCGCGGGTTGTTGTATTTTTGGGGGTGTCGTTTTCGGAAAAATTCGAAATCTCTACAAATTACATAAGTGGTAGGTAGGCATAGAAAATATACAAGTACATATATACGAATGTATATATACTAAATGTATACAATACATATTTATATATATGTGTACCATTTGTTTAGCAACTACAAATACTTATTTTTTTCTTCTTTTAAATATTTAAATATATATATATATATATGAAATGTTTGTGGCGAAGTGAATTAAAAAACTTTAAACAAACTCTTGTACATATAAAAAACACTAACATAATCTGCGCTTAATTTTTTTTTTTTTTCTTGTGATTAGCATGCGAGTAAGAGACAGGTAAGAGATAATTAAAGAGTAAAACGAAAAGAAAGCTTTTCTATTTGCATTAATGGTAATTGTTACTGTGTATTTGTGTGTGATTGTGTGTGATGCGAGTGTCCGTGTGTTGTGAACAAACTTACATTCATACAGATTAAAGCTTAAGAATTCGTTTTACTTTTATCCATTCGAATTTCGCTTTAACTAACATTCCTTTTGTAATCAGTTTTTTTTTTCAATTGTTACTTGACTTTGTTTTTGATTGCTTATTTCATTCATCTTACTTCACATTTGCTTTTCGTGTTTCGTATTAAACTAAAATTTATTGCTGCTGTTTATTCTTTCATAATTTCTGCGTTTGCTTCATACAATTCGTTTTAAATTTACGCTTTTGCATGCATTACTTGCTCATATTCGATTTGCGCATATAAATTTTTGATTTTTTTCTTTTCGAGAGTTACCTTTTTAATTTATTTGTTTTAATTACTTTTATGACTGGCTTAAAATTAACGTTTTGTATTTTTATGTGTTCTTATTTCCATGCTGATAAATTGTTGTTTAATTAATTTTATGCCAACTTTTTGATGAAATTTACGATTTACGATTTGCATTCTGTGTGTGTGTGTGAATGTGTTTATTAGTTTCGATTGGTTTTTGAAATGAAGTTTATTTTGTTTTCGCTTCTCAGAATTAAATATAATATTTATTTGAATATAATATAATGCTTATACGTTTCTCGAATGCACAAAATTTCAAATGTAGTAAATTTGCTTGTTGTTGTGTAGCATTTATTTTTTATTTTTTGCTTGGGGAGCCAGGACAAAGATTCGCATAGCAAACAGCTAGAACGGCTACGGCGTTGCACCTCTTTTCTCTTAATGCCAACAACAGCCACGCCTCCACCGCCTCCTATCTCCGACCACCCTCAGAGTTTGCTGATTAGCTATTTGTTGTGTGGTTGTTGGTTTTTTATTTTCTTCATTTCTTATGTGTGTTTGATTGCATGATGTTTGCTACTTGCCGCTTCTGCTACTGCTGTTGGTGTTTTCTTTTTGTTGTTGCTGTTGCTCTAGTTGTTTCGTATATCTTGTTGTCGTTGGATTTTAGTTGTTGCTGTTGCTGTTTACTACCCGATTGCGTGTTGTTGATTTTATTGTTGTATGCATATATATTATATGTATTATATTTACTTTAGAAGGTATATGTTTTTTTTTTTTGTTTGTTTTGTGTGTTTTTAAATGGAAGGGCGGGGGTTTACTTAAATTACGACACATCCTGATCCTCAACATCCTGAATTTCCTGTTTGGGCTCGCCATCACCTGTTGTCGAGTCTATAGAAGAGATAAAACCGAATTTATTTCATTCAAATTCATTCAATACTTTATATAGATGTATTGTATTGTATTGTTACGCACCATCTGCTTGCATATCGGACGTCCATAATGTGAGGTTGTCCCGCAGAAGCTGCATAATTAGGGTCGAGTCTTTGTAGCTCTCTTCGCTTAGCGTATCCAACTCAGCGATGGCATCATCAAATGCGGCTTTCGCCAAGCGGCAAGCGCGATCCGGCGAATTGAGGATCTCATAGTAAAACACCTAAACGATATTCAATAGTGTTAAAATGGAGCATATTTGAAAGGGAAAACATTTTTGATTGCGCCGACCATGAGCTGTGACTTACCGAGAAGTTCAAAGCCAGGCCCAATCGAATGGGGTGTGTTGGTGGCAGATCGTTCATGGCGATATCACTGGCGGCCTTATAGGCAATTAGCGAGTTCTCTGCCGCATCCTTACGATCTGAACCAGTTGCGAATTCGGCCAAATAGCGATGATAATCGCCCTTCATCTTATAGTAGAATACTTTACTTTCGCCGGAGGTGGCGCATGGAATGAGATGTTTCTCGAGCACATTTAATATATCCGAGCATATGTCGCGCAGCTCCTTTTCCACCTGACCACGATAGGTCTTAATCATCTCCAACTTCTCCTCGGCACCCTTATTCTCCTCCTTCTGTTCAATTGAGGTGATTATGCGCCACGAGGCGCGACGTGCTCCAATCACATTCTTGTAGGCAACCGAGAGCAAATTACGCTCCTCAACGGTCAGCTCAACGTCCATGGACGCGACCTTCTTCATGGCTTCCACCATTTCTGCAATGCAACGAAAAAAAAAGAAAAAAAATGATGTAACACATTAGTAAATAAAAAAATATGGAAAATAATGATCAATTAATACGAAATCCTGAGTATTTAACTCACATTTTTCACCATTTTGATAGAGTTTACTTATTTATTCCTACCTAATACCCCAGCATTAGTCACCATAGACCATATCCACAATATTTGTTTAACTTTCATATTTATCAACTTTTTTAAAGTATAGCACACACACACACAAGCGTCTTCTATTATCTATGGGTGGACACAGGCACGCACCCAATCTTAGATGACATAACTTATCACAAAATAGTATATTCTTAGTGCATAGCTGTTTGTGTTTCCTGTGATGAGACTTTGCCCGTTTTAGACCAATTGGCTAACAATGTTGATGTTGATGATATCAACTATTGCAGCCCAACCAGACATATGGTTGCACATTCTTTTCCAAACCACGCAGAAATTGTGACCAACGGCGTCGTCATCGACATATCGACATTATGCCAAAAGCGCGTCATGAATCACATGCAATCGCAGTGACTGAATGCCAGCTGCAACATTTTCAGTCATAGTTATTTTAGTGTGCGTTCTTGCTGATAACACATCAGCTCACAAACACATATAACAAGAAATAAGCGCTTAATAGAGTAATTGTAGCATTTTGACTTTGCCGCCTGCATTTTGATTTTGTACTCTCTTTCTCCCGCAGCCAGCTGCTGACGTATGTACATGTATTATTTATATATATATATATATATATATATATATATAAATATGAACGCAACCCCCATCATCCCTCCGATCCTCATAACGCATTTACATTCAAGCAGCGGGAGCTCTGTTATTCCAATTGCTGTTATATCTATAGCACGTAGCTGTGAAAATTGTAATAAAGCTGAATGTGTGATTCATGGCGCTCAAATTAGTAGCGTCTCATTGTTGTGTTTTTTGGTGAACTTCAAAATTGTTGTTTGGCAATGGCACACTATTGCAAATGAATTTTTCAACACTCTGCGTCATAAAGCAATGCGTCGACTGGGTTGCCAGAATCGAGCATTTTACAAAAAAAAAAAAAAAAAACTTCATGACAGACAGACAAGGAGCACAGGAGCTTCTCCCAATCGTCTCAACCAATTTTTGCACGCCTATGCGTCTCCCTTATATCAAAATCAAAAAGCACAAATTTATATGTATGTTTTGTAATTCAGAAAAAAATTCCCACGGCATGAGAAACGCAAAAGAATTGGCAAATATGCCACAAAATAGAAATCCAATATTTAACAAGGGAAGAAATCAAATCTAACCGCCCCCGCACAACCCTACCGATACCAAAACGTAACGCATTCAAATAAGGTCCCAAACTTAAGGATCAGGATCGCAGAAAAAGCTGTTTAACCATTTTAGTTGTATTATAATGTTCTTAAGTTTAAGAAAACATAAGTTTATGCATATATAAGTTTTAACATATATATATTCAAATACTTAGTTGTTTTAAGTAATTAGCATGCGTATATACCGTTAAGTCTAATTACACTTGCAAAAAATACTAAGTCGGTCAAAACTGTAGAATTTCGAAGACCGTTCCGTGTTCTCTCATTTTTTGATTTCCATTGACGACATTAAGGCGAACGTCAACTAACATAATAAAAATAAAGTGCACAGCAGTGACCTCAAAAAAAAAATCACCTAGAATATAAGCGGAGCATCAGTAGTCAGCACCTGAAAGCACACTTAAAGGTTGACAGAAAAACCGTAGCTGCCGTCACTGGCGTTAATGTGTATATAAGAGGAGAGGGGGGTCCAATGAGTTGGCGTTGTGGGGGCGCCGGAATGGCAAAAAGGGAGGGAGCAATCGGGGGCTGGGTAGAGACTAAGAGAGCCAGACGTTGCCGGCTGCCTGATATGCATTTGTATTTGTCTCTCCAGCATGACCAAAGCTGTCCAAGTGCGACAAGGCCAACGCCAAGTGCTCGCACAAATACACAGACGGTGGTAGCTTGGAGCTCACGCAGGCGAAAATAAGAAGAAAAACATGTGATACAGACTTTAATGTTAACGTATATGTGCCCGAGTGCGTGTTTGTGAATGTGCATATGTATGTGTATGTTCCCGCAGTAGCTGCTAATAGTTGATTGACTTCTTTGGACTGCCTAAGGAACCAATGCAGCAACACAAGAGGAGAGATATATGTTGTCAGATCTGCTGCTAATTGTCATCAACAATTTTGATGTTATTACTACTTTCATTGCTAAATACAGCAAACATAAGCAAACTTCTGACCACCACTGTATTGGGACAGAAGAAGAATCCATATCGTTGCCGACAACACACTAGTTATCTCGCTTTAACGCACACGGCAACTCGCTTGAGCGATGTGTCAAGAGCGCGCGCGCTTTTTTATATCAAATGCAAAAAAAAACGCGTTTTGTTTCCTAACGCTGTATATTTTGGGCAGCCACAGTAATTTAATTAATTGAAGTATTTTTAATTAAATAAGCAGTAGCCAGCAACAATAAAGAAAATTGTCAAGTTTGATGGTGCGAGTAGTTAAGATAGTAGCGTTGAGCGAGCGTGCGTGCGTATTCCTCTCCAAAGTACACACACATACATGCATACACATGCGCAGATAAGCATGAGTAATGCTAGTGCAAAATTTTTATTTTCTGCAGAGTTGCCACAGTTGAAATATGGAAAAATTCAAATAAAAAAAACTTTTAAAACTTTATAACTAATTTGTGTTAAACCCAATAAAAATCAATAGCCGGGAAGCCTGACCCCGACGGATGATCATTACTCCAACGGCCATTTGTGGGCCAGTCACACAATCGATTCATTCATCGATTTTTCGCAGTACGACGTCGTCGCCTTGCTGCTGCTGCGCAACAAAGCACATTTTGAGTGGCAATGAAATAGAGCGAAAGGAAACAAGGGAATGAGGAAAAAATTTGCCAGATCGATTTTGACGAAGGCGAAACATCACTATCTTCAATATTTAAATAACTAACCAATGAGGCTGCCTCTTAACACCGATAAGACTTTCTAACATAAAAAAAAGTCAGCCTTGGCAACAAAAAATTTATACAAAACAGCCCTTAGCAACGATGTAGTTTTACTGTCGCGCAGCCCTTGCGCGCCTATTACCAGCACTAAATACACAAAATTTCAACTCGAAAATTTCCCCCCTCCCACAACGAAAATTTGTTTTTTAGGTACAACTACGTACAACAAAATATATACATAAGTATGTATAATACGCAACAAAGTTGCTTTTTGCAATGGCTAACGCAAAAACGAAAACCACGCGAATTTTTGCCGGTAAAAATCAGGTTTGTTTTACATTTTTCTTTTCCAGTCTTTCTTTGCCTTTCATACAGCGTTGCTGCCTCGCCTCCTCGTCATCTTCTTTTTCATTCGGTATTCGGTCTTTTCGCAGAAACACTACTCATCGGCAGTGGCGACGCCGTCTCGACGCTTCTGCCGAAAGTCATTGGCAGCGAGGCGCACCTACACACAAATGTCTGCAAAATTAAAAATTCCTACTCTTTTTTTCGTCATCCGCTGTATAAATTGTGCACAATTTCAGCAATTTTCGACAAATGCGCTGGCCACGCGACGCAACGCTGCTGGACCCCTCCCCAATATTGGCGCTCCGTTCACATCATATTTTTTATTCCCAGTTTTTTGTACTTACCATCGTAGCGCTCTGCCTGTTCGGCCAATTTTGCCTTGTACACGTTATTTTCACGTTCAGTCATTGTGTTTAAATCCTTTTTAGTAAACTTAATCCACAGAAAAAATTATTTTAAATGCTCCCGGTACGTGCGGCGTCGATTCTGCTGCTGTCTTCGTCGCCTTCTTTTTCTCTACTACTTTTTGAGTTGACAAGCGCTCTGCTTAGCTCACTCGCACGCTCGGTTCGGCTGCCGTTCCGTTTTCAATGTCGTCGTGGACGCTACACGAATCTGCGAGTACAGTAAAGAACGTTTTGGGGGTAAAATGAATAATTTATACACTGAGGGCGAGTGTGCGTCGTATAAGTTTTACAGTATGTAAAAGTATTTATATTGTTAACTATCTTTCCGCACACACACACACACTATACAACTCTAATTTAAATTATTAGATTGATTTTCAAATGCATACTTTCGTCGTTTGCTCAAAAATGTCTCTAAAAGTAAGAGACAGAGGCGCGGCAAAAAAAAGATGGCTCTTTAATGGAGCTGCACAAAACATCGTGTTTCATCGATAAGACCATTTTTATCGAGCGATAATTGTCGCAGCTAGAGATAATCGCTGCATAAAAGTCTAAGCAGTACGTTTTTAAAAACATGTTTTATATATTCGCAACAGATTTAGGTTAGCGGTGGCTTTTTTTTCAACATCTTTTTTAAATTTAATTCTTGAATTCTCTTATACGATATATATGTATATATATTTTAATAATTGTACGACGACTTACATCGAAATATCGGTATCCATCAAATAGCTGTTAAGGTGTTCAGACAAAATTTATTTATATCTGATCTAGTAAATCTATTATTAAATTAAGTAAAAGTAATCAAAACAAAATATTTGTACTCACAAACATGCGAATATAGACAACCCCCAATAACCAGGGCCTCGCAATCGTCTACAGCTAATTGCAAAGCTGTTTAATAATCGCCTTATAATCATCGTTTAACTTAAATGTTTTTATTGTGCATTTAATACAATCATATAGTTAATCCACAGAAATGATTATGCAAATTATTCTATTTCATTTAGTATCTAATTTAGCTCAACAATAGCAGCTTTATTTACGTTCAGACATTTTTGTTCTCATTGCCATTAACATTTTCGAAACAATTAGTGTTATAGCTCTGTTATGCTACGTCTAGTTCATTTAGTTGAGAGGGAAAATAAAAATGTTAGTGCCGTAAAAATGTAAGGAAATATTTAAAAAAAAAACTTTCTTTAAATATAAAGAATGAACCTGCATGGTGAAAATTATTTCGCTCGACATTAATGTGTTAGAATTTGCTGGCATGGAATAACAATCAGATTCTGTACCATATTTTCGTTGCAACCTTATACTGAATCGAGCTATTTTGCAAAAGGAAATCTATTCGTTTATAAGGCGCTATGAGTCTCAATCTTGGTGGTTGGATTCACAGTTTCACTGTGACCGACACGCAACAGCACAAGGGAGGCTACACAATATATAAGGTTACATCGATTGTAAGTACATTAAAACGAAATTAAATGGCAACATAATTAACATAAACATATGTTTAGATATTTCCCCGCTCGGTGCCACAGGCATTGACTTGTTTAGTTGTATGGAAACGGTTTCATGAAATTAAGCGCCTGCATCGGGAGCTCAGTCGCCGGCATAAAACGATGCAGTTGCCTGGAAAGTTGCCAGAGCCAACAGACAGCAGCTACTTTAAGCGCTTCGATGCAGCTGTGATCCAGCGACGTAAGGATTACATACTCCAACTGCTTGACTTTGCTGCCCAGCATCCGGCGCTGTATAAATGCAACACATTTACGCAGTTCTTTAGCGAGGCGCAATCACCGAATACATCGCCGCTACGCAAACTGTATGTCGAGCGTTCGCTGAAGCCTCCTGGCAGTGGAGCTATTGCTGAGATTTGCGATAAACTCGATTTGCCCTACGATCCCCACAATGCAAATGGCATAACCCCCTTGGATCCACGCTGCGACACTCAAATTTCTGATACCGAAGAGGAGCAGCAGCTGCAGCATCCGCAAAACAATGATAAGCCTCTAGATGAAGCACATATAAAAAGGCAGCAATCTAAGCACGACTACACACGTCTACTAACGCCCATGGCCTCGGTGGAAAGCGAAGATAGCGATTACATATATGAGGCGGCCTTGGAATTTAGCTATGCAGTGCAGGCCGAGGTTAATCTTGAGTATGACGAGGCACATAAGCGCTATAAGCATGGTGTGGACCTGTTGCTTGTCGGCGCCAAGCATGATGCCAACGAGGATCGCCAGTTTATAGCCAAAGCCAAAATAGCCAAGTATTTAGCACGTGCTGATGAAATCCATGCTAATTTCTTACGCTCTGACTCTGCTTATAATTGTTCAGGCAGAAAATTGCTATTTCAGCTCTCCGTGGATGAGGTCGACAACGTATCGCAATTGGAGTGCGCCTGGAATCAGTTGGCCAAATACAAAGTGCTGCAAGTGTTGGGGCAACGTGTCATGCAGGTGCAGTGCATCACACAGTCCCAAACGCAGCCAACGGCCATAATGAAGGGCATTGAGAAACCGGCTAGTAATTCACCAACTCAAAGCATCTTTCTGCCACAGAGTGTACCCTACATGTGTCAACTCTTAGCCTACTTTCAGTCGGATCAGAAGATATTCCTGTTGCTCAAACAGGCGGAGGGCGGACGTCTTTATGACTATATACAAAGCTATACTCCGACCGCCAACAAGAGTGACGACTACGCTGATCTTTTTCCAGCTGATAAGCCGCTTACCGCAGAGAGCGATGTCACTGATCTGCTGCGCAATTCACAGCAACTTCTCAAGTCTGTCTCACATACTTTGAACACCTTGCAGGCGGGTGCACTAACACCGAAGAGACGACAACTGAAATCAATCACAACTGGCCAACGTTTGCCAGAGGTCTGTTTGCGTCAATGGGCCTGCGAGCTAGCCGTCGCTATACATAGTTTGCATGGCAAAGGTATTATATTGCGGGATCTGCACATGGAAAACATATTGCTTGGGAATTCTGGTCAATTAATGCTGACGTATTTCTATCAAAACGAGGGACTCAGCTCTGATGACAACTATATGCACAAGGCGCTAAGTTCAATAGCCTTAAGTAATCATTTTGTGGCACCTGAGCGACCACTTAGCTTTCGATCCGATTGGTGGAGCTACGGTGTGATTCTCTACCAGCTTCTATTGGGTGTGGTAAGCTATTCAATTTTTCATATTTCTCTTAACTGTATCATTTAAAACATTTTTGTTTTCAGTCATACAAAGCTATACATCCCGGCCATCAGGAGCTCTATGGCTGTGTGCTTTATCCTTCAGATGATTTGCATATATCGGATGATGCATGTAATTTACTGGAGCAACTTCTTCAACTAACACCAGAGCTACGTTTGGATTATGTTCAACTGCAGGCGCATCGCTTTTTCAAGGGCATTGATTGGCAGGCAGTTCTTAAGCAGGGCAGTTAATTAATCGAATTTGTACAAGTATTGAACTGTTATTTTAATACTGTCATATCTTTCTATAGAGTAAACTTTAATATCGAGTTATGTGTATTGTGAACTTCTATGAATTGAATTTTCGGTCATAATATGAGAGTTATTATTTATTTGTGATTTAAGTTGAAAAGAACAAAAGAATGTCTCGAGTCTCAATGTTATTTGTTTTATGTTTAATTATTTTGTTTTGTTTTTGTGCTACAAAATATGTTACTTTATTTATTAATGTATATATGTATATGTACATTGCATATTACAATAAGTGTTTAGTATATAAAAGGTAACCGAAAGCTTAGATTTAGTAAAATTTGATGCAGCTAGGGACTCGAAGTTATAAACAATTATATAAGTATTAACATTTTTGAATAGCTCATACGCGAATTATACAATCCATACATACAAACAGTTTATTGTCTATTTACACAACAGTTTTTTACACACATACAACTAAGGACAATTAATATTAGGCATATTTAGTGCCAGAATTGAAACAAAGGGAATTTCTTTCTCTCATCCATTCTGGGCACTAGTTAGTAAGGCACATTTGGAATGCATTCCGTTGGATGTGTTGGCTAAAATACAAAACCAACACTTGTTGTAAACTAAAACTAACAAAAGAGCATTAAGTTTTGGCAAGACTTTTCGATTTTGTTGCTGTCGGTCAACTTAAAAAACTATGCTTAAATTTACAAGGAACCTATGGCAAAACATTTGCTCCACATTTAATCTATAGATTTTGATATTTTCTAACACTTCGAGGTCAGGCTTGAAATGCTGCACACAAACGCACTCAATAACATTTGATCGACAATTAACATACCACTCTGTTACATCTGTAAGTCACAATAGACAAAAGCTGTGTTGTTATGTTAAGCAAACAAGACAATACTAAGCTGCAAGTTTTTTTTAAAAATACAAGCAGTTATAAAAACAGATTTTGACTGACTTGTTTATATTTCCCATACAAGTCAGAATGTTTTATTTAGATCAACTTGGCGATAAAAGTGGGATTCGTCAAAAGCGACAAACGATCATTAACGAGCTGAAAATACTCAAAATGGCCGCTTAAAACGCACTGTTGCGTTGACAGAGGCAGAGCGTCGCTGCTGCTGCTGATGTCGGTGTGTGAGCATTTCCCTTAGTTCAAAAAAGGCGGCAGGACGTAGTTTTGCGCCTGTTGCTGCTGCTGTTGTTGATGTTGCACAGCGACTCCTGCATCCTCGCTTTTAATCACAGTATGCAGGCCGCTGTCGTTGTCATCGCTGCCTGAACCCGCTGATGCTGCGGCTGCCGCTGCTGCCGCGGTGACGTAATGATGAGTGTCCATGTGACAGGCAGCGGTATTGTTGTTGTCCAACCCTGATGGTGGCTGGCACTGCACCTGAACATACTTAGCCTCCTCGGCACTGAGATACTTGCCATTAAGCTGCTGATGCACAGTTACCAGCGTTCCATCCGCCAATTGTTGCTGAGTGCTGGTCGTTCCATCCAAATGTTGCTGCTGCTGCAGATCCGTGGGTTGATAACCATTTCCAGATTCGCCAGCTTCCGCAACGCCATTAGGTGCACCACCACTTCCACCACCGCCACCAGCTCCGTTCATCTCAATGCGTGGTGGGCTGCCATAGTCAAAGTGACGCATAGGAAAGAGTTGAGATTCGTGCACATAGGTGCCATACTGTCCGGAGTAGGTACCATAGGGACTTGCTGCAGGCGATAGTAGACTAAACTGTGGACTCAATTCGTATGGAGTCTGATAGCTTGTCCAACTATCCATGCTTCCCGGCGGCGTAACGGTTGTTGTCTGCGGAAAACTAGCAAAAGGTGGCGCAAGTGTGCTGTTCATTGCCGCCGTCGGCGGCGTGTTCGTCTTAATGTATCCAGTCTTCCGTGGTGGCTCATGCTTGCGCCACTTGGCCCGACGATTCTGGAACCACACCTGCACTCTTGATTCACTCAGACTCAATTTAATGGCTAATTCCTCGCGTGCAAAGACATCCGGATATGGAGCACGCTCGAACGCTCGTTCCAATTCCTCCAGCTGGTACGCAGTGAAAGTGGTTCTGCAATTGCATAATAATCAATAACGGCGTTATTAGCGTCATTTGCACAGAATTTAACATAAATTATGAATATTAATTGGTTGATGTGTTATATACTATTAAAAAACAAGTTAAGATGAAACAAGTAAGAAGGCTCTAATCAAGAAATACCGACCAGATACCCTGAACCCTATTCTTTACGCGTTGTGCTTCCTGGGGATTAGTCAGCTCAATTAGCTCAGTTTCAAATCTGGAGTCTCTAGCTCTTATAGTCTTTGAGATCGAAGCGTTCTTACATACAGACGGACGGACAGACGAACGACGGTCGGACTTGGCTGTTGATACTGATCCAGAATATATATTTATTTATGGGGTCGGAGGTGCTTCCTTCTGCCTGTAATTTACTTTTGCACAAAACCATTATACCCTTTTTACCGTTTTTTGATGGGTTCAGGGTATAAAAAGTGGAAATAGGTTTAACCCAGGATATGAATATCATATTAAAAAAACAAGTTCATTCAAAATTAGTTAAAAATAATGTTTATTATAAGATATTAAATAAATTTAAATTCAGTCTAGTTCACAACATATTTAAGAAAATGAAAAAAATATTCTCCGGTCTACACAAAGAACAAAACCAAAGATGCAGACGTGTCCTTCAGAATAGTCGAAAAAATTTGGGAAAAATTGTTCTTTCTCTTATCGTTAATTTCTTTACTTATCGAATGTATGTCAAGGGTACATAAAACAGGATGTGAGTTTAATTGAACCAAGTGAATTAGGAATATATTAAAACTTCGTTGTACAAAAGTTCGTAGTAGATAAGTTTTATATTTGAATTTCACGATGTTTCCGGAATATAAAATTTGTTACATTATAGAGTTATATTTTATTTATATTAACTATAAAATAAAATGAAATGTCGAAATTTTTCAAAACAAATTTAAAAAAAAAAGTTTTACAGGTGTGAGTGAGTTTTTCTGTTACTAGGTTTATAAGGAATATTAAAAGGATTTCCCAAAATAACGACATTTTTAAATTTATTGAGTGAATGTCAGAAACTTTCAGACACTTATTTCTTGTACTTGAACATGTTTTTTCTTTTTTCTTAATATTTGTAGATGTCATATCGTTTAAATCTCCTGCTGTTTTATATGTATGCCCGTAAGAAATAATGACATACATTAAGTATACGACCCATTGTGTGTCGTATAAATTGTTAGATAATTTCATTGATTTCCCGTCGTTAAGTTAATTGTTAATATGTTTCTCTCTCTCTCTCTCTCTCTCCTGCTCATGTGTGCCTAACTTACCTCGTTTTCTTCTTTTTGATGCCATTGGGATCGCCTTTCTTCTTGTTGTTGTTGTCCTTTTTGGCAGCTGGCACAGCGACGCCAGCAGACCCCCCAACTGCAGCAGCACCAGCATTTGCACAACTAGCAGTGGGGGAGGAAGAGGTATTGTTGCTACTGTTATTGTTGCTATTGGAACTTCCGTTGGTATTTCCATTGGTCGTCGGCGAGGCATTCTCCATTTGTGAACACATCTCTTCCGGTTTTTTATGCTTGCCATGTGTTCCATTGCTGAGCAACAACGGAGACGACTCCAGCATTGCATTGCCATTACCATTGCTGCCATCCTCATGGGCATGGGCATGGGAGTGAGAGTGGGTGTGGGTGTGGGTATGTGCATGACTGTGATGAGGACTGCCGCCGTAGAGATGTTGCTGATGTTGCAACTGGACATGTTGCTGCTGCTGCTGTGGCTCATATGGATCCTTGGGTGAGTAGTCTAACTTGCCATTCAATCCATGATAATCGCTCATAATCCCCACCAGCTGTTGCTGCTGCTGTTGCTGTTGTTGTTGCTGTTGTGGTGGCTTATGATGCAGCATGCCGCCATTGTGGTTGAGTGGATGAGAATGTGTTCGCGGCGGTGTTACAGCATAATGTTGCTGATGATGTTGCTGCTCGATAAGCTTCTGTGGCGTTGCAATATACTCGAACTTTTGGCTAGGCGAGAAGCAACCCATCTTATTGCTAAAGTCCATCTTTTGGGCATAATTGGGTGATCCAGAACCGCCGCTACCGCCACCGCCACCGCCATTTGGCAGAATTGTGTTGCAGTCGGGCAATCTCTGCTGCTGATTCTGGCTGCAAAGCTCGTGAACAACGCTGCCGAGCATCACGGGATGCAAGCTGCTACTGTGACTGATCGTCGTTGTAGCTGTCGGCAGTAGAGGTTTACTGGCGCCCAATGGACTCAATGGACCGCTGCTAAAGTCACCAAAGATTTGATCATCAAAGCTGGCGTGCTCCATTTTTAAAAAAACACAAGCTCACTCTCACACAGTCACAAACACACACACACACACAAACACAGATGCTCTCGTTTTTATTAGTTGTTGTTTTAAGTGTTAATCCATTTAATTTTGTTTAATCAATGTGTGCGCAAAATCAATATCACAATCAAAATCAATTTATCGCTGCTCCACTAATTGTTGTAAATGAATTAATTGCATTTAGTGTTTTGGCGCACGCGCAAAAACATTAAGAAATGCTCCTGCACTGTTGAATACTGCACTCACTCACTGTACGAACACTGGTCGATCTGGGCACTATGAACCGTTCGAGCCTGTGCCTGTGGCCTTAATTGAGCCCACAAGTCGCGATGATTGCCTTTTTATACCAGTTTGTTAGCAGCGCAGCGGCGCAGCCCGTTTCAACCAATCAAAATTAAGCAATGGCTGCTGCCTAACAAACAGCGCAGCAATAGAGCGAGAGAGATCGCACTGCAAGTGAGAGATATGGACCGTTTATATGCGTGTGTGTGTAAGTTTCTGTATGGCAGTATGCTGGCGCGTGTGACTTTTTTCTTTTGCTTTTGCTTTTGTGGGTTGTTTTTTTTGTTTTGCCCTGAGAACCTGCTTGCTGGCAGTCTGTTATGCGTGCAGCGGGTTCTTTACATTATTATGTCTATCGTAATGCTGCCAGCAGATCGGCAAACAGGAGTGTTCGTCCTGCGAAAGTTTGTGTTAAACAGCTGAGTGTGACAGCTCTTAGTAAAATAAATCACATTAATATATATTTGTATGCATAAAATTGAGCTATATTTACAGTCTATAGAATAACTAATGCATTGAAATCAGGAACTTTTATGATAATGTACACACTGACATCACCTGCCTGCATGTCCACAAATGTTTGCCCATTCGATTTGCTTTGGTCAAAATGCATCCCTATACATACCAAAAGTTGTGAAAACAAGTCTAATTGGAATTGTCTCACGCCATACGATCGCATAAGGGTCGCAGCATTGTTGTTGTGGTATTCAGTAATTTTCCCACCACCGTTACACCAAGGATCCTATTAAACGGCCATGGAACGGGTCGAGGCTCTAAGCGCTCTTGCGCGTGTCACCCCCCACTCTCTCGCCCAGAAGCTGAACCTCACCCTATGCAAGATTGGCGCGAGCGACCTTTTGGCTTAATGCTGGTATTGCACGGGGCACTTAAGAGTCCGCTGCGGCAATATATACATAAGGTTATGGGTAATTTGGTTAGTTTTTAAGATTTCACATAAAGAATTTTGTTTATTGTCAGTGAAAGGTATTGGAGTATATTGAATCATGTGGGCACTTCGAAAGCAAAACCCAAACAAACGCTTGAAGTCTGACTTATTTCGTTACTCAAACGAAATAAAACAAGTAAAAAGGCTCTAGTCGAGAAATCCAGGCTAGAAGATACCCTGTACCCTATACTTTACGCGTACAACCAGTATTGCCAGCTTGCAAGTATTTGTGTGTGTGTGTGTGTGTGCATATCTTTCTTAACCGATTTTAATAAAAATATCACAGATTATCATTATTTTGCTTAATGTTTGAAACGGCATCTCAAAGTTTTCCAAGTTCAAGATTTTGTTGTTATCGATACCATGTTTATATCGGAAACGGGAAGAGTTATCGAAAATTTGAAACAAACTTGTACTGCCTAGGGATTGGGCGAGGCTGTGTTTTAAATCTCAAGTTTCTAGCTTATAGTCTCTGAGATCGACGCGATCATAAATACATACAGATGGACATAGCTATATCGACTCGGCTGTTGATGCTGATCAGGAATATATGTGCTATATGGGGTCGGAGATGCTTCCTTCTGCCTTTTGCATACTTTTGTACAAAACCATAATACCATTTTTATCAATTTTTATAGGGTTCAGGGAATCAATATGTTAATTTCAGTATGTTAATCGTCAGTACAACATTTTTGACAAATAATATAATAACATAATTCTTATTTTAAGTAATACAACAAATATTTCAGGAAGTATAGATTTGTATAGTTGCAACACTTAAAGTGAACTTTCACTAAATGTATTATTCATGTCTAATTAGGATTTCATGTCTATGAGTTAAGTACACAGAACAAATTTATATTTAAAACAAGTAAGAAGGCTCTAGTCGAGAAATCCCGACTAGACGATACCCTGATCCCTATACTTTACGCGTACAGTCAGTGCTTGCAAGTATGTGCGTGTGTCTGTGTACGCGCATACTCCATACTGCATACACAACTTCAATGTCCCATATCTCCGGTGTTTATTATCCGATTTCAATAAAATTTTCACAGATTGTCATTATTTTGTTTTATAATTCAAATTGCATCTCAAAGTTTTCAAAATTCAAGATTTTTTGTTATCGATCCCATATGTATATAGGAAACGGGAAGAGTTATCGAAAATCGGAAAGAAACTTGTACTGCCTAGGGATTAGGCGAGCTTAAGTTCCAAATCTGAAGTCTCTAGCTCTTATAGTCTCTGAGATCGGTTGACTCATACATACGGACGGACAGACAGACGGACAGACGGACAGACGGACGGACAGACGGACATGGCTATATCGACTCGACTGTTGATGCTGATCAAGAATATATATACTTTATAGGGTCGGAGATGCTTCCTTCTGCCTGTTACATACTTTTGCACAACTTCATTATACCCTTTTTTCCCATTTTTAATGGGATCAGGGTATAATAATGAAACCAAGCTTTCCCAACTGCACTTAATAAATAGGTTTAGTTATGTTTTGACATTGAAAATATGTTTATTCACCAGATTATTGTTGCTCATTTATACAAATTACATTATTGTATGCATTTATATTTTTTTTAACAAGGAAAGGTTTTTCAACATTCAACATACTGGTTTCAACTGAACAAACTGTTAAATTGCAATAACGACTTCTGTTGTAGATATATTTGTAAATATTAATAAATATTTTAGCAAGTATAGTCCTAACAATGCAGTTAAATACTTTGAATACTCTCACTATATTAAAATCCCACAAACAACAACACCACCCAACTAGTCCGCTAAAAACTGCCCGCATTGACTTTGGCCAAGTATTCGCCACTTCAACTAGAATTTCCCAGGATGCTCACATCACACGAAAGGATCAACAATATCGACGAATATTTCCCATCGAATTCCTTACAAAATACATGAAAATATATGGCAACAATTTGATACTTTTGGGCGCGCTATGTGGCAATGCCGACGGATTTGTGTATCTTTGCAGGTTACAAAAAATGCGGGCAGCGGAAACGGATTCGGAATCGAATGGGAAATGCGCACGCGATCGGCGTTAAGCAAAGGAAAGAAAAGAAAAAAAATTAACTCACCCCATAGATGTTTATATGTAGAGAGACAACAACATTTTTGCATTACGATTGCGCCAACTATGTGGGCCTTTTTATAGTGCGGGACTATCCGCGAGGGGAATCGTGTTGGTATGGGTTCGGTTGGGATGGGTTGGGTTGTAATGGATTGTCCTGCTGACTTAAGACTTTGAGGGTTAAGAAAAGTCAATGATGTTAACATCATCTGCAAGAGATCAAACGTTAATTGCCTTCGGAGACGCTGGAACTTTAGCTAACCCTTAAGGCTAAAGGACAAAAGGCATTGTTAATAACTAATCAAGGTTTTTTGTGAATCTTGAGATCTTTGCTTTTACCTAATCGAATCCAATTGAAGGTAGCTTTGAAAATGATTCTTTAATTGATTTTTAAGAAATTATAATCAAAATTTTAGACCTTTATCGAATTTTTAATTTGCAAAACAAACAAAATTCAAGAAATGCTAAAATTGATGATTCTAAAAAATTAAACGTTATTGAACTCTTTATGTTTAATTGCTATACCATATAACCGTTACTCTAGTTGCCCAGTTGGCTGGTACATATACTATTGTTACTTGAGACTAAGCTAAACTATATGCAAATATTGTGGTAAATACAATTCAGATTGAATTTGAATACAGATTTTATGTATGATTCCACAATTTGGTACAGTTTATCACACAAAACAGAGTGCGCTTCCTAAGTTATTGTGAGTGCGAGAATTTTTTCATATTTTTTCCATAACCATTAAGATTTACATACATACATGCATACATACACACATATTACATACATATATACTTAGCCATCATCGCACTTGTTCGCATTTTGTTTTGAACCCAGTGACAGTCACTCACCACCATCATCATCGTCATCTTGATCATTATCATTCAGCATTCTCATCCTCCTACAGTTGAATATTATCACATTGTATTACGATATACATAGTATGTATGTTTCTATATACATACATACATACGACGTTAGCTTATGAATTTCTATACGTACAGTTCAGGGGCGTAGTTAAGAATATCCGTTGGGGAAAGTAAGATAGACTATTAATGGACAAACTAGAAAATTAAAACTTATTAAGGTTGCAATACAGGATTTTCATTTTCGATAGGAATTACAGTAAAATTAAATAGTTTCAGTACATATTTTATATATAAACACAATCAAAACTTAAATAGTTGTATAATATTCAACATACTATACGAGAAACTTCTCTACTTAATGTTGATTATTACTTGAATGGTTTTTTATACCCTACCGCATACTGCATACTCAACTTCAATGTTCCATATATCCGGTGTTTCTTAACCGATTTTAATAAAACAAGTAAGAAGGCTCTAGTCGAGATATCCCGACTAGACGATACCCTGATCCCTATACTTCACGCGTACAGTCAGTGCTTGCAAGTATGTGCGTGTGTGCGTACGCGCATACTGCATACTGCATACTGCATACAAAACTTCAATGTCCCATATCTCCGGTGTTTATTATCCGATTTCAATAAAAATTTCACAGATTGTCATTATTTTGTTTTAGAATTCAAATTGCATCTCAAAGTTTTCAAAATTCAAGATTTTTTTGTTATCGATCCCATGTGTATATCGGAAACGGGAAAAGTTATCGAAAATCGGAAAGAAACTTGTACTGCCTAGGGATTAGGCGAGCTTAAGTTCCAAATCTGGAGTCTCTAGCTCTTATAGTCTCTGAGATCGGTTGGCTCATACATACAGACGGACGGACAGACGGACAGACGGACATGGCTATATCGACTCGACTGTTGATGCTGATCAAGAATATATATACTTTATAGGGTCGGAGATGCTTCCTTCTGCCTGTTACATACTTTTGCACAACTTCATTATACCCTTTTTTCCCATTTTTAATGGGATCAGGGTATAAAAAAAACATGGCTTTATCGACTCGGCTGTTGATGCTTATCAACTTATTATTTTTTGTGTATAATAATAATAATATAACTGTAGACCCCCCTGCTGACAATGCCCATGGTAAAAGTTTGTATGATCGTATCTTTTTTTTTTATTCATGGCAGTCGCTCTGCGATTGTGATCTGCGCCAACGAAATTCCAATATGGCGTAAACACATAAACATGCATACAATTTTATACACATGTGTGTGTGTATGAGTGTATATGGTACAGTATAGTGTCAGAGTCCAGGGAATCGGGCAAAGCACCATTTTCACCAATACAGTTGCATTCAATTAAGCTTCGTTAAGATCAATTTAAAATCCCGCATAAAATAACAAATAGTTTTTGTACTTTAGTTCCATTTCAGCCGTCGCTATTTGTTGTCGACTGTCAGCCAGCCAACAGCAAAAAAAAAAACGTTTCGAAATCCACACAGCCCACGGAACAAGACAATGTCTCCAAGTCAAATCGGACCCGGGCCCTGTCATGACAAAGATGTATAGTTTTTCATATTTCGTTAATTCTCTATGGCACTTTGGGGTTCCAGTTGCTCGCCTCATTGCCCATTGCCCATTGCCCACTTTATACCCCCTTTTAGCACTTAACATGATGTGAGACACCACTATATATATATATGTATGTAGAATATCGAATGTATGTTTGTATTTCTCTATAGCAACGGATGTGCGGACATCTCTGACAACTTTGACCCGAACGATCACGAGCTATACTTACGATTACGACTTACGACTTATCATTCACGGCAAGTTGTTTTTTGTTTTTGTTTTTTTTTTAACTCAAACATATGTCTTCTGATTTAGCAATTGTTTCACTCTTCCTTATAAGAGATTTAACATTACTTGATTTCAAATTATTTATTGTCAGATTGTTATGCCAGAAGGTATTATTTGAGTTCTGTCATTATATGTTATATATATATATATATATATATATATATCATATAATATATATATATATATATATATATATATATATATTAAGATAAACTTTAACAAAAAAGGTTTGTTATCAATCGATTAACTTGATACAAGAACATTTATATGGGAAAGAGATGTGATACTGCTTTTCAGTATACATTCTCTTGTTAATCGATTGATAACAAACCTTTTTTTTAAAGAAAAAACTAAGCCCTTTTTAAATATCATGCACAAATGAATTTGGATTTGATCATTTTGAAATTAATTTTTTATTAAAACACAGAAATCTTATTTTTTAAATTGAAATTTGCCGTTTTTAACCTGCAAGTAACGTTCTTAAGATGTAATCAAAATGTGAAGTGGAAGTATTAAGAATTTATAAAGTTTTTTTCTGTATTGCCGCAATTTTTATACTTTTTCCTAATTGAACAAAAATGAAATATACTTAATTACATGATTTTTGGTAAACAATCATAAAAAATCGCTTAAAAGTTAGTTAGCTTGTATTTTGCTTTTAAAATCCTATCTTGATCATCAACGAGTCAGAATAATTGGTTATGGTGAATTGCTCTGAAGCTTTTAAATACCTTTATGTCTTCGCAGATGATTTATATAATCAAAAATATTTTTAAGCTAACTGCAACATGCATATTTAAGTTGTATTCATACGCAATTGTTCTTCACTGTTTGATTTGACATTGGCTAAATTTTGTTGGGCAAGTTTATTGGCTTAAGACTATGCCTATAAGTACTTCTTTTCAAAGTGCTATCTGAAAGATTTGAGCAAAAATTTCGATGGATAACCGTAAATTCCTTGGTCAAGAATATACAATCTGATACAATTTGTTATTTTAAATAAATTTAATAGGTTTTAGCACTTTACTAAGCCCAGTCGAATTGGTAGTTTTTTGGACTGTGCTTTTGTATAATTTTATAATACCCTGTATAGCAATTAAATTGTTAGAAGGAATACAAATTAAGCAAATACAACTTAATGCAATCAAAGTGAAAGTGAGAACACGCCAATAAATTAAAGCCAATCAGAAACGTTCATGTGCACAGAGAGGACAACTTCGACAACATACTTCGTTTGGCTTTGTTGGCCCTTTGTAATTGGCTCTGGGTCGGCGTGTTGTCGATTCGCAAAAATCCCAACACAGCTTGGCGCGTAATTCAAATTAATTGCCAGCAATTGTGACTTATTTAAGCCAAAGGCGCCATTTAATGCTGCAGCTTCCAGCAATGTCACTGATAACTTAAACGCCACGATCATTGCCGAGTAACAAGTTACTAACAAAAGCTGTGTATCTGTGGGTATGTGTGTAAATCAAAGAAAGAAATGATTCCATAATATTCTTAAATGTTTCTGTAACATTAACAAGTCAGAAGGCTCTAGTCGAGAAATCCCGACTAGACGATACCCTGACTTCTATACTTGTGTAAGTGTGCGTAAGCGCATACTGCATACTTAAATGTACCATATCTCCGGTGTTTCTTAGCCGATTTCAATAAGAATTGCACAGATTTTTATTATTTTGTTAAATAATTTAAATGTTGTCTCAAAGTTTTCCAAATTTAAGATTTTGTTGTTATCGATCGTATGTGTATATCGGAAACGGGAAGAGATATCAAAAATTTAGCCATTATACACTTTTTACACATTTTTAATGGGTTCAGGATATAAAAAGCATCACCAACGTGGTTATTAGCAAAATTAAAATATTTGTTGTGTCAGAATTCTTTGGATTCGTTCCGTAGGGGACTCGAAACAAAAGCAAAATAATCATTTAGTTATACGATAACTCAAACAAACGAAATTCTCTGCATCGATAGAGGGAAAAATTGTTGGTTTCATTTTTAGAACTCTAAGCGAGTTGAAAATGGGTAAAAAGTTCATAATGGTTTTGCGAAAAGGAATGTTACCACAGAAGGAAGCATCATTGATCCCATTAAATCAAAATCAGTGAAATTTTTATTGAATTGGGTTGAGAAACACCGACACACATACTTGCAAGCACTGACTGTAAGTGTTAAGTATAGAGTTCAGGGTATCTCCTAGTCGAGATTACTCACATACAGCCTTGTTGCTTGTTAAATTTATATAGATCATTACATTATGACTGTATCAGCCTTATAATTATTTTTTAATTTCAATTAAATAAGTTCGGTCTAGTATTTATTGAGATTTACAAAGCATAAAGCTTCTGGGTGTATAAAAAATCGTTTAGCTGTTATATTTGAATGTTTTGTTTTTTACACAAGGTGTTTTAAATTTATTTCAAAATATCTATTAATAATTTCTTAACCGCCTGCAAAGAAATCGCTTGTAAAATCAAGCATTTGAAAAATGGTTTTGTCTCAAATCATTTTTATTTATACAGAAAATTATACTTTTGCTCGATCAGGCAGAGCTGCTATTAGAATTAAATTTTTCTTTGCACAAAGGTTTGTAAAATTTGTTTTGGGCCAATTTAAGAGCTGCAACGCTTAAAATCTTATCAACTAGTGGATGCAATATAAATTATGGCAAAAATATATTGTCATTTAATGATTTGAATAAAAATAAATTTTTCAAAAGATTTACTAATGAGCGATGTCCACAACAATTGTTTCTGAGTATTGGTGAATGTGTGTTTTTTCATTTATAATTCAATGAAGAGCTCTTTGTGGTCTTTGTGGGCGTTTGTTAATCGTTTTTGGCTGGTCGGCAAATGTGTGGGGCGTAATTGTTTGTAATTAAATAAAACTCTACAAGGTCACTTACAAACACACACTGTGTTTTATTATGAACATGTATATATATATGTATATGTATATAGAATATACAATGTAAGTGATAAAAACGCCGGCCGGCGAAACTTTATTTGTTTTGTGTAGTACGCGTCTGAAAATTGATTCCTGCTCATTATTTCATTAAGATCATTCGAAGCACTTGGTCGGGACTGAGATGGAGACTTGGGCACCGTCGTTGACGTCATCGTTGACTGTGATTTTTGCTTGCATTTTGATCTGATTTTATGAATGGAATTGTGTCAATTGATTGTTTTGGTGCTGTTATCGTTGCTTTTTGATCGTCAATAATTAAGTCGGGGGTGTGTTTGTGTGTTCTATTTGATTTTGTCTGTCCGTATCTGTTGTACATAGTATGTATGTACATTGTACATCAATGCTTGCTTAATAGATTTGAGTTATTGGGAGTGGGTCAATCGCAGTTAGTGACTTAATTAACAAATTATATTGTCTATTGGTAATCAAATTCAATTGATTGTAGGAGGCGTCAGGCAATTCAATTTCAATTGCACTCGAATCAAAGTACGATTTAAAATTTAAGCTATTTACTTCTCATGGAGGAGTTAATTTTAGTCCTCAAACTGATCCACCCACACAGGGACTGTTTGATCCAACTACAGTTTAAGACAAACCGGCGGTCAGCCGCCAAGGTCTCAACTGTACGATTCATATTCATCGATTGCACCAAATGCAGTTAATGCTTTGATGCGCGCTCTGTGCTTGCCACTGGGCGCCAATATGTCGCCACAGGTGAGCGGCGCTGATTTCTGGGTAACCATATTTGCTTTCTCGCCCGGCGCCGGCTCCATGATACTGCACCACTTCAAGATGTGCGGCTTCATTGTCGATGTGGCGCATGCTCCACAAAATGGCAACTGGATGCACGAGCGTTTCGCATTACGAATTACAAATGCGGCTAGGATTGCCAGCAAGGTTGGAGTTGCACGTTGCAACGACGACTCCATCATCGACAAACAGAATGCAAATGGCAAAATCGCTGGTGGGCCGATAATGGGTGCTGTTGATCCAACAGCACTGCCGTCATACCAGTCAAAGGTGCGTCCACTCGCACAGGAATCCTACAATGTTGCCCGGATTGATGGCGAGGTTTCGCCCACTCGTTACCGTGTGCCACAGAAGAGCACCGGCCTGATGAACAAGGCCATGGATCTGTTTTTTGGCTGGTGAACTGTGGAAGTGGAAGGAGGCACTCAAAATAAATAACAAATCTGAATGTTTGTCAAAATATTATTCTTTCACGTAAAAACTACCAAATTAGTTTTAAAGAAACTTAACAATCCTATAGCATATACATACAGTGTGCCAATTATCTGTTTCGACATGGTGAAAAATTAAGATATTTTCACTTTAGAGCTATAAGGGACACACTGGTTGTTGTTTTTAATATTTATTTTTATTTTTTATAAGTAATTCAGTCAATTATCTCTTAAACCTATTTAACAGAACTTAAAAAACATTAACATTAACAAAGAAACATTTAAAATACTAACAAAGGCACTAAATTCAACTGCCCATAAAGTGTTTCGACACTGCGTTTTTGGTGCATTTTCGTTGTGAGATTTGTATGAAATTCGTATGTACAGTTACATTTAATAGAATTAAAAATGCTTAGATCCATAAAAGTCCAATTTTTTTACGCAGATCGCTTGCCAATGAAATGAAGAATGATTGTGTAATCACCATATCTCGAGAATGTTCTGTTAAATAGGTTTAAGAGATAAATGACTGAATTACTTATAAAAAATAAAAATTAAAAACAACAACCAGTGTGTCCCTTATAGCTCTAAAGTGAAAATATCTTAATTTTTCACCATGTCGAAACAGATAATTGGCACACTGTATGTACACATTGCCACTTAAAGGTTTACACAATGTGAAAAATGGGAATTTTTTCACTTTAGAGATGTATGGTCACCCTGGTTGTTGTGTTTTATTTTTTGTATTATTTTTTATAAGTAGTTCAGTCATTTATATCTTAAACCTATTAAACAGAACTTAAAAAACATTAACATTAACAAAGAACAATTAAAAATACTAAAAAAGGCACTAAATTCAACTGACACGAAAAGTTTTACACACCTACGTTTTTGGTGCATTTTCGTTGTAGAATTCATATGTACAGTTACTTTTAATTAAATTAAAAATGCGCAGATCCATAAGAATCCAAATTTTTTGCGCAGATCGCTTGCCAATGAAATGAAGAATGATTGTGGAATCACAATATCTCGCGAATGTGGCCTATATCCATTTTAAGTACCTACCCTTAATCTAGAGCTGTACAATCGGTGTAATAGTATTGGTTTTCAAGAGCTGGCGCCGTTTTTTTTTTGGGTAGGTACTTACAAATTTTTTAGGCCACATTCGCGAGATATTGTGATTCCACAATCATTCTTCATCTCATTGGCAAGTGATCTGGCCAAAAAAGTTTGGACTTTTATGCATTTGCGCATTTTTAATTTAATTAAAAGTAACTGTACATATGAATTCCACAACGAAAACGCACCAAAAACGTAGGTGTGTAAACCTTTTCGTGGCAGTTGAGTTTAGTGCCTTTGTTAGTATTTTTAATTGTTCTTTGTTAATGTTAATGTTTTTTAAGTTCTGTTTAATAGGTTTAAGATATAAATGACTGAACTACTTATAAAAAATAATACAAAAAATAAAACACAACAACCAGGGTGACCATACATCTCTAAAGTGAAAAAATTCCCATTTTTCACATTGTGTAAACCTTTAAGTGGCAATG
>JAWNNW010001041.1:0-13266 GCA_035044465.1 Scaptomyza tumidula
GACATATAAATTGATTCCATCAAATTTTGAAAAACGCACAATCCGTTTTCTCTATTTGCAAATATCAATACTTCGTTATCCTTTGTTATTAATATTTATTTGAAGACAATTCTCAGCAGCTTTGCTAACTAAGAAAAAATTTGTGAGTTAGGTACATATAAAACGTCTTTTAATTTAGATTGCGAATATTTATTTCTTACACGCACTATCCCGCTTTCAAGAGCTTTTATTATTTCTTTGCCCGCCACTTTGTTACAAATTTGTGATATGGCGCCACTGGCATATTTTTACCTGACGCGAAATGACCAATATTCGGTGACACACACACAAACGAGCGTTCGTTTTGAGTTTTCTTTTCTTGTTTCGGAGTCTGTTCTTCATTTTTCTGATTATTACTACAAACTGACCGCGTCTCTTTATGTTTTACAATGTATGATTGCTGTGTACTGTTTTCGTGTTTGGTTTGATTTCTCGGTTCTGACTCTTCTCAAAGACTATTGTGCAATAAATTTAAACTAGGCAGTTAATCTCGTATTTCTATTGCTATTACGAAATTTTCGTAAGACATTGGTAAACTTTATACAATACCACAATTTCGTTACTGAGCGAAACACTAACTTTCAAACTTAATTACATACAATATTCTCATTGTCTATGAATTTCGTATTTAATTACTTTTTATATAAACAAACTTTTTTGCTGGTCCTCTTGGCTCACGTACTTATCTTGGCGAAGATATGGATGTGTGTTGCAGTTTTGTATGTAGTTTAACTGTGTTAACTTCACTGGCAATGTTATTGTTGCTAAAGCATTTTGATCTGCCTTTTCCCAGTTGCCGCTATCTCTTTCCGGTTGCACATCAACAAGCACGCTACGCATTAGCTTATGAGGTGCTAAGCGGTTTGGTATGCGAACTGTGCGGTCATTAAAGTGAACCGACAATCACGCCCCCTTTGCCCTTAAAGCCGACATGCACCGGTCCAGCAAGGCAGCGCGGGCTAAAAAAGGAGCCACTCGCAAAGCATGAGGGACACTGAAGAATCATAGTGAAGAATGAACACGTCCAGTGCGGTAACGAGAAATGTAACGCGCAAAACGCAACAAAACATAAGACTGTAAATATTTTAATTACAGGGTGACAGTAGTTATCCTGCAAAACGGTTCTAGTAGAATTAAGCTAAGTCTGGTTTCGGCGAAGCTTGTGTATTTGCCACACTTTGTAGGGCAAAACAGCGTTTAAGTTTAAGTAGGAGAACTGCAAGGAGGCTTTTAGAAATATTATACATTTTTCTGGTATGCCGAAATGAGTTTTTATACCCTGATCCCATTAAAAATGGGAAAAAGGGTATAATGGTTTTGTGCAAAAGTATGTAACAGGCAGAAGGAAGCATCTCCGACCCCATAGAGTACATATATTCTTGATCAGCATCGAAAGCCCAGTCGATATAGTTATGCTATCTACAAGTTGACCCAAACAATCAATAGTTATCTATCCGTGTACATGTCTTGATATAATCTTATTTATGACCCTACCTTCCAATCACCATCTATGGCTCGGGTGCATCTGCTTACTGCAGGTAGCTCGACAAATGGTGTGAAACCTATTTCTTATCTCAACCCATGGATTGGGTGCATCTCAATTGCTGTGTATCTGTGTTATCTGCAACGTACGAATTTCTGCTCTTGACAAAATCGTAGCGCAGCAAATATAAACTGTCGGAGGCAGCTAACAAATAATTTAAGTTTGTAAATTAAATCTTAACGTAACTCATAACGCATAAATTGCGTATCTCTAATTGTTGTCTTTGCCTTGCACAGGCGAGTTTATCTCTTTGCATAGATAACGCTTCGTTTGTCTGCTTGGCATTGCTCATCTAATTCTCACGTACACACTCTTTGATATACATTCGTCGGTTACGGTTGCGCGTTAGCATCTTATTGTCTCGCGCATTTTGTGGAAATTTAATATATATAAACTCTATGAGCTATTAACATCGAAAGAAGATCCTCACAAAATCGCAATATTCGCAATATTCGCAAAATTTCTAACTTTAACTTACCCATTCTTGTCCATATCCATCACTTAAATCTTCAACATCTTTTGAATCCCAATCTTTTCTTATACCAACCAGCCTTGAAATTGGAAATCCATGTTCGGCCATTATTGCAAAAAATGTGAAAAAACATGCTACAGTTTGAATTACACCAATTTGTAGGTATGCCATTAGAACAAGTCTAAATAAAAAAGAATGGTTAGAAACATTTAGCTTTAGTAAAGTAGCCATACTTTTTGTTAACCAAACGGTCTTCATATGGATCACGAGGCATGCGTGACATAATATCCGACTCTGCCTTTTCATATGCTAAAGAGATTGCTGGTAACATATCTGTGCCGATGTCGATACACAGAATTGCTATGGTGCCTAAAGCTAATGGAATGTCAAACATCATAAAAAACATAAAAGGTGTTATCTCCGGTAGATTTGAGGTAAGCGTATAAGCAATTGATTTTTTTAAATTATCAAATATAAGTCGACCTTCTTCAATTGCTACTATAATGGATGCAAAGTTGTCATCTAATAAAATCATGTCAGCAGCCTGTTTAGATACATCTGATCCAGTTATGCCCATAGCTACTCCAATATCAGCGCGTTTTAATGCCGGTGAGTCATTAACACCATCACCTGTTACTGCCACAATTTCACCACGTCTTTGAAAAGCTTCTACAATGATAAGTTTTTGTTGCGGCGAAGTCCGTGCAAACACAATCTCGTTATGATAATGAATAACTGCATCAAGGTCTTCTGCTTTCATATCACGTAGCTCACCGCCATGTACAACAATAGCACCAGTCTGACGTGGATCTACCTCACGTACTGGAATGCTACGTTCGAGGGCAATGTCCTCCACTGTGGGTTTCGTTATTATTCCGACACTTTGAGCAATAGCCTTAGCTGTGATTGGATGATCACCAGTAACCATTACAACACGTACTCCTGCCTTGCGACATTTAGCGACTGCATCAGGAACCGCTGCGCGTGGTGGATCAATCATCGAAATCAACCCTAAAAACCGTAGATTGGTTAATGGAAAGTTTGGTGGCTCCGTGTTAAATACGAAAGATTGTGGATAATCATTTTTCGATAAAACTAAATCAGCAAATCCCAGTACTCGTTCACCCATTCCACCCATGTCCAAATATGCATTCTCGAACTGATCTTTTAAGCTCGAAGTGAGCAGAATATTTTCGCCGTTCATTATAATCATGCTGCACCGGTCCCACATGCGCTCTGGGGCTCCTTTCATTTCTACTATGTAAAAGGCATCGCTAGTATTGTACGTATGTACGGATACTTGGAACTTGTCGGTTGAGTTGAATGGTATTTCAGTGATTTTAAAATGAGTTCGACGCACGGCTCCAATGTTACCATAAACTATATCAGCAAATTTGAGAAGTGCGGCCTCAGATGCATTTCCGCTTACATCTTTTTTTAATGTGTTCACTTCTTCTTGACCACCTTTAAATTCAGCAGAATTACACAAGGCAGCGCATAACAAAAGCGCATTAAATGATTCGTTTTCCTTACTAAATTCGGTACCCTTAAAAGATTCAGTGGTATTAGACTCCACAATGGCTTGATCATACCATAAATGAGCTACCGTCATACGGTTTTGAGTAAGCGTTCCAGTCTTATCTGAACATATTGTTGACGTGGACCCCAACGTTTCAACGGCTTCCAAGTTCTTTACTAGACAATTTCTGGAAGCCATTCGCTTAGCGGTAAGTGTTAGACATACTGTTACAGTAGCCAGTAGTCCTTCGGGGACGTTAGCTACAATAATTCCTATAAGAAATATTGCTGCATCAAGAAAAGTATACCCAAGAATCATAGCAATTATAAAGAATGTACAGCCCAGCACAACCGCAAATACAGTTATAATTCGAATAAAGTGCGCTATTTCCCGAGAGATTGGAGATTGCACCTGATCCAAGCCTGCAGCTAGATTGGCAATTCGGCCCATAACACTCCTGTCCCCAGTCGCTATGACAACTCCACGACATGTTCCCTCTAGCACATTTGTTGAAAAAAATGCTAAGTTTTTGGTCTCCAATGGATTATCATGTGTAAGCTCGGTAGATCGCATCTGAGGCTCAGATTCGCCTGTAAGTGATGAATTGTCAACTTTAAGGCTGTGAGACTCTAAAATTCGAATGTCAGCAGGTACGCGATCACCGAACTTAACTTCTACTATGTCGCCGACTACAAGATCTTCGGCAGATATGGTATTTATTTCTCCTTCACGTATTACAGTCGCAAACTGTGGAGCGAGGTGCTTAAAAGAGTCCATAATTGCAGCTGATTTATGTACCTACTCTAGCCGAAGGCTTGTTGGCTTAATAGTTTTATGTGTTAACATCGTTTACTACTTTACCTGAAAGTAAGAAAATAAGCCCGTAATTATTACCACTGCCAACAAGGCTATGCCTAAATACAAATTGTCATCAGTTGTATTATCCCTTGTAAATATTTGTATGAGGTGTGCTGTAAAGCAAAGGAGAGCGCCTGACCACAGTAGCATTGCAAATCCGCCAAACATATTTTTTAAAAAAATAATCCACTCTGGAGTCGTTGGTGGTGGAGTTAATGTATTGGGGCCATCTAATTTAAGACGCAACTTAGCAGCAGAGTGTGATAGACCCTAAGACATTTATTTTGAATCTAATTAAAGCTATATGATACTTGTCTTTAGTTCACCTTACCAGTTGCTGATCGGTACCTAGGCGCTGCAATAAATCATCCACAGAAATTTTATGGTTATCAGTCTCCACATCTTTCTTGAAGGACTGTATGTCTCTTTTAGTTTTTTTACTATTTTTTTTTACCTGTTGTCTCCGTTTATTTTTTTTACACATATTTGTGGAAATTTTGTTTTGAAAAATTAATTATTTACATAGTGTCAGTTTTGTAATAAAATGAAAGGTGAGGTGATGACATCTGTCGGAGGCAGCAGCAGCTTACAAATATTTTAAGCATCTAAATTTCAAACTTAACGTTACTTATAACGCATAACTTGCGCAGCACTTATTGTCGTTTTTGCCTTGCACATTCAAATTAATCTAATTGCATAGATAATACTTCATCGGCTGCTTGGCATGGCTCATCTAATTCTCTCATTATACTATTTTATATACTCGTCCGCTATGGTTGTGCGGTAGCACAAAATTAAAACGCGGTTCAAGGTTCAAGAAGGTTCAAGTCGAGAAACCCAGACTATATAATACCCTGATCCCTATACTTTACGCGTTCAGTCAGTGTTTGCAAGTATGTGTGTGTGCGTACGCATATACTGCACACTGCATACAAAACTTCAATGTCCCATATCTCCGGTTTTTATTATCCGATTTCGATAAAAATTTCACAGATTGTCATTATTTTGTTTTATAATTCAAATTGCATCTCAAAGTTTTCCAAATTCAAGATTTTGTTGTTATCGATCCCATGTGTATGTCGGAAACGGGAAGAGTTATCGAAAATCGGAAACAAACAAACTGCCTAGAGATTAGGCGAGCTTAAGTTCCAAATCTGGAGTCTATAGCTCTAATAGTCTCTGAGATCGACGCGTTCATACATACAGACGGACGGACGGACGGACGGACAGACGGATAGACGGACATGGCTATATCGACTCGACTGTTGATGCAGATCAAGAAAATATATACGTTATGGGGTCGGAGATGCTTCCTTCTGCCTGTTACATAATTTTGCAAAATACCCTTTTTCCCATTTTTAATGGTATCAGGGTATAAAAAAAAAAACGCATATGCTAACAATCTAATTGTGAAAATCGCTAAAAAGCCGCATAAACAAATGAAAGAAAATAATGCAAAGTTAAAGTGTTTTGCATTTAGTAAAACAATTCACAAACCTTTTTGTATATTCGAACATAGTTGAACACAAATTAATTTTACTTGCTTTCATGGTGTTGTGTTGTTGTTAAAGTGTAAAATTGAAAGATTATTTACTATCGTGATAATAATCATTCTATGCGTCTTCTGCATAATTCGATGCAAAGACCACAAACGCGCTCGCTCGCTAACTTTTACGCTCACGCACACATACTCACACGCATTCGAACAGTTTTGCTCTCGGCTTAACTTCAAACGCTTACACTCATTCGCCTGCCCGCCCGCACTCTTGCATTCGCGCAAATTTGTTAATAGTGCAGCGTTTATCTGCGAGGTGACATCAAAGCTTTCTTGCGAGCTAACAAATCTGCGAAAGACTTCCATGCTGCATTCAAAAACAATTCGGCGTAACCCCGACAAGCCAAATAGTACTTCAAGAAGCACAGCGCGTCTCTCCAGGCTACCACAATTTGAGCTTTCACGTTTTGGCGGTGCATATATCGACTGGCCTGATTTCTTCGCCATGTACAATACCGTCGTCGGCCAAAACGAGGAATTAAGCAACGTGGAAAAGTTCCAGCATCTGCGATCATGCCTAACAGGACCAGCGTTGGAAGCGATTCGCGCTTTCGCTTGGAATTCGCCATGGTAACGCACGCAAGCAGGTGGGCAATCCTTAAATTCAAACTCGCAACACGTTTATAATCAACAAAACTCAACTTTGTGTATGATGCGAATCTGCTAAGCATCTTTCAAAATGTCCACGATTTTTAAATTTAGCTCCCAATATGCGCTACAAAGAAGCTAAGAGGCTGCACCTCTGCCTAAACTGCCTCAGCAAAGGGCATAGTCTGCAGCAATGCAAATCTGGCCACTGCAAACATTGCCAACCACTCACTGTTGCATATGGACACAAGTTCATCCACGTCTCAGTTGGCCGACACAACGCTTCCGCACACTGCATCACTTGTCTCCACATCCACATCGCCACCTATACCCTTGAACCAAAGCTATACCGACTACCTGCTGCTCGCAACGACTATTATACATATCAGAAATCAATCTGGCACTTTCGTAGAGTTCTGCTGGACTCAGCATCGCAGCTCAACTTCGTCACTACTCGTCTCGCTAACCAGCTTCAGTTAGAGCTACACCACTCGAACATAGCAGTGTCATGCATAGGCGAATCTTCGCACAATCAGCTTTGCACAATCAGCTTATGACGGGTTACCAGCCACACTTCGATGTAAATACCACCGGCTGGAAAATACCCAGCAATCTGCGCCTCGCTGACCCACTCTTTTACAAATGTCAAAGGATCGATATTCTAATCGGCGCTGGCATATTCTTCGACTTGTTTTGCTCCAGAAAACCAAATTAGGCTGTATATTGTCTGGAGGCTGTGCTGTTCGCAGATAATTATCTTTATTTGCAGCCATTAGGCCTTTAGATGCAATTTCGGAACCGGAACCGTTGCACTCTGCCACACGTAAATGGAACCGATGTCAAGAAGTACCTGGGTTTGGGATTGGGATACTTATTCCGATCATCTTCCATTCAGTCCGTCGCATACTCTCTAACACAGCCTTGTAACAAAGCGTACAATATTAGCCACAATCGCCAAATTCTACGTCATAACAAAGCTCAAAATTCTCTTACAGACACTGTGGAAGGGAAAACTCAATTGGGACGAAATCCTTCTTCTATGCTCAAAATCAAAAGTCTCAGCACTAAAAACACTAACAATTGCCAAGCTGGAGCTAGCCGCCGCACATCTACCATCAGAGCTCGTCTTCAGCATCGCTCAATGCGTACTGCACCCATGCCAGTTTTATTGTTGGTCTGACTCGACCATTGCAGCTGAATTTAATATTTTTGTATCCAACAGAATATCTCAGATTCAGGAGCTTACCAAGGGGATGATTTGGAGCCACGTTCTTACCAACCTGAGCCCAGCTGACATATTATCACGCGGCCGCGGAGCACTGGAACTCTTGAAATCGGATCTTTAGCGTGAAAGACTTGCGCATCACTAATTGTCGTCTTTGCCTTGCACATTCAAATTTATCTAATTGCATAGATAACACTTCGTCTGGCTGGTTGGCATGGCTCATCTAATTCTCTCATTATACTCTTTTATATACTCGTTCGCTATGACTGTGCGGTAGCACAAAATTGACACGCACAGTAATAATAAAACTTAAACTTACAAGTAAAAAGGTTCTAGAGAAATCCCGACTAGATAATACCCTGATCCCTTTACCTTACGCGTACAGTCAATGCTTGCAAGTATGTGTGTGTGTGTGGACGCGCGTACTGCATACTGCATGGTGTTTCTTTACCGATTTGAATAAAAATTTCACAAGATTGTCATTATTTTGTCTCAAAGTTTTTGAAATTCAAAATGTTGTTATCGATCCCATGTGTATATCGGAAACGGGAAGAGTTATCGAAAATCGAAAATAAAAATTTTCGTTGAGCTTAATTGAATATTGTAGTAAAGGGTATTAAAACACATTGTGCAGATTGTACGTTTCAGCAACGAAAACCATCACCTGTTTTGCCTATTCCCGTTAGACGCACAGACTTGCATACACAAAAAGGCTACCCAATCAGCAGATAATTTGTCGTCGCCACAATAAAATTTTAAAATACAAACAAATATATTTAATTTGAAAGCAAACTAAACAGAAGCACACAAACTTCACACGATAAACTTAAAAAATTGTTTAACTGGATTGCTAATTCTTTCTAAACAAAGTATGGCACTGTCTATCCAATTTGGGTGTTGGAATCCGGAAAAGGCCATGTCGCCGCTCACGGTCGAGGTAACGGGTTTTTTTGGGTGAGTTATGGGATGAAGACTTTTTTCAGTTGCAATCTCACGCCGAATCAGCGGATCCAAAGGTACAGAGGACAGCTCAGAACTGGGGACTTTAAAGCTAGAATGGGGTATGCCCTACCCCGACCAGGGTAATATCGCTATGGAGATGGTAGCGAAAACTGACCCGCTGGTTTTAAATGAGGATGAACGTGAAGACTATTCGGCGACGTGGATATGGGGATGTATCTTTTCCCTCGGAGAACCTCGGGCCATTCTTTTGGGAATGGCAAGCCATTGAAGACTACACCGGTAGTGACCACCAATACATCGTGTTTGATGCAAAGATCGGTTGTCCCCTACAGAGGGTGACTTCCAGATCATTCGTCAAATGGAACATAGCGCGGCTAAGGACCTAGTCTTTTTAGAGTGAAATAGCGAGGGGTGTTGCACGGATGGGGGAATTCGGCCAGAATAGAGAAGTATCTGCAGAAACCCTGGCTACTTTAACCGTGAATATAACCAGGGCGGTTTGTGAGGCTCCCATGCCCCGTAGTAGGCTCCGCCACGGGAAAAAGCAGGTTTACTGTTGGAGACCAGAGAAAGCGGACCTGCGCAAAAAGTGTCACAGGTAACGCCGAGTCGAACAACTGGCGAGAAACCGTGTGGAAGCGAACGATTAGTCGGCGGAACATAAGACCGCAAAATAGTAATTACGATGAGCCATCAATCAGAGCAAGGCCTGCTGCTGGAGGGAGTTGGTTGCAGACATAGAAAGGAATCCCTGGGGACAGGGCTTCAAACTTGTGGCTCGAAAACTGGGGGCCCTGCAATCTGTGGAAGCCAAAGACGCTGAGACGATGGATATCATAGTCGCCGCGCTGTTCCCACAGCACCAGAAAACCCTGCAGTGGGAATGAAACCAGATGGAAGTAATTACACTCTTTACCCAGGAAGAACTGGAAAAAGCGGAAAAAGAAGGCACCTGTGTGGAATACCGAATCAGGCTAGACCGAGGAGTTTTCTTCTCGTGTTCGAAAACCGCAAGGCTGGTGCTCATCAGCAAAGATCTGCGATCTGGAGTCTCCATAGTCCTACCGCCCGTTGTGTATGCTGGATACAGAGGGAAAGGTGATGGAGAAGCTGATTAAGTCCAGGATAACAGCAGCAACGCCGGGGGACACTCACTGAGGCACTACGGGTTTAGGGCGGGCCGGTCCACCAGAAACGCTGTCTTTGATGTAGTTGCAGCATTGGCAAGAGCCGAAAACCAAAAGCGGTCCTTGCGTCGCGTGGGTCTCGACATAAAAATTGGAAGTCCTGACCAAAAAAAAAGGATACCAACTATCATCTAATTGAGAGTCGGGAAGGCTACGGTGAGGTCGAAACCTGTCGTCAAATACCTTAGCATATGGATAGATGATAGAGATGATAGATCCATGAGATAAAACTGGCGGCAGACAAAGCTGGTGTGACTGCGCTCAGTAGGCTTTTCGCCAATATTGGCGACCCGACTTCAAGCAGACGCCGCCTCCTGATGTGTGCCGTTCTGTCGGTGTTGCTCTATTGGCCTGAGATATGGGCCAATTCTCTTGAAAAAGATATGTACCGGAAGAGGCTTCCACAGGTTCAACGAAGAAGGTTATTGAGAGAAGCTTCGGCTTATCGTACGGTCTCTGAGCCTGCAGTGCTAAATAGCGGCGGATGGATTTCTTGAGGAGAAAAACTACAGAAGGCAAAAATGGAGAGGAGAGCCAACACACTTCACGAATGGCAGAATTATTGGGAGGGAGAAAGTAGGGGGAGACGTGAAGACCTGGATCAAAAGAAAGCATTGTGAGGTATATGGATGTGTGTTGCAGTTTTTAATGTAGTTTAACTGTGTTAACTTCACTGGCAATGTAATTGTTGCTAATGCATTTTGATCTGCCTTATCCCAGTTGCCGCTATCTCTTTCCGTTTTCATATCAACACCACTTGCTATTCTCCATGCATCAGTATAAACAAGCACGCTACGCATTAGCTTATGAGAAGCTATATAAGCGCTTTGGCATATGAACGGTGCGGTCATCAAAGTGAACCGACGATCACGCCACATTTGCCCTTTAAACTGATAGGCACCGGTCCAGCAAGACAGTGCAGGCTATAAAAGGACCCACTCGCAAAACATGTGGGACAGTCATGAATCTGTAAGGCTAAAATCGATCATGGCTATTGTGCGTCAATAGCATGCAATTTATGAGTCAAAGGTGGCGTAGCGAGCGGGACCTTATACAACCGAAGCTCTTTCGGGGTGGGGTGGGGATTGCTACTTCCTTGACTCGTTTACAAGAATTTTAATTCAGGAACCCTACGGACGCTACAGGAAATTACTACGCAAAATATCGTCCACAAAAATTTAAAGACTACAAATGGAGACAGCTAGACGAGCTGTGGCTCCTGGACCGATATGCTTCAACAAAACGGATGACTTCTTTAATTTAACTGGCGATGGCGCTATCTGAGATGGTGGTTGACAACCGTCTTCTTTACCCTACCCAACCATGGACTTTAATAGCGGACGGTTTTTAAAGTCCCCAATAAAATTTACATCACTGCCGTTTATGTTACGTCATGTCACCAGGACAAAACAACTTTAGACCTGCATAATTAAATCTGAATTAAAATATAACAACGATAGAATGGAGTGTCATTGCTTATTTTATTTCACAAAGATTTAAATTTAAAAGTATAGTATTATAACGATATTTAGATGCATATAAGTCAACACACATTTAAATCATAAATCGTAAACCAATTATATAAGAAATGACACACAATTATCAACACAAGTAAAACTATGTCAAGACCATACACATTACCGTATAATTATTGACACAATTAAACTTGCATTCGATACTGTAGGTCAAAAAACTGTTAGCGAAATATCGCTGAATACACAGAGTATCGCTGACTGCACAATATACGTTATTGCGCAGCGGTCAGCCAACCCAGTAGTTGCTAAATACGCTATTCTGCATATGCAAGCAATTGCCGAGAACTCAATAACCCAATTTAACTGACAACACAAACATTTAAGCTAAGCTATTTTATACCTATAAATATTGTGACTTTTCGTTAATAAAGTTAGTGTCTTAGTACCACCGCAAACAAATACTATTCACTCATTTCTTCCATCTCACTTACTGTGAGCACCGAAGGACTCCCTCTCCGTAGTCCAACTAGTTACAAGTGCTAGTTGCGATGCCCTTTAGTAGTCAGTTTATGTACTGAATGCTTCCCTTCAAATTCAAACAAACATTTTGGTGACCCCGACCATTTTTATACCCTGATCCCATTAAAAATGGGAAGAAAGGGTATTATGGTTTTGTGCAAAAGTATGCAACAGGCAGAAGGAAGCATCTCCGACCCTATAAAGTATATATATTCTTGATCAGCATCAACAGCCGAGTCGATATAGCCATGTCCGTCTGTCTGTCCGTATGTATGAGCCAACCGATCTCAGAGACTATAAGAGCTAGAGACTCCAGATTTGGAACTTAAGCTCGCCTAATCCCTAGGCAGTACAAGTTTTATTCCGATTTTCGATAACTCTTCCCGTTTCCGATATACATATGGGATCGATAACAACAAAATCTTGAATTTGAGATGTCATTTGAATTATAAAACAAAATAATGATAATCTGTGAAATTTTTTTTTGAAATCGGTTAAGAAACACCGGAGATATGGGACATTGAAGTTGTGTATGCAGTATGCAGTATGCGCGTAGACACACACACATACTTGCATGCACTTACTGTACGCGTGAAGTATAGGGATCAGGGTATCGTCTAGTCGGGATTTCTCGACTAGAGCCTTCTTACTTGTTCCATCTGAAGTTGTCAACAAGGCGACAAAAGGATAATCAATTCATCCAAATCGTCAATTGAAGTTGTCAACAAGGCGACAGACAACGGAAAAATTTAAACAGCCAGCACATACCAATACATAACTTTTAAAGTCCAACAGGCGACAGAAATCAGTAAAAATGGCATCAGAAAAAGTAACCATCGATGAGTTACTTGATGTCCAACAAGATATTAGCAATCAGATTCGAAGACTAATATCTAATTACAACAAGTAAGAAGGCTTTAGTCGAGATATCCCGACTAGACGATACCCTGATCCCTATACTTTACGTGTACAGTCAGTGCTTGCAAATATGTGCGTGTGTGTGTACGCGCACACTGCATACTGCATACTCAACTTCATTGTCTCATATCTCCGGTGTTTCTTAACCGATTTGAATAAAAATTTCTCAGATTATCATTATTTTGTTTAATAATTCAAATTGCATCTCAAAGTTTTCCAAATTCAAGAAGAAACGGGAAGAGTTATCGAAAATCGGAAACAAACTTTTACTGCCTAGGGATTAGGCGAGCTTAAGTTCCAAATCTGGAGTCTCTAGCTCTTATAGTCGCTGAGATCGACGCGTTCATACATACGGACAGACAGACGGACGCACGGACGGACAGACGGACACGGCTATATCGACTC